>JAXQQM020075815.1:0-260228 GCA_034641835.2 Pinus albicaulis | reverse complement strand
GCAACTAAATACTAAGAAATATGTAAAGGCATTGGTCATCCACCACGACTATGCCCAATTTTTCAGAAGTACTCCAACATTCCAAACAATACATATTGTGAGTTTTGCGCTTCCGCAACACATAATACAAAGCAGGGTAGAGCCCTGGCTGCACTAGAAGAATGATTGGATAGACCATCTTATAGAGTGAATGAGGCTCTAAGGGGGCAGGGAGGAGGAATGAGAGTAGGCAGAACTGGAGGAAGAGGACCTATAAGATGTTACAACTGTGACCAAGAAGGCCATGTAGCAAGGGAATGTACACTACCTAGAAGACCATGGTGCTCTCAGTGCAGAGTTAATACACACGCACTGAAGACTATCCAGAATTAATTAAGAGATGGGAGGAAAGAGCCAGACAGAGAGGAGAAAATTTGGTGAATGCACAACCAAGAATAGTAGAGGCTCAAGCTAAGAAAAATGTAGCCATAGTAACCCAGGGAGGAAAGAGAATAGGGGAGTATGCACAGAATATAGACCCGATAAAGTTGATCAAGCCAGCATCTCCAAAGCCCATTTTTAGACCAGATAGACAAGCAATATTTTAAAGAGGCAGTGAAAACAATTTCCCAAATCAAGGGGAGCAAAGGCATTGAACTCCCACATCTGACCGTATTAAAAGAGAAGCAGACCCATACAAGTACAATGATTGAAGAATGGTTCCGACTATTTTTGAAAATTGTAACAAATGCACCAATGCTGGAACAACCGGAGCAAAATCTAAAGATGGTGGTGTAGGAAAATGCAGAAATGGAAGAGTCAAATGATTCAACCCAGAAAAACATAAGGAGGATCAAAATAAATAAGAGAAGAATAGGAAAGGAATTCCATGTGTATACTCAAGTCGTGGGATTCCAAATCAAAGACACCATGCTCGACCTAGGATCATATGTCAACATTCTGCCAAGAAAGACGTGGGAAGCACTGAGGAGACCAAAGTTGACATACTCACCAATACAGCTCCACATGGAAAATCAATACTGCATTTTACCCATAGGAAGGCTCGAAGAGGTCGAAGTTGAGGTTGTGGGAGTAAAAACATACACAAATTTTGAAGTAATAGATATCATGGGGGATCAGGATCCCTATCCGGCATTATTGGGGATAGATTGGGATTTTGAGAACTATGTAGTGATCGACTTGAAAAAGGAACTAATGATATTTTAAGACGGGGAAGTCAGGGCCACTCAGCCATTTGACCCATATCAAGGACCCCGATATACAGAAACTATTGACAACAGAAAGGATGCTTAACTTCTCAATCATATTTTTCAGATGATGGCAGGGAAGAGAGAAGACTACATCAACCCAACAACGGGAGGGACCGTAAACTGGAGAAGTGTTCAGAGTTCAGACTTAGGCTCAGAAATAGCCTGGGATCATTGGTACCAGGGAGGATACGAGACTAATACAAGAAGATGTGCTAACATTCGAGGAGTCAATTGGATTGGAACTAAGGTAAGAGGATATCCGACTTTATCAAATATGAACGCTATAAATACATTTATTGCAAGAATAGAAGATAAAGTACTAAGGGAACATAGAGTCCTACTCATGGGTATAGTTCTACAATCCATGTCAGTAAGATGGTGGAGAAACCATCGCAACTCACTTCTGGGATGGGAAGATGTTTCAACAGCACTAAGAGCCAGATTCAAAGAAGATGCAAGACTACAATTTAGTGAAAATTACCAAGGGGATTCTGACCCCAAGAAGAATTTACAAAATTGTGAATACCGTTGGAAGAAAGCAGGATATCCAGAAAATATTTGGATGCAAAATTTTATACATTCACTAGATACAATTCAACAGGCTTGTTACCTAACTGAAGAAAAGAAAAGAGGAACTGGCATCTAGCAAGTAGCTACGAACAATTTTACACAATGTTTTTCTTTTGAAGGAGAAACAAAACCAGTTACACAGGCACTACAAGCCATTAATAGAGTACTATTTTTTCCAGAGATTCAAGAAGATGAAGAACAACGAATCTCGGAACATATTATCAAACAATCAGTAGCATACAAGAGAATAGACAGTGAAATGGATGACGATGATCTAGAAAATCTTATACACTTATATTTTGAAGAACAATAAGGGGAGTGGGATATACAAGAAGAACCTACAACAAAGGGACTCCATCTACTAGCCTTGAAGACCAAAAATTTGAACATTGCAACCCTGGGAAAACCCCAAAACGTGTCAATTGGCGACTACTGGGATACAAAAATGACTAAGGAGATCTTTAAAATTTTACAAGAATATGAAGACTTATTCCCATCATCAGTAGCGGAGCTAAAGGGAATAAAAGGGGACATGGGGGAAATGCACATAATCTTGAATCTCGACACAAGACCAGTGAAGCATAGACCTTACCGCCTAAATCCAAGGGTAAAAGAGAAAGTCAAGGCAGAGATAGATAAAATGTTGAAAGCATGATTGATTTTTCCAGTGGAAGACGCAGAGTGGGTCAGTCCCATAGTCATACAAAGAAAAAAGGAAAAGTATAAGATTAGATTATGTGTTGATTACAGAAGTCTCAACAACGTATGCATACATGATCCATTTCCCACTTCGTTCAGTGATGAGGTGATTGAAAATGTGGTAGGAAATGAAGCCTATTCATTCACAGATGGATTCTCAGGATATCATCAAGTGAGAATAGCTGAAGAAGACAAGAAAAAGACAACTTTTACAACTAAATGGGGCTAGTTCGCATACCATGTCATGCCCTTTGGGATGAAAAATGCACCAGCGTTGTTTTCACGAATCGTGATAGTAGCATTTTGGGAATATATCCACAAGTTCCCTGAGTTTTATATGGATGATTGTACAGTTTAAAGCCTACTGAAAAATCATGCAACCTTACTAAGGATAATGTTAGACAGATGTAGACAACTCCATATTTCCCTCAATCTTAAGAAATGCATCTTTGCAATACCTTTTGGGATGCTACTAGGACATGTTGTTTGTAAAAAAAGTGTCTGCATGGATCCAACAAAAGTGGAAGTCATTATTAACATATAAGCGCCAGAAACTGTGAAATAGTTAAGATCACTACTCGGCCATACTGGGTACTACAGAAGATTCATCCGCAACTATGAAAAGATAACAACAACACCATTGGAAATGTTGTTATGGAAATCAAATCAATTCATTTGGACTGACGAATGCACTACTGCCCTCAATACATTGAAAGACAAGCTATAAATTTCACCCATCTTATTTTATCCTGATTGGAACAAAATGTTCCACATCCATATTTATGCCTCCAACATTTCATTAGGAGCAATTTTAGCTCAGCCAGGAGAAACTTCAGCCGATCACCCAATCTACTTTGCGAGTAGGAAGTTGTCGATGACTAAATGGAACTACACAAAAACAGAATGAGAAGCTCTTGTGATGGTGTATTCCCTTTATAATTTTCACCATTACCTATTAGGAGGTACGTTCAAATTCTTCACAGACCATTCAGCATTGAAGTAACTAGTCAACAAGCCTGTACATGAAGGAAGGATCTGTAGATGGTTCCTACCATTCCAGGAGTTCACCTTTTAAGTGATAGTGAAACCAAGAAGATTAAATGTGGGTCCTGACCATTTATCAAGGCCAGAAAATGGAGAGAATGGAGGATAACTGGATGATCAAATGCTGGATGTTGATCTCTTCAGAGTAGAAGCCATCTCGGACTATTTGGAACAGATAGCAGTCTATTTGGCAACAAGACAGTGCCCGACTGAATATACAGTGACTCAAAGAAGAAATCTGGTAGTAAAAGCAGCTGAGTATCAATTAATAGCAGGACAACTATATAAGACAGGATTAGACCAAGTCTTGCGGAGATGTGTCATGGACCATGAAATAGAGGATATACTTTGGGAGTGTCATTGCGGAGTTGTGAGGGGTCACGTCGATGCAAAACCCACCACAAGAAAGATATTACAAGCATGGTTATGGTGGCCCACAGTAAAAAAGGATAGTAAAGCATTTGTAAAGAAATGTGACATTTGCCAAAGAACGAGATGCTTATCACACCAAGACGAGTTGCCACTTCAACCTATAAGAGCACTGCATCCATTTAAAAATTGGGCCATTGATTTTATAGGACCAAGGGCAAGAAATTCACAGGAAAGGTACATAATTACTACAACAGATTATCTTACCAGATGGGCAGAGGCGGCACCCGTGAAGGATTGCACGAAAGATACAATTTCCAGGTTCATTTTCGAAAATATTATCAGCAAATTTGGCTTCCCCAAAAGCCTAATCAGTGATTAAGGTACACACTTCATCAATACAATAGTCAAGTCTCTGTTAGATAATTTTATGGTGAAACATCATAAGAGTAGTCTGTACCATCCCCAGGCAAATGGAACAATTGAAGCAATTAATAAGATCCTAGAAAAAGTACTGACAAATATTTGCAATGCAAATCGAGATGATTGGGATGAGTGCATACCAGCAACATTATGGGAATACAAGACAACTGTAAAAAGGTTGCACAATCAGACTCCTTTCCAGCTGGTGTACGAAAGAGAATCAGTGGTACCAGCTGAATTTATCATACCAAGTCTATTAATCGCTTCAAAAATACACCTGACAGAGGAAGCCTCAGTTAAGGAACGCCTCCATGAGCTAAAAGAGCTTAAAGAAGACAAATTTCTGGCAGAATTCCATCAAACGGTCCAAAAATACAAACAGAAATCTTGGAATGACTATCATATCAAACATAAAACGTTCACAATCAGAAATAATTTTTTATTGTATAATAGGAAATTTCAAAAGCTCCTAAGCAAGATCAGAATGCACTAGATGGGACCATACCATGTCATTGAAATTCGAGATTTAGGAGCAGTTCGATTAACATAGCTAGACGGCCAAGTATTACAAGGATGGGTGAATGGCGCACACCTGAAGCCTTATCACGAGTAAGTTTCATCATTTACTTTTCAAATAACTCTCACAACCGAGAGGAGTCGGTAGGGTATAATAGAGATAGGTTGATTCAATAACTCTCTCACACCCGAGAAGAGAATAGAATAGGAATCACATTAAATAACATAATTACAATAGTTAGAGGAAAATCCACTGTTGCGATGTGGAGACTGCATCGCAACTGATTGTGGTCGGGGGGAGGGTAGTGTCTACCATGTCATCCATGTCAAAAGGCCAAGAATTTCAAACATCATTCTATCATAATAACCCATCATATCGATTTCAGTCTGTAGGATCACCCAGATTTGAGAATTAACGGCCATAATTAGTAACAACCATACTGTAACAAATTTTCCATATTAAGCCATAATCATTACTCATCATGTCTACCCAAATCTTGAAGACACAATCAGCAATGTCAGAATACACCTCATCGCAGTAACTAATTACACGATTATAGCCATGGGGGAGGCAGAAAAATTAATTAGTTATGGGGTCTTATCAACCTCATTCATTCCGGTTACATTACTTAACCCGCATGAAAGAAGAAAGCATGAGAATGCCAGAAAATTTTGAGTTAGAGCAAGAAACAGCTGCAACAATAAGTGAAATGGCATCAGAGGAAGTTCAAAGAGACAATCTAGTAGTAGGAATTCATAGAGAGAGCCCATGGATAGAACTTCAAGTATACAAAATAAGGATAAATATGACAAAGTAGCAACAACATTCATCAAGCCTAAGCTCGATGAGAGAATTCAGAAAAGGGAATCGTTAGTGGGAAAATATGGCAATGCGTCGTTGATAGAAATAGATTTCATAGATTCATACCAATTTCTAGCTATAAAGAGGTAGGTCTACATTGAGAATTATGCTATGGAAGGAGGAGCGGAAGCAACAAGAATGAATCTGGAGTTTAGAGGTATCTAGAGGTCAAAAATACTGAACCTCGGGAACCTACGAGTGTTTGGAACCATGGAAGCAACAATGTAGTGTATGAAATTATTGCTAAGAAGACTCCAGAATGGATCACTATGGCTAGGGTGGGAGATACTGATACATGTAGAAGATATCAATCGACTCATGGGATTATTAGAAGAAGGAAAGGATGTCTCCATGACATTTCAGAACGTGTCTAAGAGATAAAAGAAGGTGGGATATTGTGACTACTATAAGAAATACGACACTAGAAGAGGAGTGAAGGGGGTGAATATAGACCTCATCAATAGTCCAGCAGTTAAATTTTCCTATTACCTAATATCAGGCAAGACGATGAGGCACTACAAGAAGGGTGAATGCACCCTCGACACCATTTCAGTTGCGGAACACTGCCTCCAGGGAACCCAGCTAAACTGGTGTATGTTTCTATTGAACGAACTATTCAAAGCCTGCAAAGATAACTACAGAAGAGCCACCGAGTTCATTTACAACTACCTCATAATAGATTTTGCGATGTGGAAATTGACTCACCCAAGGGTGAGACAGCTCACGGAAATTAAAAATTACTAGCCAATGGTGATGAAGTTTACACCCTAGAAAATATCGGGAGATCCCAGCACAAAGGAGGTAAATGAAGAGGGTTTCTCATTCTGATACAGGTAGATGGTGGATGTAGTGGCGAGGCAACAAAGGGTTCTGAGGAATCTGTTGCACAGATATTCCTCCCAGATATGGTTCAAGGTCACTCACAAGCAGACATATATCAGGCCCACTTGCATGGATGAAACCACGTTTAAGATGAGACCATTAAAATTCTAGGTTGACGAAAAGGAGTTCCACACCGAATTCTGTTCATGGGCGGGATTTGGAATGGAGATCAGAAGTGGAATCCATCACTATTCGTTCAAGGGAATGCTTCCAAGAGAACTACCAGTGGAGACACCAGAGAAAACAACGAGTAGAGTGTCTCGACTACAGCTAACACGTTTACTAGAAGAACTGGTCATGAGGGTAAAGGGCTTCGATCAGGTATTTCAAACTCTCACAAGTTCTTCTCCTGTGTTTCCTTCTTTTTTAGAGTTCATTCTTCAAGTTTTTTATCCCCATCCATGATTGCACCTATCGTCATTTCCCTACCTTCCACCATGTTTAATTCACCCCTAGCAACCACAGTAATCCCAATCTGAAAGAGTAAGGCACCTAAACCACCCATAGCTACCCCTAAGGCCAAGAAAGCAAGAATCATAGTGCCTAGGAAAATAGTTGACCTCACTGAGGAAGATCACACCTAACCCAAGGATACGGGAGTACCAATTCAAGAAGAGCCAGAGGTGGCCACCCATGTCACCTCCGAGCTACCTATGTTTAATCCATTCTCAGTTTTTAATATTCAAACATAATCTCCACCCCACACTCATACCTCTTCACCTCGCACTCACCATTCATCACCTCATACTTCGTTCACTTCCAAGGACCAATCCACCCGCACTCCATGCACCTCAGCAACTATCTCAGACCGAGTAAAGGTAAGAAACAAGATAAATGGGGACACCGAGGAAGAAGTTAACTCAAGTACCACTATGGTATGCGAGGTTAACCAACCTAGTGGGACAGGGCACTTTCCTGGACCTATTAGTTTAGGGAGAATATTTTACTGCAGACACAACACCCTCGCCAAAGAAGATGAACACATTTCAGTAGGACAATTAGATACTTCAACATATTTAGTCGACCACGAGTATGAATAACCCAGAAAGTCAGCTGCCACAACAAAACCAACCCACATCACCACATAAGCACTCAGAAATATTAATAGCCAACATTCAACCCCTCAGAGAGAGACCGCCAAGCAACGACATGTCCAGTGCTGACAGTATGCAGACCTGGGGTACTGAACAACTGTACAAATTCATCCAGTGAGCAACACAGTAGGTAGAAGGGCTACACAATGACCTCCAGTAGAGGTTCAAGCAGCAACAACAACAGATCATTGTGTTTACTGAAGATCAAAACCAGCTAAAGGGGGAGAAGGAAAATCTATAGGAACAACTGGAAAAGGTAATGAATATCTTCAAGGATCTCTGGCCAATGGTAATGGCCCAAGATGACAACACCTCAGAATACATATCAGCCTGCTCCATAGTTGAATGGTCTATCTGAGTGGAGATAGCATGTTCAAATCTCAAAAGGGAAAATCAAGAGCTCAAAGAAACGCTCGCGACAAGACCAGCGTTACTAGATCCTGATATGATATATGCAGATAAGGTTACCAAGAAGCAGGAACAAGCAACCAAAATGGAGGAAACCCTGGGGACACCAGTAAGAGAGGCTTACAACATCTTGAATAATTTACAAAAATGCTCTAATTCGTTAAGTATGAAAGCCCAACCTATCTCAGCACAACTTTAGCAGATTTCACAAGAGATAAAGGAGGCCATAGATCTCGTTTCCCTAACCTAGTTATACAATCAAGCGAAGGTACTAGAAACCAACATAAAGAAGATAGAGGAGCATTCTACTGCCATAAAGTAGGTCCTGAGAGAGCTGAGGCAACCTGTCAAGAATACAATAGCGGAAATACAACAAACGATCGCTGAGGCCGAAATAAAAATAAAATAGTATTCAAAAATCTGTCGCCTATTGCAGGTGAAACCAAGGCTGAAAGAGTTTCCACCACAACTGACCAGCTCATTAAGGAATGGCAACAGGAAATTAATGACTTTGCAGAACTCAATTCTTCAGCATTGGAAAAGGTTCCCGAGTTGGGGCCTTTGTTTGGACAGAGTGAGGAAATAGAGAAGACAGAGTCAGCCACAGAAGCAGACATACCAATGGAAACCGAAGCAACAGGAAAGGATTGACTCAAGACAAGTCAATAGCATGTGGTTGGGGCCTGTTGGGGCCTTTGTTTTGAAAATGAAACAGTTTTTAGTTGCGGATAACAAGTGGCGGAGCGCAATCATGATAGACATGGATTTGTCACGGTTGCGGATAGCTGGAAGATAGGTGGCACGACAGTTGTGGAAAATAGCACAGATGGTAGGAATGGGAGACAAATACAATAAGAAAAAATCCCAGTGATTAGGAAGAAGTGGCAAATAGCGAAGCAGGAAACGAGGAAAGAATGATAGTCAGGTTGGTGGAAGAACAAATAGGCAATCAACCAGCGTAGACAGAGAGATTTAGTTCAGCAGAGGGCTGAGGGAGAGAGCCGTAGGAGAGCTCTATTAGGTCTCTGTTGTACTGAACCACCCTGAAATAGACTCTACGGAGTAATGTAGATGTTTGATATTGATAATGTAATATATTTTGTGTTGTGTTTGATGTTTTGAGTTAAGTGTTAATCACTTGTTTATTGTGAATGTATGGCCTATTTTAAATTTTAATTCTTCATCTTGAATATTCTTAATGAGTGATATCTTATGCAAAGTAGCAAGATCTATTTACTGTTTCAAGTTCCTTCAGTTTCACTTCATGGTTGTAATCGATTGATACTTGATCTACTTCCTAACCTTACCAAGGTCATGGCATGCCTCGGGTGAGATGCTCTGCTCCTTGGAGTAGGGTGAAAATTCCGGTGTTGTGCTAGACTACTGTAGAAACGTTGTTAGCCTCTTTTATGAACTTGGGTCTTACTCAGAGACCTCCTTTTTCGCCAACACTTATACAACCTTGTGGAATCATCAACAATTACAGTAGCTGAAATATCTTTAGGATCTTTGAGGTCCTTAGTTACAACATCTTGAGGTGAGAATTCTATTGTTTTCCCTTCACCTAAATGGGTTTTCCGATAAATAAATAGAAGGTTGCAGGACAAGGTAGGAACACATAATACATCATTAAACTTTCTATTATCTAGATGAATGGTTCCAGACCCTACAACACTAAGATATCTATCATCACCAACATAAAGTTTTTTGGTGTTACAATCATTTAAAGAAGAAAACATGGCTTTATTTTTTTCCATGTGGTAAGAGGCTCAAGAATCAATGAGCCACTCATGAGAATGAGGAGAAGAAAATATAGTTAATGCATAGCCAAATCTTGATGCTTGACAACCATAAGAAGAAAGTGCCATTCCTGAAGATGAAGTTGAAGAGTTCTCCAAATTGATGTTGGGCTTCTTCATTGCTACTTCCAAGGCTTCCATTTCCTTAAAACCTTTTGAATCTACATGGCCATCATGATTACAAAAGTTACAATTCCTCTTTGTATTCTTCCCTTTATTTTTATATGCCTTATCAGTTTTTTGAGTTGCTTTTTTCAGTTTGCGGCTGAAATTTCTTAAGACCCTTTTTCGGTTTAGGACCATTCTTTTTAGGATGTTTCTTCTTAGGATTCTTTTGGTATGGTTGTCACTGGGCTGCTAGGGCTTTTTTAGAATAATTTTCAATAATAATAAGACCAAGGTGTAATATTTTTTCTTGTTCTCTTATCAAACAATCACAAAAGGCATCGAAAGAGGCTGGCTTGTAGGTTGTTCCTTGAGAAATGAGAGCTTCTCTAGTGGAATGGAAGGTGGAAACAAATACAGAGTATGCAGGGCCAAGCTTAGTAAGAATGGAATAGATAAGGCTACCATCTTCCTTTTTGACCTTACAACCTTCTAAAAGAAGTCTAAGGTTCCTGAATTTGGATAGAAAATCTTCAATAGAGGAGAAACTATTGGGGTACAAAGTAAGCAACTCATTTCCAAGCTCGTGGGCCCTGATTTCATTTTGAATGCCAAAAACAATATTTATATTTTTCATAGCTGCATCAAGGTTGTCAATTTCTTAGATATGAAATCGAAGATCTTGAGCAATGGACATTCCTATCAACCCTCATGCTTGATCCTTTTTATTTTTCAATTTAGTATCTTTATCTCCATTGGTAGGTTTAGTTTCTTTTCCTGTGGCTATTCTATAAAGCCCTTTACTTCTAAGTAAGTCTATCATGTAGGATAGCCATTGGAAATAATTGGTACTATTAAGAATAGCCGGTCATGCAATTTCCATTTTTTTTTTTAACTGAAGCTAAAAATTCTAAAACTAATTTCTTCAATGGAAATATCTGGAAAAATAATTCTAGTTAAAAAAAAAATGGCTTCCAGATGAAGAAATTATGCCTTTTTGAAAAAAATGTGTTGTAGATGCCGAAAAGTTATGTGAAAGGTTGAAAGTTGATGATGAAGTTCTACTTTAAACCTCCCCCCCCCCCCACCCCCCTTTTCCAAACTTAATACAATAAGCTCACTTTAAAAGAAGACTACTTGATGTGACCCACTTTTATAAATAACTAAGAGTCACTTTTACAATGTTACTTTTACATGCGCTTTTTAAATAAAACCCTCTTTTTAAAACCGACAACTTGCCAAATGGATTTATAAGAAAAATTAGCTTAACAAAAAGCTTTTTAGAAAAAGAAGCTTGAGAAGGAGACTTGAACCCAAAACCTCTATTCTCATAGACTAACTTTACACCAAGTGAGCTAGTAAAATGATTCTATAATTGTTTGAAAGGAGGAAACGTTTATTTATTTTTATTTTTTCCTTCGATGTGAGTGCTTGTCCCTACCAAAAAAAAAATACAATATCCGTGGAAAAAAAAAAAAAAACTTATGGAATAACATTAGAATTCTGGTTAGTATTACCAGCAATTATCTATTTTTTCACTATTTCTGATTTCCCAAGATCGCACAAAGACGCGGGGAAAGAGCATACGTAGCAAAAAAATCCTGCCTTCTTGTTTTTAAGTTTTCAAGATCGCACACAACGCAGAGAAAAGAGCATACACAGAGAAGAGGGTATAGATCAGGGAATAAAAAAAATCTCAAACAATATAAATAGAAGGATTAATAAATATAACTACAAAATAGATACTTTATACCTCCAGATCTAAAATGACATAGCTTGGGCAACCGGAGACATTTTTGCATGAAACGAAAGGGGTTCCTCACTGTAACATACGCTCCGCACACAACAAAGCATTTCTCCCGGCCTGAAAGTGGTCAGAAATAGTCGATCTGGAAAATGGCAGTCACATGCATTCGAACCTCCTTCAGATTTGGATCAACAATGAATGCGACCCTCAAAATGGCTCTAATACCATGTAGGAATTTACAGGTAAGTTCCTTAGATAAAACACCAAATGTCACTACTCACAAATAGGTCACAAATCAGTACACCAGTTTTGACGTGGTTAAAACCCTCAAAGAGGGAAATAGGCCATTTCTTGAGCCAACGTGACCACTTTAGGAAATTTATTAATATAAAAAAGAAAACTTAAATAAGCTTCTCTCATAAAAATTTACATGAAAAATGACCCTCCATGCTATTTAAATAGAGATCATGGACCAATTGGGTGTTAAGCCATGGATCAAGTGTTGGTAATACCGAGGAGAGAGTGAATTGTCAAATCACTACATATCGTGATCGTCGGATTATAAGTTACAAATGTACAAAGTAAAGAAACACACTTTACTTAACCCTACGCTAGACCAAGTTATACTTAAATATTTCCTATGTGTCGGAATATCCTAACATCCCCCCTTAATAACAACTTGGGATAGGATTGAAGGATTTACAAAGGTGACACAAAAGGAGACTATTTCCTATGTGTCGAAATATCCTAACAATGGTATATGTGGGTGTTGTAGCCGCTACAACACCCTCCAAAATTTCACCCTTTCAAATTTTTGAGCCCTTGAACATTGAAAAATGGAGTCAAACCTGAAGTTTGATCCTTCAAAAACCTTAAGTCGCTAAGTCATAGAATAGGTCAACTCACCCAAGGTGCGACCTTGCGACCCATCAGGTCGCTAAGTCACGAAGTCACATATCACACACGAAACTAAATAATCGTGACCATGTGACCCCCGCGACCCTTAGGTCGTAAGGTCGCAGGGTCGCTAGGTCGCACATCTCATCAATACAGCCCTGCTGCGACCTTTCGACCCTCATTTATTTCCCACACGTGTGACCTCTTTATATATATAACGGTCGCATAGGTCACATTCGACCTACGCGGCGGAGAAAGAAAACGCCTCTGACAAGCGAACTGGAGTGCGTTTTTCTTGGGTAAGTTTCCTAATTCTCCTACTGTTTCCTTTTTGACTGATTGTTTCCCTCATCTCCCTCACCTTAGCTGATTAGAAGCGCAACCCACCTACTGTTAGGACCTTGTTGCTGTAGCTTGCACCCCCTATAGCATCTTCACTCTGTGTACCTCCTCTAGAAGTCAGGCTACCCAGACTCCCCTGTCAGCCTTTTCCTCATGATTGCTTACCTCTTGATGTGTTACCTTTCCTTCCTTTTCCCTCTCTCTCTCTAAGTGAAATAAGGATAAAGGAATTCGTTGTCGTGTAAAGTCATCTGCCCATCCCTAGCACGATCTTGCGACCTTAGTCCCTGGTTGCTAAGTCTCCAGGTCGCATATCTGTGAAAATTTGAAGTGCCGTGACTTCGTGACTTAGTGACTTGGCGACCCAGTTGTGAGTCGCCAAGTCACCAAGTTGCATTCTCATAGAGATCTAACCTAGCACGACTCAGCGACCTTGTGACCTAGTCGCAAGTCGCCAAGTCGCGAGGTCACTTTTCTCTGAATTTTTAAACCAACGCGACTCAGCAACTCAGCGACCCAGAGGAGAGGTCGCTAGGTTGCAGGTACACCCTTTTCCTTGACCTTAGTTGAGCAGAGGTAGAATTAGTCTAAGTATTTATTAATATGGCATCTGTCTTATCATGGGATTGTTTTATGAACATGCCAGGGAACCTCGAAGCAGAGCTAGAGTGCGTTTCCATCTCCTCAGCCTCGAGTGATATGGGGCCTCTATCAATTTGCAGAAAGAACAAGAGTCTGAAGATAGAAATCTTGGCAGATGAAATACCTATGTCTCCTCCCCCTACCTATGGAGATACCACTTGCATATTAAGCAAAGGAGAGAGCATGATTTGGTATCAGGTGTACCAATAATTTGCGAAACGTAAATTTCCAGAAGAACTCCTAGACCGGCAGCTATATGTTCCAGTCAAGAGATCAAAGCTTCACTATGCAGGGGCCCATCCACCGATATTTCCATGCGCAGAGCTAATCGAATGGATCTTGCAAAAGGTCGACCCCAGGTTCTGGGAGATTTGGGATCATGAAGGGAAAGCATTTGCAAATCTGAGGGGATAGGATGTGGAGTTCTATTATGCACTTCCCACCTGAGAGAAGGCATTCACCAAGGAATGGGCCACTACTCATTCAATTCCCATATCTGAAACCTTGAGAGGATGGTGGGAAGAACCAAAAAAGTTCAAGATCAAGAAGGACCAGGGGTATTAGGTAGCAGGTCTTAAGAAGCTCTACAAGCTCATTGCAGTTATGCTGTGTAGGATGTATGGTCATCCCGATGCCACCAATTTCAACACTAACAGACTACTACTTCAGGAAACGTGTTTCCAAATGTCGGGCGAATTTTCAAAGGTTCTTACTAAGGGCAATAAGAAGCCATGGCCCACTTTGCCACTCACTATCGACGCTTATACTGTCAAGGATTTCAGAGAAGTAGAGGCGAAAGCTGAGAAAATCAGGGGATTCTTTCTGCCTCCCTTGGACCACCGGACGTACGATCCTGAGAGAATTATCCCTGCCCATTGCAAATGAGCCAAATTTAAATGGAGCTACCAACATACTAAATGCCCAGCTGAAGATGGAGTAAAAAACTGGTACAACAAAGACAAGGAGATCGCTCTAAAGGAGTTAACCGATCAGGAAGATCAAGATGATAAAACTTTAGAAGAAAGAATCTACAGGCTAGGAGAAGCCTCGTCTTCTCAAGCCAAAAATCCAAGGAATGGCACACTATGAATATTTTCTCTTATATGTCTGATATCTTATGATTAACTGATCTGTGTTTTCTGCTTATATCATTTATGCATTTCAGCTCACTAAATGTGTTAATGATGGTAGGTTTTTTACTTAGGAGATGTTTGCAAATTCATTACTGAAATATATCTTATCTGTGAAACTGCTTAAGGAAGTGAAGGGTGTTCTTACCAGGCAGAACTGTTTCTTCTGTCGTTCGAACAACTTTTTACAAGCACAACCCTAATGATGTGTTGCTAACAACATTTAATTCGGCTGCGTATTTTAACTCATCTTTCTATTCTTAGTGTTTTATTCTCATTGAGAATCGTCAATAATTTGTCTTGTATCATCTGATAATTGTGTGTTCATAGTTTTGCAGAGCTCATTTGTGTCCGAGAAAAGGAGTATTCAGCGGTAGCTGGACCCACACCCCAGATGGGATCCCTATAACAAACGGTTTAGAGTCTGGTCTTTTTATTGGGGAGATCCCTTACTGTTGGCCAAACATTTTCTCCCGCCAATAGATTTGGCGCTAGAAGGAGGGCTTGAAAGGCAGGCTCCCAGCACACTAGTAACATCCCATTACAAACTCCCCAAGGGGTGATCATGTATGAAAATACCGGCCCTCTGCCCTTCGAAAATTCGTAGGAGGAGGAAGTCCCTTACTATGAGGTTACTTTAGATCAGCTATAGGCCCTGTGCCCTATCGCCCACAACCTTGTTAGGGGTTTATAGCGAGCCTCGGTCACTAGTTCCTTGACTAATCCTAGAAATCCTGCAGCTAACCATACTCGCCAAGGAGACTCCCTTCCTCAGCTTGTGGGCCTTATGATTAAAGATTATGTAGACACAGTTGAGAAGAATTTTGAAGAACCCCAGGACAGCCCTAGAGATGCGGAAGAGGGCGACCCCAAAATCACTGAAGCTAAACTCAACACTGGCCCACAACTGAACCAAACTTTGAATGATAACACTCAAGCCAACAACACACCTGGGGGAGGAGCCGGGAGGGGCCAGGGGGGACAGAGGCCGTGGACAAGGCCAAAATATCGACCACCACTAGCACCACCAAAACCAGAATATATTTCCTTTTCTTTACAACTGGAGAAACATTAGAAATGTAGGAAACCATGGAGAAAACCAAGACATGTAGTCCCACCATGAGGGTGAGGCCTCCGGTTCTGGAATTGGTAGCGAATCCGAAAGTGAGAGTGGACATGTATACATACCATGCCACCAACGAGCCAGATGTGTACAACCTTTGGCTTGGATGGCCTAGTCCCCTTTAGGTATCCAAGGCCCCTCCATGACATGCCCCGACACCCTGAAAAGCATCTTCCTAAGTTCGACCCCGAGAAAGGTACTTTAGCCAAAGACCACATTAGCAAATTCTACTTTTCTTTATAGATGATGAGAGTGCAGTATGACGACGTAGCATGCCAGATTTTTCCTCATACTCTAGAAAATAAAGCTGCAACATGGTATCAGTTGCTCCCTGTTGCTTCCATCCCTTCGTGGGAACAATTTCGTCGTGCCTTCCTACAAAAATTTTCGGAAGATAAAACCCCCTCGATGCTCCTCACAGAGCTTAGTACACTGAAATGTCAGAAGAAGGAGAAGTACAAGGACTTTAATCAATGTTTTGCCACTATATTGAACAAATTCCCTCCAAAAATGGCCTTAGATGATTCTATTACCATTGACTACTTCAACAGAGCCCTCCCACAGGATATTGCCATATTTGTGAAGCGTGAGACCAGGGCTACCCTAGCAGCAAATTACACCACCACCCTTGCTATCGAAAAGGACATGTTGTCCATAGGCACTATTGACCACGAAGGTCGAGATGATCAAAATCCAACCACGAAGAGAGCCCAATCCTCAAGTCATAAATATGGGGACAAAGATAAGGACCCCTTTGATTTCAAAAGTATCTCAAAATCCCTCAAGTTGTTGAACAACGAAGTCTCCGATCTAAAGAGGAAGAATAACGATTATGTCCCAGCTGCTAAAACGTAGAAACCTTTCTTCAAAAAGAATAATCTCGCTATGAACCGGCCCCCATCAAACTCGAGTGCAGGTCTCAAAATTGAAGAAATCAGCAAGGACAACTTTTTTTCTTTTCATTAAGCCTCTCACTCAGAGAAAAATTGCCCCTAGTGGATTAATAGCATGACCGCCATGGTGAATCAACTTCTGGAAGACCAAACCCCCAAAGATCTGGAAGAGGAGGCTTTTTCAGAAAACGAAGAGGCCTCCCCCCCAGGTGAGGATATGGTCTCCACTATCCTCGCTTTTGAGGTCATCTACGGAGGGTCTCTCCCTTCCACGTCTGAGAAAAACTTGGTCGACGACCCTAAATCTAAACCCCCTCGAAGCTATGGTTTGAGGAGAAAATGCCTAGTCCCTAAACATTCATTTGAAGAAAAAAGAAAAGATTTCTTAAGGCAAAATCTTGCCACCAAATGCAGAACACCAAAGAAAGACTCCTAAATAATTTAGTCCAATTAACCTCGGAGAAGGCCCTAAGGGTAAAGCTTCATCAGTTTCCCCTAAAACCACCACCGAAATCTCCTCCCACATAGATTCTGGTTATAATATTATCGAGGATATGAAGAAGACCTGGGCCAATATTTCTCTCTATGAGCTCACTCGCATTACTAACCAACGAGATCTTATCCTTAAGGAGTTTTCCAATCCACCGGCAACCAAACCCATGAGCATCATGTCTGCCCAACTACTTCTAGTCCCCAATCCATCGTTAATGCCATAAACGCCAAATCCAGGGGATCCACACCGCCTTTCTTCCTCTCTTTCGAGATTTTCAACTTCAATGTCCATAACTTCCTTGTCGATTCTAGTGCATCCATGAATGTTATGCCCTTATCCATGTGCAAGAATTTAAATATTCGCCCTAAGAAGACTGACGTCGAGATCATCCAACTCGACAAATCTCAAGTCCCTGTAGTAGGCGAATTAAACAACGTCATTATCTGCCTATCCTCTGATTCTAGAGTGCATCAGTGCATCGACATAGTAATTGTGGATATCCCTGAGGCCTATGGCCTTCTGTTGAGCAGAGATTGGTCCAGCAAGCTACAGGGATACTTTGCCACTGATTGGTCCCACCTTTGGCTCCCGTAAAAGGGAAAGAATAATCAAATCTAGGTCGAACGTGAGTCGTACATGAAATATACAGTGACCAGCTTGGACACGACTAATGAACATGATAGCTTTGCACAAGAAGAGCTCGGTATGTGTTTCCTAATGTCCATATTTGGGTGCTACAAAACTCCCCAATCTCCGGTCACTCAAGACGTTCAGTCTGAGCCACTTCTGGTTACTGAAAACTCTTCCGCATAAAATAAATATCCATTAGCAATTGTTGCCCCGAGTACATCCTCGATGTGCTTGGATAGGCTCGTCAAACCAGAAGATGAAACTTGGATCTTGTACTATGATGTTTCCAAAACCTAATACGGGGCTAGCGTAGGCTTTATCTTACTGGACCCTTAGAAGAACAAGTTTCTAATTTCGTTGTTTAAAGGTAATAGATCTAAAATTTCGTTGTTTAAAGGTAATTGGAGATTCCGAGATTATCACTCGTGAGGTACGTAACACCATCCATTACCTATCTCCACATCTGAAAGGTTACCAACAAGAGGTGTGGCATTTAATTTTTGATTTTGATGCCTTCGGTATTAAATTTGTACTTAGAATGCATAATGCAGCAGCCGATACACTTTCCAATGCTGCTGCTAGGTTCACCCCACTTAGAGATGGATTTTCTATTGAAGTTATTTACAAGCCATCCATACCAGATAATGTTACTAATTTTCGCGTTTTCAATGATGAACAACAGGTACTGGATTTCATGCTCAATACAGATGTATTCAAATATGTAGTTATAGAAGAAGAGGATCATGATCGAGCTTTACAGGAGGAACTATGAAATCAGAAAGAAAATCGCATACCCAAAGGGGTTGTGTCACTCGAAAATTTGTTCGACCTACAAAACCGTTTCCGAGGGCCCCCAAATACGAAGGTGCATAGTTCCACATTAGCGCACTACCAAATTAACCTTGGGACAGACAAGGATCCCAATCTTGTCAATCTGGGTAATGAGTGCACCCCTCAAGAGAAACAAGAATTCACCGGATTATTTAAGAAATACCGAGATGTGTTTTCCTGGACATATGATGACCTTCAAACTTATGATACACGGATCATCCAGCACGTCATACCCATGAAGGAAGGAGTGAAGCCATTCCAACAAAAACTGAGAAAAGTACACCCAGATTTATAACCGATGATTCAAAAGGAGCTAAAGAAGCTCTTGGATGCGCAGATAATTTTCAAAGCTAGACATTCGACCTAGGTGTCAGACTTGGTCCCTGTTCACAAGAAATCCGACAACATCTGTTTGTGCGTAGACTTCAAGAATTTGAACAGAGCCTCTGACAAGGACAACTATCTGGTTCCTCCTATGGAGCAAATCATTCAAGTTGTATCAGGGTCAGAAATGTTCTCTCTATTGGATGGGTTTTCAAGGTATAATCAGGTACTAGTGGCTGAGCCCGATCAACTCAAAACCACATTTAGAAC
Source organism: Pinus albicaulis (assembly GCA_034641835.2). Classification (NCBI taxonomy): domain Eukaryota; kingdom Viridiplantae; phylum Streptophyta; class Pinopsida; order Pinales; family Pinaceae; genus Pinus; species Pinus albicaulis. The sequence continues at coordinate 240,885 of JAXQQM020075815.1, read as the reverse complement.
TAATGGTTAGTGTTCGCCTTTAGACGCATGCCCTTCGGCCTGATTAATGTTGGTGCCACCTTCCAAAGAGCTATGGACATCACCTTCAAAGGACTCGTTGGGAAAAGCATGGTAGTATACCTTGATGATGTCACCATGTTTTCAAAGTGCAGATCTGACCACCTACACCACCTCAAGAATATTTTTGAAAGGTGTTGGAAATATGGGATCTCACTAAACCCGAAGAAAATAATTTTCACCATCGCTAAAGGAAACTTGTTAGGGCATATAATAACTTGAGATGGCATAGTAGTGGACCCAGAACGTGCAAAAGTCATTACTCAAATCCCGCCCCCAAGTGGTAAGAAAGCTATGCAGTCTTTCCTCGGAAAAATCAACTTCATCCGAAACTTTATATCAAATTTCGCCCAAATCATGAAACCATTGCAAGGCATGATTAAGAAAAAATCCAACTTTAAGTGGAATCCTCCTGAGAAAGAAGCGTTCAATAACATCAAACGCACCATCGCAGAAGCACCCGCTCTTCATAGTTCAGATTTCAACAAAGGCTTTATCTTTTAAACCTTTGCCTCAGATTATTCTTTGGCCGCCATCCTCATTTAGAAATATCACAACAACGATGAGCGACCTATATCATTTATGAGCACTGGTTTACAAGGCACCGAGCTGAATTATTTAGATATCGACAAACAAGCTTATGTGGTATACAAGGCAGTTAAACACTCCAGGCCATATATTTTGAGGAATCATGTCACAGTCTTCGTGCCTCACCTAGCTGTTCACTCACTATTCGTACAGTAGGATCTGGGCGAGAGGCGAGGCAACTGGATGATGTGCCTCCAAGAATATGACCTAGAATTAAAGCTAGCACGCACTATAAAGGGCCAAGGATTATGTCGGATGGCCGCAGAGGCATTAGACCCACGGAGCAGTGAAGAAGAGAATTGGGAACACGGGATCGACATGTATCAAGCTAATAACACATCCCAGTAGGATACCTCCTCATGGTACATAGATCTCCAGCAATATCTGAAACACGACACCATGTGTCCCACTTTAACCACTTAGTAGAAACATGCGTTGAGGTTGAATGTTGTATCCTACCAGCTGGTGCAGGGTAAGCTATTTCACAAGCACCACAATGGTGTCCTACTACACTGTTTGGAATATGATGAGACACAGAAGGTGTTGGCATAACTCCACAATGGTCCCGTAGGTGGACACTATGTAGGGGATACCACTGCTCACAAGATCATGTGTGCCAGTTTCTATTGGCCTACTCTGTTCAAAGATGCGCACGCCTGTGTTTAGAAATGCCAACAATGCCCAAAGTTCACAAATAGATATATATGACCTTCAGCCCCATTACATTCTATCTCAGTGGAAGAAACAATTCAACAATGGGGGCTTGACATGATTGGGGAAATATTTCCTCACTCTTCCAGGCAACATAGATACATCCTCACTGCCACAAACTACTTCACAAGGTGGGTTGCAACGATATCGTTGCTTCAGGTCAATGATCAAGAGGTAATAGCCTTCATCACCCAATGCATCATGATCAGGTTTGGCATTCCAACCTCCCTTGTTTTTGATAATGCAACATATTTCTCATCATTGAAATTATATGATTTTGCTCTAGAAAATGGTATCGTGCTTAAAAACTCTTCCAACTATTACCCTCAGGAAAACGAGTTAGCTGAGTCAACCAACAAGAACCTAATCTGCATCATCAAAAATACTTTTTTGTCCCAACAATGAAATTGGCATAAGGCACTCCACAACGCCCTTTGGGCTGGTCGAGTCACACCCAAACCTTTCTTGGGCACCTCCCCATTGTTCCTTGTATACAGAAAAGAGGTTATCCTTCCTCGCAACTTGTCTCTACTAGCCATTCAATTATCTCAAGAGGCTCATGGCACTCCTTTCCCTGCTTTATAGGCCCAAATAGACACACTGTAGAAACTTGAGGACGAAAGGCAAAAAACCCGGGAAAAGTTCACCATCCACTAGAGTCGGATAAAACAATGGTTCGACAAGAAGTCAGCCAGAAACAAGGTTTTCGAAGTAGGTGACCTTGTCCTCAAATGGGATAAAGCTCATGAAGATAAAGGGAAACACTCCAAGTTCCAGGAATTATGGATAGGCCCTTTCTAGATCAAAGAAAAGGTCGGCTCTCGCACTTACAAGTTACAAACCCTTGAGGGGAGGATTGAGGTCCTCCATGTGAATGGGCACGACCTTAAGCACTATTTCATCTGACAGCCCCTACAAGCCATCACCACACCCTGTACCATAGTTTGCCTTGTTTTTCTATTGTTCTTTACCATTTATCTTTTCAATAAATCGCTTGTTTCACGTAGGCTCTCATTAACCTTTTTTCCTCTTTGGCATCTCAAATTGTGGGGGGGATTTAGAAGTTACTCAATTGGCATACTGAGCTGAAATATATGCTGGTGTATAATCTCCCCACAGAATGAAAAAGTGGCACAATATTACCTGTGATGGGCACTCAATGGTGTGAACATGACTAATTCCCTCGAACAAAAACGTAGTAGCTTACCTAGTATGCTGGCTCAAGGGACTGTTGTGCAAAAGGAAAGTTTCAGTTGAATCGGTTACCAAACAGAAAAGGGAAGGAGATAGCCTCTGGTGACGAACGGATATCTGGGAAATCCCAAAGTCCTCATATAGACCAGGAGCAACCTCTCTCGCAAGTAAAATAAGTTGGGATCCCTCATCCTCCCAGGCAATAATTTCCACTTTAAATATGTGCCTTGAGCACAGAACATAAGTGCCTTGAGCACATATAAATAAGTGCACTCAACACATGAATAAAGGGTAAAGGATTGAGAAAGTTTTCCTGCATGGAGAGGTGATACGACGACTCTGTCCGGGCACTCACCAGGCTTGCAGGTAGTGGAGAAACATCCGTGACTCCTAGGTAGTGACTCCACCAGGACCATTAGGTTCACTGGTAGCGGAGCAACACAATGAGGACAAAATAAACTATACTAGATTCTGGAAATCCCTGAGGTTACTCCGAACATTTTCGTTTGGTCTCCAAGAATGAAAACATGATGAACCAACACCCAGGCGCAGGCAGATAGGAGGAGAAAATGCGCGAGGCTCAAAGGCAAAAGTAGTGGGACCCATAGGGTGAAAGGAATAGCATGCTATGCCCTCCCACCCCCCTCAAGATGAAGCACTGGTAGAGATTCCAGACCCTACCATTAATTCTCCATTTGTTGTAGCTGCTACAACACCCTCTAAAATTTCACCCTTTCATATTTTTGAGCCCCTAAACATTGAAAAATGGAGTCAAACCTGAAGTTCAATCCTTCAAAAACCTTAAGTCGCTAAGTCACAGAATAGGTCAACTCACCCAAGGTGCGACCTTGTGACCTTGCGACCCATCAAGTCGCTAAGTCGCGAAGTCACGTATCACACATGAAACTAAACAATCGTGACCTTGTGACCCCGTGACCTCGCGACCCCTAAGTCGCAAGGTTGCACAGTCACTAGGTCACACATCTCATCAATACGGCCCCGTTGTGACCTCGCGACCCTCATTTATTTCCCACACGCGCGACCTCTTTATATATAGAAGGGTCGCATAGGTCTCATTCGACCTACGTGACGGAGAAAGAAAACACCTCTAACAAGTCAACTGGAGCACGTTTTTCCCAGGTAAGTTGCCTAATCCTCCTGCTATTTCCTTTTTGACTGATTTTTTCCCTTAGCTCCCTCACCTTAGCTTATTAAAACCATAGCCTACCTACTGTTAGAACCCTGTTGTTATAGCTTGCACCCCCCTATAGCATCTTCACTCTGTGTACCTCCTCTAGAAGTCAAGCTACCTAGACTCCCCTACCAGCCTTTTCCTCATGATTGCTTACCTCTTGATGTGTTACCTTTCCTCCCTTTTACCTCTCTTTCTATAATTGAAAGAAGGATAAAGGACTTCGTCGCCGTGTAAAGTCATCCACCCAGCCCTAGTGCGACCCACGACCCCGCGACCTTGCAACCCCGGTCCCTAGTCGCTAAGTCGCTAGGTCGCATATCTGTGAAAATTTGAAGTGTCGTAACTTTGTGACTCAACAACCTGGCGACTCGTTCGCGAGTCTCCAAGTCACCAGGTCGCGTTCTCATAGAGATCTAACCTGGCGCGACTCAACGACCTTGCGACCTAGTCGCCAGTTGCCAAGTCGCGAGGTTTCTTTTCTTTGAAGTTTTAAACCAACACGACTCAGCGACCCATAGGAGAGGTCACTAGGTTGTAGGTTCACCCTTTTCCTTGACCTTAGTTGAGTGGCGGTAGAAGTAGTCTAAGTATTTATTAATATGGAATCTGTCTTATCATGGGATTGTTTTATGAACATGCCATGGAACCTCGAGCCAGAGCTAGAGTGCATTTCCATCTCCTCAGCCTCGAGTGATATGGGGCCACCATCAGTTCACATAAATAACAAGAGTCTGGAGATAGAAATCTCGGAGGATGAAATACCTATGTCTCCTCCCCGTACCTATGGAGATACCATTTGCATATTAAACAAAGGAGAGAGCATGAGTTGGTATCAGGTGTACCAAGAATTTGCGAAACCTGAATTTCCAGAAGACCTCCCAAACCAATAGGTATATTTTCAAGTCAAGAGATCAAAGCTTCACTATGCAGGGGCCCATCCACCTATATTTCCATGCACAGAGCTAATCGAACGGATCTTGCAAAAGGCCGACCCCAGGTTCTAGGTGATTCGGGATCATGAAGGGAAAGCATTTGAAAATCTGAGGGGACAGGATGCAGAGTTCTATTATGCACTTCCCACCTGAGAGCAGCTATTCACCAAGGAATGGGCCACTACTCATGTAGTTCCCATATCTAAAACCTTGAGAGGATGGTGGGAAGAACCATAAATGTTCAAGATCAAGAAGGACCAGGAGTATCAGGTAGCAGGTCTTAAGAAGGTCTACAAGCTCGTGGTAGTTATCTTATGTACAATGTATGTTCATCCCGATGCCACCAGTTTCAACGGCTCTTAGGTATCTCTTATGTACTCTATCACCGTATATGACACCTGCTTCAATTAGGCCAACTTATTAATGGCAGCTCTCAAATCGAACATATCTTCAGCACTAGCGCCTGAGGAAGGGTATGCATCAGAATTTTACATGGACTCCTATATGTTGGATGCAGTATGTGTGAGGTGCCATTTTGAGGGGTGGTCACACAACTGGGATCAAGAGTGCAGCCATCCGATTCACAAGGAGTTGCAGGTATTCTGGGACTCCAAATATAAGTAGGATATGAAGCCAATCTCACACAGTTTCATCTCTGCACTCTACGAAAGGCTATTTGGTAAAGATGCCCCGTGCATGTCCTGGCAGGCCATGGAAACAATAACCAGGGTGGCACACTAGTTTCCTTTTATAGAATTCGCCTTCATCCGAGTCTTCGGTTCGCTCAAGGCTCCCCATGCACTACCCTGATTCATCACTGATAGACTACTACTTCAAGAAACATGTTTCCAAATGTTGGCTAGCTATTCAAAGGTTCTTACTAAGGGCAAGAAGAAGCCATGGCCCACTCCGCCACTCACTATCGGTGCTTATATAGTCAAGTATTTTAGATAAGTAGAGGCAGAAGCTGAGAAAATCAGGGGATTCTATCTGCCTCACTTGGCCCACCGGACGTACGATCCTGAGAGAATTATCCCTGCCCATTGAAAATGGGCCAAATTTAAATGGAGCTACCAACATACTAAATTCCAGTTGAAGATGGAGTAAAAAACTGGTACAACAAAGATAGGGAGATTGTTCCAGAGGATTTAACCGATCAGGAAGATCAAGACGATCAAACTTTAGAAGAAAGAATCCACAGGCTAGGAGGAGCCTCGTCTTCTCAAGCAAAAAATGCAAGGATCGACACAGGCCATAACTCTTCCACCCAGCAAAAAGAAAGGGAAGAAAAAGCTCAATGGGAAGATGAGGAGAGAGAAAACTAAGAGGAGGATAAATGAAAGAAACAACTGAAGGTGGAACAAAGAAAGAAGCATGCAGAGGAAACCCGCAAGAAAAAGGAAAAGGAGGAAGCAAAAGTAGAAGCTGAGCACCAGCTAAAAATAGATCTAGATAAGGTAGAAGCTGAGTGCCAACTAAAAAAAGAACAAGATAGGGGAGAAGCAGAGCGACAATTGGAGGAGGACGCAAAGAAAAAGAGAAGGGAGGAAGAAAGTCAAAGTTTGAAGAAAAATTCCTCCAAATAAGCTGAAGGCAGTAAGACACCTCATCCTATGATAGGGATACAGACAGGGCTACCAGATATCAAAGTGCCTCAGACAAATCCTGCAACCAATATGCATTTTGCGCTCTCGGAACTGGGTATATCTGAGGAGCAAGAGCAAGAAGTGTTTGATCTGACAAGACTCACCTATGATTAGTTCACACACAAAATCAGGCAGGAGAAGAGAAGATGCTTAGCACGAACTCTTGCTGCACCCCTCACGGCCACAACAAAAAAGGATATAGTCCTAGATACCAGGACCAATCTAGTTATGATAGCATCAGCTGGCACTGCTTTCTCCGCGGCCATGGAAGAAAACGTGAGCAGAATGAGTGGTGAAATTCTATCCCTACATAATAGATTGCAGGCCTCCGAACAAAATATAGCTAGATCGTAGCAAGAGAAAGGGGCACTAGAAGAAGAAGTTCAAAAACTTCAGGTTAGGAACGCCCTTACTAACGAAGTGCCACCCATCATTCAAAGAGAGTTGGAAACTCTGGAAGCCACCACGAGACAAGTATACGAAGAATTGTTTACAATAAAGCAGACCTTTGCTAAGAGCTCAAGCAAAAACCAAGAAGAGGAATGAGAAACTAAAAGAAGCTTCCATAGCCTTGGACAGAATGCTAGAATGGGTAAACAGGTATCTGGAGGCTCGAGATACTTTTCCTAGAAAATATTGGATTCGCACCCAGAACGACAATGTTCAAATATGCATGAAGGTGCAGTCGAAGGAGAAGCTATTCAAATACCTAGAGAAGGTAATGGTCACTTACGAACATCTGATTAGTGGCATTGACTCAATGGTTGAACTGCACCACATTCCTTCTCTAGGTACATTTGGTGAAGAAAAAACATGGGAACAGGTGGACCAAGACATTCAATCATTTCTGCAACCTATCAGGCAAGCCGTTGCTTCTCCGAACCTTTTGGCATCACAGGAAAACCTGGCTCAATTCATCGTGACACCAGTCTGGATTTATACCAAACTGGCTTCCCTTTCTAACAAAATCACGATCAAAAGGGAAAATTTGATCTTAAATGCTCTCGAATGCCTGAATAGGTTAAGAGAATATACTCCTCTAATCTCTCTGGTTGCTGCAGATTATCGGGCATGGTGAAATTTCCTCAAAGAGCAACAGGTATATGTTCAAAACCTCACTATCACTCAAATTCTCCCATAATCAGGTTGCAGGTCACAGCCTATAGGAGGAGTCACAGGTCGTAGCCAAGCACAGGGTCACAAGTCACAGTTTCCCTTCAGGTTGGGAAGTATGCCAATAGTCAGGAAGACGAAAAGTCAAGGCACCGAAGGGTCAATTTTGTCCTATAAATACTCCCTCTGGGGACTTTTAAAGGATATTTTTTTTTTGGACTCCAAAGGAGATAAGAGAGTTGGAAAGCATTGAATAGACCTTTATGTGAATGAATACAAGCATTTGTCTTAAATCCACTTTTGGATCTAATTAGAATTAATGTGTTAACACTATGAATATTTTCTCTTATATGTCTGATATCTTATGATTAACTGATCTGTGTTTTCTTCTTATATCATTTATGCATTTCAACTCACTAAATGTGTTAATGATGGTAGGTTTTTTACTTAGGAGATATTTGCAACTTCATTACTGAAATCTATCTTATCTATGAAATCGCTTAAGGAAGTGAAGGCTGTTCTTACCAGGTAGACCTGTTTCTTCTGTGGTTTGAACAAATTTTTACAAGCACGACCCTAATGATGTGTTGCTAATAGCATTTCCTTCTACTGCGTTTTTTAACTCATCTTTCTATTCGTATTGTTTTATGCCCATTGAGAATCGTCAATAATTTTTCTTGTATCATCCGATAATTGTGTGTTCATAATTCTGCAGATCTCATTTGTGTCCGAGAAAAGGAGTATTTAGCGGTAGCTAGACCCACACCCCGGATGGGATCCCTATCACAAATGTTTTAGAGTCTAATCGAGACTTTTTACCAAGGAGATCCCTTACTGTTGACCAGACATTTTCTCCCATCAACAGATTTGGCGCTAGAAGGAGGGCCTGAATGGCAAGCTCCTGGCACACTAGTAACATCCCATTACAAACTCCCCAATGGGAGATCATGTATGAAAATATCGACCCTCCACCCTTGGAAAATTCCCAGGAGGAGGAAGCCCCTTACTATGAGGTTAATTTAGATCAGCTAAGGGCCCTTCTCCCTATCACTCGCAACCTTGTCAGGGGTTTATAGTGAGCCACAGTCACTAGTTCCTTGGCCAATCCTAGAACTCCTACAGCTAACCATACTCACCAAGGAACCCTCGTCAACTCCCTTCCTCGGCTTGTGGGTCTTATGATCGAAGATTATGTAGACGCAGTCAATAAGAATTCTAAAGAACCCCACGACAGCCCTAGGGAGGTGGAAGAGGGCGGCCCGAAATCACTGAACCTCAATTCAACACCGGCCCACAACCGGACCAGACTTTTAATGATAACACTCAAGCCAACACCCCACCTGGGGGAGGAGCCAGGAGGGGCTAGGGTAACAAAGGCAGGGGGGATAGAGGTTGTGGACAAAGCTGAAATATCGACCGCCACCAGCACCACCAGAACCAGAACAAATTTCCTTTTCCTTACAACTGGAGAAACATCAGAAATGTAGGAAACCGTGGAGAAAACCAAGACATGCAGTCCCACCATGAGGGCGAGGCCTCCAGGTCTGGCATGGGTAGCGAATCCGAAAGTGAGAGTGGACATGTATACATACCACGCCACCAACAGGCCAGATGTTTACAACCTTTGGCTTTGATGGCTCAGTCCCCTTTAGGTATCCAAGGCCCCCTCCATGACATGCCCTGACACCCTGAAAAGAATCTCCCTAAGTTTGAACCCGAGAAAGGTACTTTAGCCGAAGACCACATTAGCAAATTCTACTTGTATTTACAGATGATGAGAGTGCAGTATGACAACGTAGCATGCCATCTTTTTCCTCATACTCTAGAAAATAAAGCTCCAACGTGGTATCGGCCGCTCCCTGTTGCTTCCATCCCTTCGTGGGAACACTTCCGTTGTACCTTCCTACAAAACATTTTGAAAGATAAAACCCCCTCGATGCTCCTCACAAAGCTCAGTACGCTGAAATTTCAGAAGAAGGAGAAGGTCAAGTACCTTAATCAACATTTTGCCACTATATTGAACAAATTCCCTCCAGACATGGCCTTAGATGATTCCATTACCATTGACTACTACACAAGAGCCCTCCCACGGGATATTGTCGTGTTTATGAAGTGCGAGGCCAGACCTACCCTGGCATAAAATTACACCACTACCCTTACTGTCGAAAAGGACATGCTATCCATAGATGCCATTGACCACGAAGGTTGAGATGATAAAAAACCAGCCACGAAGAGAACCCAATCCTCAAGTCATAAATGCAGCGACAAAGATAAGGACCCATTTTATTTCGAAAGTATCACAAAATCCCTCAATTTGCTAACCAATGAAGTCTCCAATCTAAAGAGGAAGAACAATGATTCTGTCCCAACTGCTAAAACGCAGAAACCTTTCTTCAGAAAGAATAATCCTGCCATGAATCAGCCCCCGTCAAACTCGAGTGCAAGTCTCAACGTTGAATAAATCGGCAAGGACAACATTTTTTCTTTTCATCAAGCCTTTCACTAAGAGAAAACTTGCCCCCTGTGGATTAATAGCATGACCGCCATGGTGAATCAACTTCTGGAAGACCAAACCCCCAGAGATCTGGAAGAGGAGACTATTTCATACAACAAAGAGGCCTCCCCCCCAAGTGAGGATATGGTCTCCACTATCCTCGCTTTTGAGGTAATCCGTGGAGGGTCTCTCCCTTCCACGTATGAGATAAACTTAGCCTATGACCCTAAATCTAAACCCCCTCGAAGCTATGGTTTGAGGAGCAAAGGCACAGTCCCTGAACAGTCATTTGAAGAAAAAATAAAAGCTTTCTTAAGGAAAATCCTGCCACCAAATGTAGAACACCAAAGCAAGAATCCTGAAAATTTAGTCCAATTAACCCTGGAGAAGGCCCCAAGGCTAAAGCTTCATCAGTTTCCCGTAAAACCACCACCGAAATTGCCTCCCACACAGATTCCGGTTATAACATTATCGAGGATATGAAGAAGACCCAGGCCAATATTTCTCTCTATGAGCTCGCTCGCATTACTAACCAATGAGATCTTATCCTCGAGGCATTTTCCAATCCATAGGCAACCAAAATCGTGAGCATCATGTCTACCCAAACTACTTCTAGTCCCCAATCCATCGTTAATGCCATAAATGCCAACTCCAGGGGATCCACACCACCTTTCCTCCTCTCTTTTGAGATTTTCAACTTCAATTTCCATAATTTCCTTATCGATTCTAGTGCATCCACGAATGTTATTCTCTTATCCATGTGAAAGAATTTAAACATCAGCCCTAAGAAAACTAATGTCGGGATCATCCAACTCGACAGATCTCAAGTCCCTGCAGTAGGCGAATTAAACAACGTCATTATCCGCCTATCCTCCGATTCTAGAGTGCATAAATGCATCGACATAGTAATCATGGATATCCCCAAGGCCTATGGCCTTATTTTGAGCAGAGATTGGTCTAGCAAGCTGCATGGATACTTTTCCACTAATTGGTCCCACCTTTGGCTCCCATACAAGGGCAATAATAATCAAATCCACATCGAAAGTGAGTCGTACATGAAATATGTTGTGACTGGCCTAGACGCGACTAACGAACCAGTCAGCTTCACACAAGAAGATCTCAGTATGTGTTTCCTAGAGTCCATATTTGGGTGCTATCAAACTCCACAATCTCCAGTCACTCAAGACGTTCAGTCTGAGCTGCTTCTAGTTACTGAAAATGCTTCCGCATCAACTAAATATCCATTAGAAATTTCTGCCCCGAGTACATCCTCGATGTGCTCGAATAGCCTCATTAAACTAGAAGATGAAACTTGGACCTTGTACTATGATGGTTCCAAAACCCAAGACGAGGTTGGCGCAGGTTGTATCTAGCTGGACCCTCAAAAGAACAAGTTTCTAATTTCTTGCCAGTTAGAGTTCCAGTGCACAAATAATACATCCAAGTATGAGGCACTGTTACTCGGACTCCAAAAGGCCATAGATCTAAAAATTTGTTGTTTAAAGGTAATTGGCGATTCTGAGATTATCACTTGTCAGGTACATAACACCATCCATTACTTGTCTCCACATCTGAGTGGTCACCAGCAAGAGGTATGGCGTTTAATTTCTGCTTTTTATGCCTTTGGTATTAAATCTATACTTTGAATGCATAATGCAACAGCTGATACACTCACCAATGCTGTCGCTAGGTTCACCCCACTTAGAGATGGATTTTATATTGAAGTTATTTACAAGCCATCCATACCAGATAATTTTAGTAGATTTCATGCTCAATACAGACGTATTCAAAGACGCATTTATAAAAGAAGAGGATCATGTTCAAGCTTTACAGGAGGAACTACGAGATCGGAAAGAAAATCCCATACCCAAAGGGGTCATGTCACTCGAAAAGTTGTTCGACCTACATAACTATTTCCTAGGGCCCCCAAATACAAAGGTGCATAGTTCCACATTAGCGCACCAAAAAATTAACCTCAAGACAAACAAGGATCCCAAGAATGTCAATCTATGTAGTGAGGGCACCCCTCAGGAGAAATAAGCATTCATCGGATTATTTAAGAAATACCGAGATGTGTTTTCCTAGACATATGATGACCTTCAAACTTATGATACACGGATCATCCAACATGTCATACCCATGAAGGAAGGAGTGAAGTTGGTCCAGCTAAAATTGAGAAAAGTACACCCAACTTTAGAACCGATGATCCAAAAGGAACTAAAGAAGCTCTTGGATGTGCGGATAATTTTCAAAGTTAGACATTTGACCTGGGTGTCAAACTTGGTCCCTGTTCGCAAGAAATCCAGTGACATCTGTTTGTGCGTATACTTCAGGAATTTTAACAAAGCCTCCGACAAGAAAAACTATCCAGTCCCTCCTATGGAGAAAATCCTTCAAGCTGTATCAGGGTCAGAAATGTTCTCTCTATTGGATGGGTTTTCAGGGTATAATTAGGTACTAGTAGCGGAGCCCGATCGGCTCAAAACCACATTCAGAACTAAATGGGGAATGTTCGCCTTCAGACACATGCCCTTCAACCTGATTAATTCCAGTGCCACCTTCCAAAGAGCTATGGACATCACCTTCAGAGGACTCATTGAGAAAAGTGTGGTAGTATACCTTGATGACGTCATCGTGTTTTCAAAGCGCAGATCTGACCACCTACACCACGTCAAGAAGATTTTTGAAAGGTTTCAAAAATATGGGATCTCATTGAACCTAAAGAAAATAATTTTCACCATCACTAAAGAAAACATTTTAGGGCATATAATAACTCGAGACGAAATAGTAGTGTGTAATATCCCAAAATAGGGATTTCCTGCAACAGATAGAGTATCTAAAGATATTCCAAAGATAGGGCTTCAGAAAATCATGGACATAACAATGTATATCAGCTCACAAGATGTACATGGGACATTTAACCAGCAAGTGAATGATCAGTAGCAGAGATCTGCCTCACTATTCTCTCTCGGAATGAGGAAATGCAACATTCTAGACCATAAAAACATCATTTTCAGAAAATAACGCAATAAATATGGTAAATGGTACTTGGACCCCATGTTTTATACATTATTCAACTCCCATACCAAATTTAAGCTCAAACAAATCATTCTAGCTAAGTTAAACAGATCTCCCCAGCTAGAGATGGCTCAAAAACACCCCAATCCCATGACTTTCAACAACAGAATTTCTAAATACTATGAGAGAATAATTCCCATGATGGTTTCTATAGAAAATAATGAAATAAGACTGATCATAATCTTGTATTAATCATATAGAAAATAAATGGAGGTTTATCCTCTTTTACAGCAAAAATAAGACACCTAGCAAGGGTTTCTGGCATTACACATGTATGGAAAGAAGTACTGTAGAAAATAACACAGTCTACTACAAATCTGTATTGAAAATGACTGAATAAAACATAAAATATCTGATCAATACATAAATTGGCCAAAGGCCCTCCTTATTAGATCTTTCGGAGGGAAATAAACACCTCCTCCTCCAATACTACCACCAAAGCCAGGGGTCCAACCTTGCTAATGCTGCACCTGCATAAATGATGCAGTTTCTGAAGGGAACTACATTGTATATGTATATGGATGAGTGGCCCTAAGCCAAATTATGGAATTGAAGCTCTGATCCTTCCCTTTAGATACCTTAAGCAAGCTGATCCAAAGACAAGATGGAATCCCAGCCCAGGAATTCCTTGCACTAAACAGTGTTGAAACCACAGCAAAACAACTGAAGCATACAAGTATTAAAAAGAAAAATATAGCTGAATACTGAATTATCTCCTTGATTATATTCCCTCATTTTTATCTTTGGTGAGCCTCCTCACCACGGACCCCACACATTGTTGAGGTGACTTCCTAGTGAAGATTCCTCCTCCAAAACTGTGTTGTCCTTGTTGGCTTCCCTCCCCCTTGTAGCAGTGTTGTTGACTTGGTCAACTCGGACTAATCCACCTGCAATGCCTCTTTTCACACTAAGGGATCTTAAATCCAGTTCTCATATGTGTGTATAGGCTAATCCTTGTTCACATTGAGCTAGTTTACTTGGGTGATCTCTTCCTCCTCAAGAATGCATGTTGACTTAGTCAAACTTAACTATGTCACCATCTATTTTACCCTTGTTCACACCTGAGAGTGTAAATTCGAAATCCTAAGGTGATCTCCTTCCTTAATAAGGTGGAAATTATTCATATTTTTATTTTTCATGGGCCTCACCCATTTATTCCTCTCCTAGATGAAAGCAGGAAAATCTAATATTCCAAATTGCTGTGTGAAAATTTTGGAATATTACAGTCCTCCCCTCTCAAATGTTGTTTGTCCTCAAGCAACTTAAAATATAGGACTGAAGAACCTTCTCTTCTCCCCCTGTATCATCCTCATATGATAAGACTCCCCAAGGATCAAGGTGTTGTTCCATCAACACATCTCCAAGCTGCTCCTCCAAAGTGTATACACTGTCCTATGGTGAACATTCCAAATGGCTGACATCACGTGACAATGAAACATCCATGGAGGCAACAATGGGCTGTTTGAAGGTCCTCTTGAGGCATGAGGGCTGATATAGATTGGAATTCATCATCCCCATTTGAATCTTCCTCCCCAAGCTATCAACCAAACAAAATGAGTCACCCTCCAAGATGGCAACTCATGAAGGATCTCTTCCACCTTGAGCTCATGCAAAATAGGTGGGCTGAAAATCTGAACATGGTAGACAAGCTAGCCTCTGCCTTGCTGTCTTCCTCTCCACTTAAGACAAGTGTAGATAATTTGTTGATCTTGGGCTGCAATAATGTTGCCTTCAAATGGAAAGAAGAAAACTAGATCTCCAAAGGTCCCTTTTCCAGCATTGTGAATCAAGCTGGCCCAAACCATCTCATACATGATGGATAAGAAATCACCACCATATGGCATCCCATCCATCTCATGACCCTCCTCATAAATAAACAAATATTTTGTTGTAGAGGCTATGTCTCTTCCCATGCTCCCCTTAAAACATGTAATGCAGAAAGTGTGGGGATGCTCCTCCCCCAAGAACACATCCATCCAATGTGTTTCTCCTCCAATCGTGCTCCCCATAAAGGCAAGAACAAAATCAACAAATGGGCTCATGATCAGCATCTAAATGAAAGAAATATTGAACCATGTGGTGTTGGAAAGTGCCAACAGTCTCCCAAGTGGTCCCAGCGCAGTCTTCCCCACTGCATCTTTAGGAGATGGCCTGGCAAGTTGTTCCTTGGAAAATGGCTTGTTGTGTAAGTCATTACACCCACTAGTAAATAGTAGATGGTTGAATATATCAACCGAGCATACAAGCAGTAACCAAATACTTGCCCCTGATCATATTATAGATGGTTTCCTCCATCATAATAGCTGGCCAAAAATGGTTCATGGAGCCTAAAGAAAAAATTTCCCCTTTGTAGAGAAATGCACTGCAAAGAAATGGTAAGAGCATGCAAATATTGTGTTGAACAATAAATAAATGCCAAAACAAAATACTTACCATGTAATGAAATTAAGATGGTGATAGGATCCATAAATGAGCCCTCCATAGTGATATGACATACTCCTATGAAGAGGAATAAACCATATGCTGCCTGAAGATCACCCTCCCCGTGCTTGGAAGTCCAAGTCAAGAAGAGCATGCTATAGTAACAGATGAATACATCCGCTACTCTATCAATCTCATCTCCTCCATGTCCACCCAGTGCATCAAATGTGAAGTGGTCCTGGGAGCACTCCATCAACAAGTCCCTGCTCCAAAATGACAGCGTTGTTGGCCTATGCAAATAGGCTCCTGCCAACTCATAAATCCATTCTTTGACATGCCCCATGTCAAAGACTCCTCCCATAATGCTACTGCATACAAAAAGTTCCTTCCAAGGTGGAAGTACTTCTAGATCATCTAAGGCTAAGGAGTAGCCTCCTTTCACTATGATAGTGCCATCCCCTACTCCTACAGCATCATGTCAAGTGTGAGAGAAAATATTCCCTTGCTCTCTCCCAATCCTCCAAAGCAACAAAAGTCTTTGCTTCCTCCTCATACCTCCATCATACAACCCATGTGGTGAAAACATAATGATCACATCATCATAATGCATCCACACTCCTTGCTGCCACATGATGTAAGTACCCTGCCAAGTTTCTTCCATCCACATACCCTTCGAAAAAGGATATGTCTCATGATGGTCAAACTCTCTCAAGGGTAGCCAACTCAGCTTTTCCTCTAGCTGCCCTGTATCATAAATTTTCAAGTGGCTCACCAGCCTCTTTCTCTTCACCCATATCCACTCAACCCCATGTGGATGCCTCCTATCATCCTTCATCTTGGCATTCTTCCAATGTGGGCTACCATCCTCCATAACCAGTTCCTCTTCTTTGCATGTCATGAAGTGCTGAAATGAATTTTCTTGGAGATATCTTAGAGAAGACCTCATGTCCATAGCCATCTTGAATCCAACAAAATCCAAAGGTGATAAAGGTAAAGCCCCCTCACTGCTATTGTTTAACAGCACTGATAGCCTCTCCAATGATATAGTTTTTGCCTCATACTCCATCTCACTTTTCATGACTTCCTCTAAAAGATCACATTCCAACCTCAAGGGTTGTGTGCAACCCAACAGGGGTCCATGAGAATGATGGTTCATTTTTTCCTTGAACCATTCAAGCTTTCACAACGCAGTGCAATCCTGCTACTCTACCCCGGAAATAATGTTTTATCCTAGGTCATATGAAGAAAAATTCCCACAATTTATAGAAATATTTGCTACAACAATGAAAGGTGGAAATTTCCCCATACCTTGATGTGATGTGGGAACCTCCTGTAGGGCTGAAAGGGCTCCTTCCTCCAATGTAATGGCTGCCCTGACTGCTGGTGTAAGTGGCTACCCCTCCATGAGTGTGACAACGTTAGTACAAGGCTCCTCTGGTGGAGAAGAGGACTCCTCCTCCTTTGATCCCTGATTTTTAAACCTTATGATTACTCCTTGAGTGAAGTATACAAGAGTAGACACCCTTGTATGATTCACATGACTGACCCACCAAGATCTTGCCTCTCCCTCCAAGTGCAGCGCTGAGATCTCCAGAGCCTCTTTTTCCACCACTAGATGTAGCAGGAAAAATGCTCTCAAATTCATCACACAAGATTCTGTTATACATAGGGGTAATCCATCAAAGGTAGACAATAGGAATCTATTGCCCCTTATCATCTTGCTACTGCATGGCCTCCTTTCCTCTCTCAGTTGGATAAAATGAGGAGGATCTAGGATCTCTTTGACAGTCCTAGGTTGGCACTTCTATTATGCCAAATATCCACTCAGGATCTCATGTTCCATGGGGTCTTCTTGCTCTCCTCTTTCTCTATGAGAACATGAAGTACATGCACCTCTTTCTTCATCTTGAAACCTCCTGGAGGTCTCACTATAGCTCTCTCCTCCTTGAAACCATTTTAGAGTTTCAATGCATATTTCTCCTTTCTTATTAGATCTGAAAAAGGATGAGAGTAACCTCATCCTCTCCATAATTTTTTTCCCCTCTTATTCTGATATTTTGATTGGATCTGAAATCCACAGGATGAGCCAAGATGCTAGCTTTGATACCATTTTAATATCCCAAAATAGGGATTTCCTACAACAGATAGAGTATCTAAATATATTCCAAAGTTAGGGATTCAAAAAATCATGGACATAACAATGTATATCATCTCACTAGATGTACAAGGGACATTTAACCAACAAGTGAATGATCAGTAACAAAGATCTGCCTCACTATTCTCTCTCGGAATGAGGAAATGCAGCATTCTGGACCATAAAAACATCATTTTTAGAAAATAATGAAATAAATATGGGAAATGGGACTTGGATATCATGGTTTATACATTATGAAATTCCCATACCAAATTTTAGCTCAAACAAATCATTCTAGCTAAGTTAAACAGATCCCCCTAGCTAGAGATGGCTCAAAAACACCCCAATCCCATGACTTTCAACTACATAATTTCTGAAGACCATGAGAGAGTAATTCCCATGAGGGTTTCTACAGAAAATTATGAAATAAGACTGATCAGATTCTTATATTAATCATATAGCAAATAAATGGAGGTTTAACCTCTTTTACAGCAAAAACAAGACACTTGGCAAGGGTTTCCGACATTACACATGTATGGAAAGAAGTACTACAGAAAATAACATAGTCTACTGGAAAATATATATTAAACATGAATGAATAAAACATTAAATAGCTGATCAATACATAAATTGGCCAAAGGCCCTCCTTATTAGATCTTATGGAGGGAAATAAACACCTCCTCTTCCAATACTAGCACCAAAGCCAGGGGTCCAACACTGCTACTGCTGCACCTGCATAAATGACGTGGTTTCTGAAGGGAACTATGTTGTATATGTATATGGCTGAGTGGCCCTAAGGAAAATTATGGAATTGAAGCTCTAATCCTTCCATTTAGATCCCTTAAGCATGTTGATCCAAAGACAGGATGGAATCCTCGCCTAGGAATTCCTTGCACTAAACAGTGCTGCAACCACAGCTAAACAGATGAAGCATGCAAGTAGTAAAAAGAAAAATATAGATGAATGCTGAATTATCTCCTTGATGCTATTCCCTCCTTTTTATCTTTGGTGAGCCTCCTCACCTCGGACCCCACACATTGTTGAGGTGACTTCCTAGTGAAGATTCCTCCTCCAAAACTGCGTTGTCCTTGTTGGCTTCCCTCCCCCTTGTAGCAGCGTTGTTGACTTGGTCAAATCGGACTAATCCACCTGCAATGCCTCTTTTCACACTAAGGGATCTTCAATCTAGTTCTCATATGTGTGTCTAGGCTGATCCTTGTTCACATTGAGCTAGTTTACTTGGGTGATCTCTTCCTCCTCAAGAATGCATGTTGACTTAGTCAAAATTAACTATGTCCCCATCTATTTTACCCTTGTTCACACCTGAGAGGGTAAAATCCAGCTCCTAAGGTGATCCCCTTCCTTAATAAGGTGGAAATTATTCATATTTTTATTGTTCATGGGCCTCCTTACCCATTTATTCCTCTCCCAAATGAAAGTAGAAAAATCTAATATTCCAAATTGTTGTGTGCAAATTTTGGAATATTACATAGTGGACCCAGAACGTGCGAAATTCATCACTCAAATACTGCCCCCAAGTGGTAATAAATCTATGTAGTCTTTCCTCAGAAAAATCAACTTCGTCCGAAAGTTTATATCAGATTTCACCCAAATCGTGAAACCATTACAAGGCATGATTAAGAAAAATGCCAACTTTAAGTGGAATCCTCCTGAGAAAGAAGCGTTCGATAACATCAAATGTGCCATTGTAGAAGCACCCGCTCTTCATAGTCTAGATTTCAACAAAGGCTTTATCTTATATACCTTTGCCTCAAATTCCTCTTTAGCCACCGTCCTCACTCAGAAATATCACAACAACGATGAGCGACCTATATCATTTATTAGCACTGGGTTACAAGGTGCCAAGCTGAATTACCTAGATATTGAAAAAAAGGCTTACGTGGTATACAAGGCAGTTAAACACTTCAGGCCATATATTTTGAAGAATCATGTCATAGTATTCGTGCCTCACCCAGTTGTTCGCTCACTATTCATACAGGGGGAGCTGGGCAAGAGACGAGGCAGCTGGATGACGTGCCTCCAATAATATGACCTGGAATTCAAGCTAGCACACACTATAAAGTGCCAAGGATTATGTTGGATGGCCGAAGAGGCAGTAGACCCATGGAGTAGTGAAGAAGAGAATTGGGAACACGAGATCGACATGTATCAAGATCATAACATAGCCCAGCAGGATACCTCCTCATGGTATGTAGATCTCCAAAAATATCTAAAACACGACACCATGTGTCCCACTTTAACCACTCAGCAGAAACATGCGTTGAGGTTGAAATCTGTATCCTACGAACTAGTGCAAGGTAAGGTGTTTCGCAAGCACCACAACGGTGTCTTGCTACATTGTTTGGAGTATGATGAGGCACAAAAGTGTTGGCAGAACTCCACGATGGTCTCGCAGGTGGACACTATGCAAGGGATACTACTGCACACAAGATAATGCGTGTCGATTTCTATTGGCCTACTCTATTCAAAGATGCGCACACCTATGTTCGGAAATGCCAACAATGCCAAAAGTTTTCAAATAGAGATATATGACCTTTGGCCCCGTTACAGTCTGTCGCAGTGGAAAAATCATTTCAACAATGGGGGTTGGACGTGATTGGGGAAATCTTGCCGCACTCTTCCAAGCAACATAGATACATTCTCACTGCCACAAACTACTTCACAAGGTGGGTTGAAGCGATACTATTGCATCAGGTCTTCCAACCTCCCTTGTTTTTTATAATGCAACATATTTCTCATCATTGAAATTATATGATTTTTCTCTAGAAAATGGTATTGTGCTTAAACAATCTGCCAACTATTACCCTCAGGGAAACGGGTTAGCCGAATCAACCAAAAAGAACCTAATCTGCATCATCAAAAAGACTCTTCTATCCCAAAAATGAAATTGGCATAAGGCACTCCACAATGCCCTTTGGCTTGATCGAGTCACACCCAAACCTTCCTTGGGCACCTCCCCATTCTTCCTTGTATATGGAAAAGAGGCTATCCTTCCTCCCAACTTGTCTCTACCGACCCTTCAATTATCTCAAGAGACTCATGGCACTCCTTTCCCTGCTTTATAGGCCTGAATAGACACACTGTTGAAACTTGAGGAGGAAAGGCCAAAAACCCAGGAAAATTTCGCCATCCACCAAAGTTGGATAAAACGATGGTTCGACAATAAGTCAGCCGGAAAAAAGGTTTTCGAAGTAGGTGACCTTGTCCTCAAATGGGATAAAGCTCATGAAGATAAAGGGAAACTCTCCAAGTTCTAGGCGTTATGGACAAGACCTTTCCAGATCAAAGAAAAGGTCGGCTCTTGCACTTACAGGTTACAAACCCTTGAGGGGAGGATTGAGGTCCTCCCTGTGAATGGGCATGACCTTAAGCACTATTTCACCTGACAGCCCCTACGGGCCATCACCACACCCTGTACCATAATTTTCCTTGTTTTTTGTTGTTCTTTACCATCTATCTTTTCAATAAATCGCTTGTTTCACACAAGCTCTCATTAACCTTTTTTCCTCTTTGGCATCTCAAATTGAGGGGGGGATTTAGAAGTTACTCAATTGGCATACTAATCCAGAATATATGCTGATTTATAATCTCCCCCGAGAATGCAAAAGTGGCACAAGCTTACCTATGATGGGCACTCAATGGCTAGAACATGACTAAATCCCTCGAACCATAACACAATAGCTTACCTAATATGTTGGCTCAAGGGACTGCTGTGCAAAAGGAAAGTTTCGGTTGAATCGGTTACTAGACGGAAAAGGGAAGGGGCTAGCCTCAGGTGACAAACGGATATCCGGGAAAACCCAAAGTCCTCATATAGACCAAGAGCAACCCCTCTCACAAGAAAAATAAGTCAGGATCCCTCATCTACCCAGGCAATAATTGCCACTTTAAATAAGTTCCTTGACCACAGAAAATAAGTGCCTTGAGCACATTTAAATAAGTGCACTTAGAACATGAATAAAGGATAAAGGATTGAGAAGGGCCTCCTGTGTGGAGAGGCGATACGATGACTCCACCGAGGTACTGACTAGGCTTGCTGGCAGCAAAACAACATCCGTGACTCCTAGGCAGTGACTCCGCTGGGACCTTCAGGTTTGCTGGCAGTGGAGCAACACAATGAGGAAAAAATAAACTATTCTAGATCCTGGAAATCCCTGAGGTTACTCCGAACATTTCCATCAGGTCTCCAAGAATGAAAACACGATGAACCAGCACCCAAGGGCAGGCAGATAGGAGGAGAAAATTCGCAAGGCTCGAAGATGAAAGTAGTGGGACCCATGGGGTGAAAGGAACAACATGCTATGCCCTCCCATCCCCCTCAAGATGAAGCATTGGCAGAGATTTTGGACCCTACCAGTGAATCGCCATTTGTTGTAGCCACTACAAAACCCTCCAAAATTTCACCCTTTCAAATTTTTGATCCCCTGAACATTGAAAAATGGAGTCAAACCTGAAGTTCAAGCCTTCAAAAACCTTAAGTCGCTAAGTCGCAGAATAGGTCAACTCACCCAAGGTGCGACCTTGCGACCCATTAGGTCACTAAGTCGCGAAGTCGCGTATTACACACGAAACTAAACAATTGCGACCTTGCGACCCTTGGACCCCTGCAACCCCTAGGTCGTAAGGTCGCAGGGTTGCTAGATCACACATCTCATCAATATGGCTCTGCTGCGACCTTGCGACCCTAATTTATTTCCCACACGCGCGACCTCTTTATATATATAAGGGTCGCATTGGTCGCATTCAAACTACGCGACGGAGAAAGAAAACGCCTCTGACAAGCCAATTGGAGCACGTTTTTCCCGGGTAAGTTGCCTAATCCTCCTGCTGTTTCCTTTTTGACTAATTTTTACCCTCAGCTCCCTCACCTTATCTTATTAAAACCACAACCTACCTATTGTTAGGACCTTGTTGTTCTAGCTTTCCTCCCCCTATAGCATCTTCACTTTGTGTACCTCCTCTAGAAGTCAGGCTACCCAGACTCCCTTGTCAACCTTTTCCTCATGATTGCTTACCTCTTGATGTGTTACCTTTCCTCCATTTTCCCTCTCTCACTCTAAGTGAAAGAAGGATAAAGGACTTCGTCGCCATGTAAAGTCATCTGCCCAACCCTAGCCCAACCTGGGACCCCGCAACCTTGCGACTCCCACGACCTTCCGACCTGAGTCCCTGGTCGCTAAGTCACCAGGTCGCATATATGTGAAAATTTGAAGTGCCACAACTTTGCGACTCAGCGACCTGGTCACCCAGTCGCAAGTCGCCAAGTCGCTAGGTCGCGTTCTCATATAGATATAACTCGGCGCGACGCAGCTACCTCGCGACCTAGTCACAAGTTGCCAAGTCACGAGGTCGATTTTCTCTGAAGTTTTAAACCAACACGACTCAGTGACTCAGCAACCCAGAGGAGAGGTTTCTAGGTCGCAGGTTCACCCTTTTCCTTGAACTTATTTGAGCAGAGGTAGAAGCAGTCTAAGTATTTATTAATATGGCATTTGTCTTATCATGGGATTTTCTTATGAACATGCCAGGGAACCTCGAAGCAGAGCTAGAGTGTCTTTCCATCTCCTCAGCCTCAAGTGATATGGGGCCTCCGTCAGTTCACAGAAAGAAAAAAATTCTGAAGATAGAAATCTCAGAGGATGAAATACCTATGTCTCCTCCCCCTACCTATGGAGATACCACTTGCATATGCAACAAAGGAGAGAGAATTATTTGGTATCAGGTGTACCAAGAATTTGCGAAACCTGAATTTCCAGAAGACCTCCCAGGCCAACAGGTATATGTTCAAGTCAAAAGATCAAAGCTTCACTATGCAGGGGCCCATCCACCTATATTTCCATGCGTAGAGCTAATCGAATTGATCTTGCAAAATGTCAACCCCGGGTTCTGGGTGATTCAGGATCATGAAGAGAAATAATTTTCAAATCTGAGGGGATAGGATGCAGAGTTCTATTATGCACTTCCCACCTGAGAGTAGACATTCACCAAGGAATGGGCCACTACTCATGCAGTTCCCATATTCAAAACCTTGAGAGGATGCTGGGAAGAACCAGAAAAGTTCAAGATCAAGAAGGACCAGGAGTATCAGGTAGCAGGTCTTAAGAAGGTCTACAAGCTCGTGGCAGTTATGCTGTGTAGGATGTATGGTTGTCCCTATGCCACCACTTTCAATGGCTCTTGGGTATCTCTTATGTACTCTGTCACCGTATACGACACCCTCTTTAATTGGGCTAAATTATTAATGGCAACTCTCAAATTGAACATATCTTCAGCACTAGTGCCCGAGGAAGGGTATGCATCATAATTTTACATGGCCCCCTATCTGTTGGATGCAGTATGTGTGAGGTGTCATTTTTAGGGGTGGGCACACAACTGGGATTAGGAGCGCGACCGTCTAATTCACAAGGAGTTGCAGCTATTATGGGACTCCAAATATAAGCAGGTATGGAGCCGATCTCACATAGTTTCATCCCTGCACTCTACGGAAAATTGTTTGGTAAAGATGCCCCATGCATGTCTTGGCAGGCCACGGAAACAATAACCAGGGTGGCACGCTGGTTTCCTTTTGTAGAAGGCACCTTCATCCGAGTCTTCGATTTGTTAAAGGCTCCCCATGCACTGCCCCGATTCGTCACTAACAGACTATTACTTCAGGAAACGTGTTTCCAAATGATGGGCGGCTTTTCAATGGTTCTTACTAAGGGCAAGAAGAAGCCATGGCCCACTCTTCCACTCACTATCGACGCTTATACAGTCAAGGATTTTAGAGAAGTAGAGGCATAAGCTAAGAAAATTAGGGGATTCTGTCTGCCTCCCTTAGGCCACCAGAGATACGATCGTGAGAGAATTATCCCTGCCCATTGAAAATGGGCCAAATTTAAATGGAGCTACCAACATACTGAATTCCCAGCTGAAGATGGAGTAAAAAATTGGTACAACAAAGACAAGGAGATCGCTCTAAAGGAGTTAACCGATCGGGAAGATCAAGATGATCAAACTTCAGAAGAAATAATCCACATGCTAGGAGGAGCCTCGTCTTCTCAAGCCAAAAATCCAAGGACCGGCACAGGCCATAACTCTTCCACCTAACAAAAAGAAAGGGAAGAAAAATCTCTACAGGAAGCTAAGGAGAGAGCAAAAGAAGAGGAGGATAAATGCAAGAAACAACTAAAGGTGGAACAAAGAAAGAAGCAGGCGGAGGAAACCTGAAAGAAAAAGGAAGAGGAGGAATCCAAAGCAAAAGTTGAGCGCCAGCTAAAAATAGAGCTAGATAAGGTAGAAGCTAAGCACCAACTAAAATAAGAACAAGATAGGGCAGAAGCAGAGCGGCAGCTGGAGAAGGAAGCAGAGCAAAAGATAAGGGAGGAAGAAAGTCAAAGGTTGAAGGAAAATTCCTCCAAATAAGCCGAAGGTAGTAAGACACCTCCTCTTGTGAGAGGGATACAGATGGAGCTGCCAGCTATCGAAGTGCCTCAGAAAAATCCTACAACCAATATGCATTTTGTGCTCTCGGAACTGGGTACCTCTGAGGAGCAAGAGGAATAAGTGTTTGATCTGACAAGACTCACCTATGATCAATTCACACAAAAAATCAGGCAGGAGAAGAGAAGATGATTAGTATGGAATCCTGTTGCACCCCTCACGGCCACAACAGAAAAGGATATAGTCATGGATACCAGGACCAATCCAGTTATGATAGCATCAACTGGCACTGCTTTCGCCGCAGCCACGGAAGAAAATGTGAGCAAAATTAGTAGGGAAATTGTATCCCTACATAATATATTACAGGCCTCCGAACAAAAGATAGCTCGATCAAAGCAAGAGAAAAGGGCACTAGAAGAAGAAGTTCAACTTTAATATTCCCATTTTAGCACACCGCTAAATGGAATATTAAAATTTTGTTTTCATCACCTAGCAGCTAAATAAATGGGTAAGGAAGCCCATGCTTACTAAAACAGGAATAAAATCCCTCAAATTTTAAAATTGATAGTCATAAGAGCTAGATTTCACAACCCTATGTGTGAGAAGGGACATTTGCATGAAGACAAGGTCAAGTTTGACCAAGTCAACAACACTGGGAGAGGAGGAGGAAAAAAAATTTGATAGACAGCCCAGTGTGAATGGGAAGAGGGTTATTTGGTGGAGGAAACCCTAAAAGAGTGGGACCCATGGAGAGAGGTCTCTCACTTGTTTAAAAGGAGGGCAAGGAAGCCATTGTTTCTCATGTCATGTATTATTGATTTTATGGTCTATTCAGACTTTGTGCAATCTCCAGTTCTTTAGCTGAGTTACAGTGCTAATTAGCACAAGGATCTCCTGCATAGGAATCCTTCTCCTTCCAAGAGGGGCCTCTTGAAGGATCTTGTACTTCATTCTCCACATTCAGGCTCAAGGCCAAACCACTTCCTCCAGCTACAACGTTATTTCTGATCAAGTATAACGTTGTGTTGTAGGGTGTTGCAGTGGAGGACCTCAACAGAGCAGGGATTTTCCATTCCTTTGGGGAGCTAGTGAGGGAGGTTTCAGAGCTTATTGAAGATCTTGGCATTGGGCCAACTCATTCCCTTGCCCCTACAACGCAGTCTGCTTCAGTGTTTGCGTTATTACTAGTGAGAAATTGTTGTGGGGCTTTGCAGATATGTTTGGAGGGGGAGATCTTCAGTGATAGGAGTAGCCTTTCACTTGGAAGATCCATTGGAGGAGGCATATTCATTTTGGGCATCATCTACAGCCATATCCCTCTAGTTATATTTTCTGAGTTGCAGCTACTACCCAACAACTCCGGCATTTTGCAGCTGCCACCCAACAACTCCGACATTTTGCAGATTTTGTATATTATAGCCAATCCTTCCAGGATTGACATGAGTTAGCCTTTGGGAGCTGAGATCTTCACTCCCAATGTTTTATGGGCCATATATTTGTATATCCATGTATTTTAAATATGTTAGCATGCATTTTCTCTTATAAAAATGCGCAGTCATAGCTTGGGCACACTTTTGTAGTAGTGTTTTATCATGATTTATGTACTTGTCTCTTGAGGCCAAGCATTGCCTATCTTGAGTAACATTTTCCTCAAGATCTTTTATTCATTTTTTGCTGTTATTACTTAATAATTTGGCTATGGATCTTTCTCACATTTCTATGAGTTGAGTGTCACTGCTACTCCATTGTCGTGTTTGCATATTTCTAGATCTCCACATCTGGAATATCTTAAGATATTCCCAATCGTGTAGAAAATCTGTATTTTGGGATATTAAAGTGGTATCAAATGATAATCTTGGCTCAGACTATGGATCTCAGCCATTATACTATCAAGAGAAGAAAATATGAAGACTCCATTATGTGGAGAGAAAAAGGAAGATAAGCTTACAAAGCTTCTTCCAAGGTCTGTATAGAGCATTCATGAAGATTTCAAGAAGATAAGGAGGGAGATATGTACAGGATCTCCAAGAGGGTTTAAAACTGAGTCAGACTCTATATTTTCTTATAGGAAGTGTGAGCATGTAGCCACACCCTGTGATGTACAGCACAGTCTCATGTCCAATTTTGCTATGAGAGAGAGGGAGGAATAAGGAATGCCTAAGAGGGGAACTCTTAGTGATTTCCTGCATGAATATGAATCTCAAACTCAGAAGTTTAGAGACCATATCACTTTCCCAGAGTTTTGCATGGTCAAGGTGAGGAGGATAAAACAACATAATATGGATAGATTTCTTCTATCTATCTTTGATTGTTCCTCTACATGTTCAGCCAGGGCTTGGGTGGAAGAGCTAGACACCTTTCTGCAGCAGCATCAGATTTCCGAAGATGAAGCCATCATAGTAGTAGCACTGCACTTTGGAGGTAAGGTCTACGAATGGTGGTTATTTGAGTCTTTTACTTTAAATAATGAAAATACTTCTTCCTATGCAAGGTTCATTAAAAATTTGATGGAAATGTTTGGTAAGAAGAATTCTGAAACACATGTGGAGGAAACAAACACATCTAAACAAACAAAACCCTTGCATTGATGGAGGAAACCATAGACTCAAAATAATTTCATAGAACCATAAAGGAGGCTGATATCTTGCATTATACTTTGTTGGAGGCAAGACCTTCATCTTGTGTTTTGGCACAAGGAGGCAAAGAGATCCCTTTTCCAAAAGAGGATCCAATCATTGGAGGGTTTCCCACTCATGTTGAGGAGGCTAAGGGAAACAATGTTGTCATTTCTAGATTTGATATAGCACCTCATGCATAGGGAGGATCTCTTGCTCCGATTAGAGGGATTATTGCATCTTTGCAACGAATTCCCCAAGATCTCATACATGGAGGTCCAAGCACAATTAGTGAGCAACATGATTGTGCAGCATTGTAGCTGGAAGGAGGAGATAGGGAGGAAGAGCAACATCATGTGATGAGAGGTACACACCCTTCTCTATTTCAGAGAGCTAGTGCAAAGAGAAGGCAGACTGTATTGTGTTGTGAAAGCAGGGGCAAGGCTGCCCAACCATATGTGCAGTCTATTCTTGACATTGATGTCTCACTACATGGAGGAATTCCACTTGGGAGGCCACCTGATTTAGAGTTGATGGAAGACATCTTGTATTTCGATTCACCACTCTTGGATTTTGGAGAGGTGAAGAGTTTGGAGGAAGACTTTGGCATGGGGGATGTCAAAGTAGTAGGCAGAAGCATGAGGAGAGCTTCACATGCCAGATCACTAGCGCTGTCTCTTAGGAGGATTGATCCTTATTGGAGATCTCAGCTCTTGGTAGAGTACTCCAAGGATCTTGGTGCATGCATTATTCTTGATGACCCGGATGGAGATGATAGATACATGGTGGATGATGTGGTCATCTATTCCTATGGCAGGATCTTCTTGACTAGATCTTCTAGTCTCAAGGAGAAGTTGCTACATGCAGCACATGAGGACTTCTCTTCTATGCACTTTGAGGCATATTTCAATTTTATGGAGTATTTCACTTGGGAGGGCATCCAACATGACATATATCAACTAATGGAGAGATGCATAGCCCGGATGATAATGAAGAGGAGGTCACAGCCACTTCCCTACTCTTTGGAGGTGGAGGGAAATTTCCAGTTGAGCCATTTCAGCTCAAGATCTCAAGTGCATGATGGAGGTATCATTTCATATTTTTTATTGTACTTCTTTCCCTTATTTGAGCAACATGATGTATCAAGAAGGATTATATCTTCTTTCATATTGTATGATGATGTACTTGCAGCTACCTGTAGCATTGGTTTTGGCTATCCTTTTTGTGGTTTGTGGGGGAAGCCACATGTTTCTTGGTGTTTTTTCTTGGTGTACACCGTTGAAACCATATTGTAACTTCATGTTTCCATCTTATGAGATGACTGTGGCAGAAAACAAGTGGCTGGTAAAGAACTTTTTATTTCACATTTTGATGCAAGAAAAGGATGCACTGTGTTGGTTCCATGGGTGGGACTATGATTCACTCTCCAAATGTCAATTGGCAACTTGTTCTCATTGTACTATGCTTCCATATATTGTTTATATGCTTATGTTCAGGGGAAGCTTTGTTTGGAGAGTGGGCTTGAGATTGAGGATGATCCTCCCCACTATACATCGTTGTACATTTCAGGAGGAACAATGGGCAAACCATGATTGCCACATTACATTTCTTTTCTTCTTGTGGGAGGAACCACTTGAAGAAATTGAAGAGGCACTCCATGGATCATGAGAAGATGGAGGAGTTAACACAGCCAACTCTTTTCCCTTTGAGGATGAGGGGAGACTCATCTATGAGCCACTCCATTTATATGAGAAAAACATATGGTAAGAGTATTGTTGATTTTCATAGTAATTTTTCTATATGTATGCATCTCTTAACCATATACGTGCAGGGATTTTCTCAAAGGAGGAATATTCTTCCTTCTAGATTTTGTGGTCTACATAAGGCCATTATGGATGATCACTCCCTAAGAGGATATGGGGAGGATATTTCTTATGGAGAACATACTCACATTGCACATTACATCATTCACTTTATCTAGACTTGTGAGGAGATTGGGACAATAAGAAAATGGTTGGGAGGCCACCCATCATTTAATTTTCTATGGCAGCGGAGAGTCAAACTGCGTTGGTTAAATTTGAGGGACCATTTTCCTTCTCCCTTACTTCACATGGAAGCCAGCATGATTATCCTTATGGTTCCCTTGGTTGATATGGCTAATGCTTTTCTTGGGAACATGATTGGGGGAGAAATACATTGGGTGAATGTGTCCTTGGAGGGAGAGAACTCCCACACTATTTGCACTACATGTTCTAAAGGGAGCATGGGAGATGGTATGGCCACTACAGAAGAATATTTGTTTCCTTATCAGGTGAGCCATATGATGAATTTTATGCCATATGATGATGACTTCCAAATCATCACATATGAGATGATTTGGGCCAACATGTTTCATAACGTTGGAGGGGAGATCCTTAGAGGTATAATCTTCATCTTGCCACTTGAGGGAAATATCATGGCAGCTCAGGATCAGCATACACTCTACACTTATCCTAAGTGGAGAGAAGGACAGTGGGGGGTAGGCTATTTTGTCTACCAAGATCAGATTTTTAGCCCACCTACACTATCGGAGCCAAAGGTGGAAGAGGATTTTCAGGAGTTGCCATGTTGGGAGGTAACCCATTTTTCATGGATGATTGCTTGGGGGATGGAGGATCCACATGAGGAAGATGTTCCTTAACACATTTTTAGACTCCATGCCTTGGGAGGAGGCTTTCCAGTTCTATCCTTGGGGTTTCTTGAGGACAAGCAACATTTGGGAGGGGAGGACTGTAATATTCCCATTTTAGCACACCGATAAATGGAATATTAAAATTTTGTTTTCATCACCTAGCAACTAAATAAATGGGTAAGGAATCCCATGCTTAGTAAAATAGTAATAAAATCCCTCAAATGTGAAAAGGGATAGTCATAAGAGCTGGATTTCACACCCCTATGTGTGAGAAGGGACATTTTCATGAAGACAAGGTCAAGTTTAACCAAGTCAACAGCGCTAGGAGAGGAGGAGGAAAAACACTTTGATAGAAAGCGCAGTGTGAATGGGAAGAGAGTTAGTTGGTGGAGGAAACCCTAAGAGAGTGGGACCCGTGGAGAGAGGTCTTTCACTTGTTTAAAATTAGGGCAAGGTAGCCATTGTTTCTCATGTCATGTATTATTGATTTTATGGTGTATTCAGACTTTGGGCAATCTCCAGCTGTTTAGCTGAGTTGCAGTGTTGCTTAACATAATGATCTCTTGCTTAGGAATCCTTCTCCTTCCAAGAGGGGCCTCTTGAAGGATCTTGTACTTCATTCTCCATATTCAATCTCAATTCCAAGCCACTTCCTCCAACTACAACGTTATTTCTACTCAAGTATAACGTTGTGTTGTAGGGCGTTGCAATGGAGGACCTCAACACCATTTCCGGAGCTGATTTTCAGAGGAGGGATTTTCCATTCCTTTGGGGAGCTAATGAGGGAGGTTTCAGAACTTATTTTAGACTCTTGGCATTGGTCCAACTCATTCCCTTGCCCCTACAACGCAGTCTGCTTCAATGTCTGCATTATTTCTAGTGAGCAATTGCTGTGGGGATTTGCAGATATGTTTGGAGGGGTAGATCTTCAGTGATAGGAGTAGCCTTTCACTTGGAAGATCCATTGGAGGAGGAATATTCAGTTTGGGCATCATCTACAGCCATCTCCATCTAGTTCTATTTTCTGAGTTGCATCTGCAACCCAACAACTCCGGCATTTTGCAGATTTTGTATATTATAGCCAATCCTTCCAGGATTGACATGAGGTAGCCTTTTGGAGCTAAGATCTTCACTCCCAATGTTGTATGGGCCATATATTTGTATATCCATGTATTTTACATATGTTAGCATGCAGTTTCTCTTATAAAACTGTGAAGTCATAGCTTGGGCACACTTGTGAAGTAGTGTTTTATCATGATTTATGTACTTGTCTCTTGAGGTTGAGCATTGCCTATCTTGCGTAAAATTTTCCTCAAGATATTGTATTCATTTTTTGCTGCTATTACTTAAAAGGATGGCTATGGATATTTCTCACATTTCTATGAGTTGAGTGTCACTGCTACACCATTGATGTGTTTTCATATTGTTGGATCTCCACATCTGGAATATCTTAAGATATTCCCAATAGTGTAGAAAATCCCTATTTTGGGATATTACATCAATAGCTTCAGGTTAGGAACGCCCTTACTATTGGGTATGTGTTATATTCTTTCCACGACTAAGCACGCGCAAGGGTGTAAGAGCGGGGGCGATAGCCTCCCCTTTTGCGCTGGGCGCAACAGGGGGAGGGGGGGGCGGTCATAGGGGGGTGGTAGCCCCCCCTGTTGGGGTCCAGGGTAGCGCCCCGGAAAAAAATTTTGGTCCTTAATTTCTGGTGGGTAGTCCGCACCCATGGTTTTGTGCATGGTTTTGCACATGGTTTTGGGGTACGATGGTTTTCGGCTCCTGGTATTTTTTGTAGATCCGGTCAAGGGAACTACGGTTATGTTCTAACGTAGGGTTAATGGATTGGGGTTTATGTATGCTTCAGCATGTATATATATGTGTTGTAACACTAAAAGGAATATAATGAAAAATCAAGCTAGTCATCTCGATTTGGGATCCAGGGGAAAATCTCTGTGTTTATCTGTTTTATGTTTTATGCTCTCACTATTGTTTATTTTCTGTTATAAGGTTCATGTGTAGATAATTTCTGTTCAGGGTTAAAACTCACATTTAATATCAGAGAATTTTCGGCTTCAAGGGGACACCTTTGCTACTGAGGGTTTTTTTCTCGGGCCTGAGGTAGACCCTGTTCAGTGGGAGATCTGTGGGATTGATTCTTGCGGTGAAAGAAGATGGCAAGCGGTGGGAAAATAAAGATCGAGAAATTTAACGGTCAGAGTTTTGAGTTATGGAAGCTCAATATGGAGGATCTGTTGGTGGATAAAGATCAGTGGATCGTGGTAGATCCAGGTACTAAACAAACGGAAATGTCAAATGAAGACTGGAAGAAACTGGATCGGAAGGCTAAGAGCACAGTATGGTTGTGTGTCTCAGATTCAGTATTTTTGAATGTATCTGTGGAAGCTACGGCAAAGAATTTGTGGGAAAAACTTAGGACTTTATACCAATCTAAGTCTCTAGTGAATAATTTGTTCCTGCGGAAAAATCTGTATAACCTGAGGATGAAGGATGGAGACTAGGTGACAGAGCATCTAAACCCCTTCAATACTATGGTAAGTCAGTTGTCCTCTGTTGATATTAAAATCTCAAATGAAGATAAGTGCATCAGTTTGTTGTGTTCTCTACTAGATTCGTGGGACAGTCTGGTTATTTCAATAGGTAGCAATACAACTACCTTGAATTTTGATGACATTGTCTCAGCCTTACTATCGAAGGAAATGAGACGGAGAAATATGGAGGGTCAGAATGGAGATGCCTTATATGTACGAGGAAGGTCCCAGAACAGAAACAAGAATAAGTTTTAAAGTGGTAGATCTAAATCTAGAGGGAGATCTAAATCTAGAGGGAGATCTAAATCTCCTAGAAATTTTGTAAAGGTGTGCTGGAAATACAGAAAGGAAGGGCACTACAAAAAGGACTGCAGATCTAAAGCTCCTGAGAAAGGAAAGGGATCTGATGATGCTGCTTCTACAGAGGCAAAAACCACCTCGAATGAAGGTGGGGATGTGTATTTGGCTTCTTCTTCAAATACACATGTAGATCATGAGTCATGGTTGATTGACTCAGGTGCATCCTTTCACTTCACTCCCCATAGGGAGTGATTCTGCGAGTATGAGAAATATGATGGTGATGTCTTCCTAGGGGATGATAGGAAGGCCAGAATCGTCGGACGTGGAAAGTTAAAGCTGAAGCTACAAGGTGGAAGGATTAGAACACTTCCTGGTGTTCTACATATTCCTACATTGGCCAGAATTCCGATTTCTATAAGCAATATGGATGATGTAGGTGTAAAAACAGTGTTCGAGAAAGATGCCTCCAAGATGGTTCAGGGAGCACTGGTATTAATGCGGGGAGTTCAGACTGGAAATCTATACAAGCTACAAGGTAGCACTATTATTGATGGGTGTAACAGCTCTATGGTTCCTGAAAGTGGAGCGGAAAGCCTAGCTATCTCTGGAGAAAACACCATGCTATGGCATCAAAGGCTTGGACATTTTGGAAAGAAGGGCCTTCGGATACTGCATAGAAATGGTATGTTAGAAGGTATGTCTAATTTATTTATGGATTTCAATTTATGTGAACATTGTGTATATGGGAAGCAAAATCAGGTGAGTTTTACTTCTGGTGCTAATATGGCGAACAAGATATTAGAACTTGTGCACAGTGATGTGTTTGGACCTGTGTCAGTTCCATCACTAGGAAAGTCTGTATACTATGCTTCATTCATAGATGACTTCTGAAGGAATACATGGATATATTTCTTGAGGAAGAAATCTGAAGTCTCTGACAAATTTAAATAATTTAAGGCTCTGGTGGAAAACCAAACAGAGAAGAAGATAAAGGCGTTGAGGACAGATAATGGTGGGGAGTTCTGCCAGAAGGAATTGAAGAGTTCTGTAAGAAGTGTGGTATAGCATGGCAGAAGACTACTCCATACACACCGCAGCAAAATGGAGTTGAATAAAGAATGAATAGAAAGTTGATGGAAAAGGAAAGAATCATGCTCAGTGGTACTGGGTTAGGACAATAATTATGGGCAAAGGCAGTGGAGACTGCATGTTACTTAGTTAACAAATCACCTTCATCAGTGTTGGAGGATAATACTCCACATGAGGTATGGACTAGTAAGAAACCCTCTCTTTCACATCTAAGGGTATTTGGATGTGATGCATATGTACATGTTCCAAAGGAGAAAAAGACCAAGTTGGATAATAAATCTGAAAGGTGCATCTTTATTGGGTATAAGGATGGTTTAAAGGGTTACAAGCTTTGGAACCCAGAAACAAGGAAGGTTGTGTACAGCCGAGATGTGGTGTTTAGAGAGGTGAAAGATGTTGTTACA
Organism: Pinus albicaulis; assembly: GCA_034641835.2. Lineage (NCBI taxonomy): Eukaryota > Viridiplantae > Streptophyta > Pinopsida > Pinales > Pinaceae > Pinus > Pinus albicaulis. The sequence continues at coordinate 206,245 of JAXQQM020075815.1, read as the reverse complement.
CATGAAGTCCTACCAAAGTAACCTGAGAAGATAGAGTTTGAGCTAAAGAATGATGAATTAGACTCTACAACAGAAGAAGACTCAGAAGAGGAAGAGCCACAAACTCTAGCTGTGAGAAGATCGGCTCGGGAAAGAAGGCAACCAGAAAGGTATACTCCATTTGCTTTCTGTTCAGGTTTTTCCTTAACTATAACTGATGATGATCCCAGAACTGTTAGGGAGGTAGTAGATTCAGAGGATGGAAAACTCTAGAAGGAGGCCATGATTGATGAAATGGAAACCTTGCACAAAAATGAGGCATGGGATCTGGTGGAGTTGCCGGTTGGAAGGAAGCCCATTGGGAGAAAACGGGTGTTTAAGAAAAAGATGAATGTAGAAGGCAAGGTGGAGAAATACAAAGCTCGGTTGGTAGCAAAAGGTTATTCCCAGGTGCCGGGAATTGATTTTGGTGATATTTTTTCTCCTGTCACCAAAGTTACTTCTATTATATTACTTTTATCTGTTGTTGCTGCATTTGATTTTGAGATAGAAAAAATGGATGTGAAGAGAGCATTTCTTCACAGGGATCTAGAAGAGGACATCTACATGAAGCAACCTAAAGGCTTTATGGTGAAGGGTAAGAAATAACTAGTATGCAGGTTGAAGAAGTCTCTGTATGGGTTAAAACAGTCACCTGTATACGGGGACTTGGCTTCACCAGAAGCAAGGAGGATCACTGTGTTTATTTTAAATTAATTGGTGACTTTGTTATTTATTTGGTCTTGTATGTGGATGATATGTTGTTGATTGGAAATGAAAAAGAAATTATCCAAGATTTTAAGACCCAACTGTTCTCCAAATTCTACATGAAGGATCTGGGTGCTGCAAACAATATTTTGGGCATGGAAATTAAGAGAGATCGGGCAAAGAGGAAGCTCTGGTTAAACCAGAGGAAGTATGTTGAGACTATATTGCAGAGGTTCAATATGCAGGATAGTAAAATTGTGAATTTTCCTATTCCTGTAGTTGTAAAGCTATCTGCTAAATAGTGTCCCAAGACACAAGAAGAAGAGGAGTATATGTCCCGTGTTCCATATGCAAGTGCAGTGGGTAGCCCAATGTATGTAATGGTCTGTACTAGACTAGACATTGCACATGCAGTGGGAGTATTGAGCAGGTTTATGTCAAACCCAGGGAAGGAGAATTGGGCAGTAGTGAAGCGGGGTTTCAGATATTTATGTGGCACTAGTGATTATGGCTTGTGCTACCAGGGAAGACCAGGATTGGAAAGAATGTTGGACATTCGCGGTTTTGTTGATGCAGACTGGGCTGGAGATCTGGATGAAAGAAGATCTACAAGTGGGTATGTGTTTAGCCTATTTTGAGGCGCAGTCAGTTGGATGAGTAAAAGACAGTCTATAGTAACTCTTTCAACTACAGAGGCAGAATACATAACAGCCACTCATGCAAGCAAGGAAGCAATTTGGTTGCAGAGATTGTGTTCAAGTATGGGTTGGTACAGCAAGCTATAAGGATAGACTGTGATAGCCAAAGTGCAATTTTCTTGGCTAATAACTCTACTTATCATTCAAAGACAAAGTACATTAATGTTCAATATCACTTTGTTAGAGATATGGTTGAGGCTAAAAGGGTGTTGCTGGTAAAGGTGGACACCTTGAATAATGTTGCAGATGCATTGACGAAGTCTGTGAGCACTCAAAATTTCTCTTGGTGTATAGAAACAATTGGTGTTGAAGAATTGGGCCAATTACTAAGCTCTCCTGTGGCCCCCTGCGGAAAGAAAACAACAAGTGGGAGAATGTTGGGTATGTGTTATATTCTTTCCACGATGAAGCACGCGTGGGGGGGTAAGAGGGGGGGCGATAACCCCCCGTTTTGCGCTAGGCGCAATGGGGGGGGTGGTAGTCCCCCCTATCGGGGTCCGGCATAGTGCCCTGACAAAAATTTTTGGTCCTTAATTTCCGGTGGGTAGTTTGCGCCCATGGTTTTGTGCATGGTTTTTCACATGGTTTTGGGGTACGATGGTTTTCGACTCCTGGTTTTTTTTGTAGATCTAGTCAGGGGAACTACAGTTATGTTCTAATCCAGGGTTAATGGATTGGGTTTTATGTATGCTTCGGCATGTATATATATGTGTTGTAACACTAAAAGGAATATAATGAAAAATTAAGTTGGTCGTCCCGATTTGGGATCCAGGGGAAAATCTATGTGTTTATCTGTTTTATGTTTTATGCTCTCGCTATTGTTTATTTTCTGTTATAAGTTTCATGTGTAGATAATTTCTGTTTAGGGTTAAAACCTACACTTACTAATGAAGTGCCACCCACCATTCAAAGAGAGCTGGTAACTCTGGAAGCCACCATGAGACAAGTATACGAAGAATTTTTTACAATAAAGAAAACAGTTGCACCTCTGCTAAGAGCTCAAACAGAAACTAAGAAGAGGAATGAGCAACTAAAAGAAGCTTCCACAGCCTTGGATAGAATGCTAGAATGGGTAAATAGGTATTCGCAGGCTCTAGATACTTTTCCTAGAAAAGATTGGATTCGCGCCCAGAACGACAAGGTTCAAATATGCATGAAGGTGTAGTCCAAGGAGAAGCTATTCAAAGACCTAGAGAAGGTAATGGCCACTTACGAACATATGATTAGTGGCATTGACTCAATAGATGAACTACACCACATTCCTTCTCTAGGTACATTGGGTGAAGAAAAAACATGGGAACAGGTGGATCAAGACATTCAGGCATTTCTGCAACCTATTAGGCAAGTCACCGCTTCTCCAAACTTTCCAGCATCACAGGAAAACCTGGTTCAATTCATCGTGACACCAGTCCAGATTTATACCAAGCTGGCTTCCCTGTCTAACGAAATCACGATCAAAAGGGAAAATTTGATCCCAAATGCTCTCGAATGCCTGCACAGGTTAAGAGAAGATACTCCTCTAATCTCCCCGGTTGCTACAGATTATCGTGCATGGTGAAATTTCCTCAAAGAGCAACATGTAGATGTTCCTGACCTCACAATCACTCAAATTCTCCCATAATCAGGTCGCAGGTCACTGCCTACAGGAGGAGTCATAGGTCGCAGCTAAGCACAGGGTCGCAAGTCGCAGTTTCCCTTTGGGTCACAAAGTATGCCAACAGTCAGGAAGACGGAAAGTCAGGGCACCCAAGGGTCAATTTTGTCCTTTAAATACTCCCTCGGGGGACTTGTAAAGGAGATTTTTTTTTTGGACTCCAAAGGAGATAAGAAAGTTGTAAAGCATTGAATAGACCTTTATGTGAATGAATACAAGCATTTGTCTTAAATCCACTTTTGAATCTGATGAGAATTAATGTGTTAACACTATAAATATTTTCTCTTATATGTGTGATATCTTATGATTAACTGATGTGTGTTTTCTTCTTATATCATTTATGCATTTCAGCTCACTAAATGTGTTAATGATGGTAGTTTGTTTACTTAGGAGATGTTTGCAACTTCATTACTAACATCTATCTTATATGTGAAACCACTTAAGGAAGTGAAGGGTGTTCTTACCAGGCAGAACTATTTCTTTTGTGGTTCGAACATCTTTTTACAAGCACAACCCTAATGATGTGCTGCTAACAGCATTTCCTTAGGCTGCGTGTTTTAACTCATCTTGATATTCGTAGTGTTTTATGCTCATTGAGAATCATCGATAATTTGTCTTGTATCATCTGATAATTGTGTGTTCATAGTTTCGCAGAGCTCATTTGTGTCCGAGAAAAGGATTATTCAGTGGTAGTCGAACCCACACCCCGAATGGGATCCCTATCACAAACGATTTAGAGTCTAATCGGGTCTTTTTACTGGGGAGATCCCTTACTGTTGGCCGAACATTTTCTCCCATCAACAGTGGGATAATCCTAAGAATGCATTTTTTCTAAACCCATGTTATGAAAGAACCTATGAGAAATAGGCATCTACTAGATTCCTCTACTATCCTACATAATATACACTAGCTTGGGCCTTGGATCCCTCTTTTTTATAAATTATTAGCTATCAGTAATACGTGTGCTATAAGCCAAAAAAATACATAAATTTTTAGCATACCATCATATGAACATACCTTGAATTGGTTATCGTTAAGCTAGTTGTAAATATTGGAGCTAATGGATGTCCCCATATTTGATAAAAAAATCAAGGGGACCCATCCTTGTGAGTCTAGTTTCATAATTTCTTGAGGCATGCCACCCTTGAGAAGATAAGTTATAGAAGTAATAATAAGGAGCAAGGAAGGTGGAGGAACATCAATTTTCAAACTCTACCATCTCCTAAAGTTGGGGGCCATTTGATACATCAAAAAGAGTCCATTTGTTTCTTTCACTTAACAAGTTCTTAAGAAATGTGAACTCTAAAATATTTTCCAATGACTAGTGTTGCATTATTCTATTCTACCAAATGCTTATATATTTACCATTTCCTATAACCCAAGAGAGTTTTACTCATATTAAGGAAATTATGGATTTAATTAATCTTCAAGTACGACATCCTCTCTTATTTACTATGTCTTCTTCTATACATATTTTCCTTCTCATTATAAAGTATTTATTCCATAAAAATCTTCTCCACCAATCAACTTTTCTAGTTATCAATTACCAAACCAGATTCCCTTATAAATCCAAGTTAAGAAGAGTAGAATCCCTTATACCTAGGCCTCCTCTATCTTTGGGATATCTTAGCACTAACTAGCTTACTAAATGAAACTTCTTGGTGTATGATTCCCTCTCTGCCATAAAACCTTCCAAAAATCTTGAACAGTTATTTTCTTGAAACTAATTGGTGCCAACATCAAGAAGCATTAGAAGAAATGTACGAATAAAATAATAATTTGATAAGAATGATGCATCCAGTTGGATTTAACCACTGTGTTCCCCACTACTAAAAATTTCCTTTGATTTTTTTCAGCATGCTTTCTAAGATTAAGTGGAAGGATTGCTTAATGAGATATGCATGCGAAGGTACTTAAAGGAGGTCCATTGGTCCTAATATGGAAATTACATGATTGAATTTAAGGAGACATGAGCTTGCATGATCTGAATATGGACAAACTAGTTTTGTTGTGCTAGTTTCCTCATCAGTTAAATAAAACTATGCTTAAGGATTGTCTCAATTATCAAGTTATAAGAGGGTTTATGTGTCAAGTTTTTGCGTCTTTTATGAGAAATTCATGAGGTAAATTAGCTTTAAAAACACATGTACAACAAGTAAATTAAAGAGAATGTAATACACAGAAAACACATAACACAGAGTTGATAACGAAGTTCACCCCTCTTGGGCTACTTCTCCATGGACCCGCTTCAATGGCTTGGCCCTCTCTAGATTAGGGAAAATTTTAACGATTGAAGTTTATTTTAAAGTTTAGAAACTTTGACGAATAATAATAGTCCTTAATATGCAAATTGTAAAACATTTAATGTTTTTTTTAATACTTATATTTCTAATTACTTTATATTAGTATATACAGAATTTTGACGATTTTCAAGGAAAAATGCTTTTATACCATAAAATTTGGGTGAATTATATTTAGAAAAAATGGAAATTGGCGAATCATTTTTTTGGAAAAAACATGGAAAATTAGCCCACCTGTGAATATTAGCCCCTAAAATTTCCATGCTTTGGATTAATGGTCAATTCTATGATTACATGCACCTACAATGCTCCAATGGCTCTAAAAACTTCTCCATTATGATTAGAGGACCCAAAAACTCCTAATTATCCTCTTCTAGCTCTGCAAATGGTCTTTAGGTGATCTAGACATAGCCTCCTCTCTCGGTGGCCCTGGGAATCTTTAATCTTCAAAGTGGAAAATTCACTTACAGAAATGATCCTCTGCTTTTGCATCCTGCACCATCATGCTCAGAGGATAGAAATCATCTAGGATTGACTCTTTCTGATCTTAATTTGGTCTAAATATGCCAAAGTTATGGCTTCTTCAGTTTCTCCTAGAAAAAATCCACTAAAACTGGAGAAAATCCAGTTAACCCCGACAATTTTGGAGGTTTCGTCGAAATTGGCAGCACTCCTCCAACTTAACCGCCATATTAAAATGGGTTAATTATCAGATAAGTGTGAATTAACTATGAGTTTAATGCATTTAACAAAATCCTCATTAAAAAAAGATTAGAGCATAATACAATGGTTAGGGGTTAATTAACCCATGTTTAAAATTTTTAATCCACATTAGCGTAAGCCCCCCGCCATAAGTCACAGGATGGCAGTCCTTTGTGATGGGGCTGGCCCCCATTTCCTTCCACCTTATACCATAGGTTTTTTCAAATGTATGTGGGTTACATAACATGTTAAGACCGAATGTGTAGGAGAGTTGGTGTTGCATGTTGCATTATGTTGGGGAGGTCACGGGGTCAAGCCTGACCTCCGCCCAGCCACCATATAAAATTTTTGTTACATGACATAATATGCCTTTCGACCTTTGGAGGGGCACGTGGTGGCCTCCAGGCTAGTCATGTGTCAGCACCCAATTGGTCCGACCAAAACCAATAAAATGGCATCAAATCATAACCAATCCGATAATGACACTTGTCAACAGCTCATTGGTCCACCTAGGGGAATATTCCAAGGAATATTATTTTTTCTGACTGGGTTGTATGGATGCCTAGTCAACATCCTTGTCACCAAAATTTACTCGTTTATCCATGCGATCAGAACTCTCTAACTTTCTCTTACAAACTCCATTTTGAGCGAAACGGAGTGCGTCAGAATCAGGAAGATGAGACCTATCCGATTGTTCTAGTTTTGAGTGATTCTAAACACTTTGAAATTTTTTCCCCCAATTCTGTTTCTGATCACTCCTTCCCACTGACAGGCTTTTGGACCCAAAAAAGCTAGTTATCTGATGAGAGTTGAATACTCTTCTCTTTCCCAAGTTCTATCAACTTGATTTAAATTGGAAAAATATCCATGACAACCACTTGGGTTCCTTGACATGCCTTGCCTTGAAAATTTCTTGACACTTCAACCAATGTCCTCCTTTCGTTGTTGACCCAATCCAACACTTGATGGTTGCTCGTTGACTGATTAAACACCTTGTTGTACCAAAGCGATATCTTGGTGCTTGGAAAAATAACTGATGACCTTCCCACTGAGAATCATGTTCCTCCTTTGCATAAAAATGCATTCGATGCAAGCTTATCCTTGGAAACCACTTTTCCAATTAAGCCCATCTGAGTGAAATAAAGCAACGAGTTCCAATATTAGTAATCACAAGAAAATAAATGACCATTCTTTTTACCTCTACGGTTCCAAATTCCACATCTGGAAGAATTCATTCGCCATCTCTTTGGCTTCTTGGCGTTAACACATCAAATGGTCTATAATGGTTGTTGTTTTGGTTGCAATGGTTTTGGCATCCATTAGGGGAATTTTGAGGTCTAAAATGGGCCTCCTAAGAAAAATGTACAACAAAAATAAACTTTATAAGAACCAATAGGGTTCAAAATGATGATGTCAACCATGGGGGATGATTCACCATTTTTAAATTAAAAGGGTAAAAACATTAAAAAATAATAAAATAATAAAACTACTTGTTCAACTCGTATTTCACAAATTTTTTACTCAAATTTCGAGAGGGAGTACTCGTTGGATGCAAAATTTAATTCCTCATCCAGGGAGTACCCATGTTCCATACTTTCGATGGACCCTAATACATGAAAAATGAGAAATACATAAAAAAATGTGATTACAACACCTTTTTCATGTATTTCTCATTTTTCGTGTAGCGGGACCCATTGAAAGTATGAAACATGGGTACTCCTTGGATGAGGAATTAAATTTTGCATCCAACAACTACTCTCGCTTGAAATTTGAGTAAAAACTTTGGGAGATAAGTTGAAAAATTAGTTTTTTTCATTTTTCCCTCTAAAATTTGATGATGTCATCAAATCTTATTTGATTGTTTCCACTATTATTTTATAATTTCCTTAGGAGGCCCATTTTAGACCTCAAAATTCCCCCAGTGTTTTCCACTTTCCTCTTCTTGATTCCATAATCCTCTAGTATTGACATGCTTCTCATGCCATGATTTTATAATGGAGGCTAATCATGAGCCTCTCACTCAAGAGTGGACCTTCCAAAATCCTACGATATCTTGTCACAAGCACAACCATTAATCTTGAAAAACACATCATGCAAGAAACATAACTTGACGAACTCTTTCTTTTGCTCCTTCAAAGCAAAAAATGTCACATCCTATGAACATCGCCATGTACTCTTAAGTGTTGGTGTAGAAACCATCGATCAAACATAAGTCAAAAAAACATGCATCTTCAAACAACTGACTCTCAATTCAAACAAAAGCATGTACAATAAATTGACGATTATTTTCTCAAAACAAAAAGAATTTCACATCTCATGAAACAATTCCTCAACATCTTCGTTTCATCTTTGGAGACAAAAATAACTCTTTCAAGTCGATATGACATGCATGTAACAATCAATCAACCAACGCAAGTCGATCACTCATGGATGTTCAAGCACAATGACACTATCAAAAATTTCACTGTTCACACACACAAACTCTCATGCATGTATACAATGCTCAACTCTCTCGCAAGTACAATCACAAGTACACAAATCCCATTTGTATGTACAAGTACTTAAAGAGTTTAAATGACCAAATTTTGACCCAATTCGACCTTTGGTATTGTTGCAGAAAATTTGGTCAACATACTCCACTTTCAAACACCTTCCTAGCATAAACATGCAACATGCATTCTAGAAAAAAATAAATGCATTCACATGAAAATTGCAACTACAAATTTCCATCTTTGTTGCATCTAATTGAGTCAACATAAATCTACTTTTCCAACATCTTTCTTTGTGCAATATGTATAATAATTTCAAAAGAAAATAAATGCATTCAATTGGCAAAGAAATGCATCAATAAGGAACTATTTTCATCAATCATAAAAAAAATGCAAGGCCTTAATTGGTTAAGGAATCTAACCATCTCTTTCCAAACCACTTCAATGGAACTTATTTTAGTTGCACTTCATCATGTGAACCATCCCTACCCACATCAATTATGGAATCCTCTTTTCCATTTTTTTCAATCTCTCTTTCCACCTTCTTCAAATGTCGTCGATGACTTGTTGGATACAAATTCCAACACTTGTCTACAAGATGACCCTGCTTATGGTAATGAGTGAAAAATAATTACATATTCTTTTCAACGTGGTTTTCATTGTCCATTGGACCTTTGTATTTCTGTCATTTTTGTTTTGAAAGTTTCCTGTGTATGGCTATCTTATTCCAGCATCTCGAAACAATATGGTTATTAAAACCACAAAAGGAACATGTAATTTTTCTTCAAACCTTATGTGAGGATTTTCCATGCTTATCATAGTTAAAAGAAACTTGATTAAAGGAAGATTTATACCTTGCACATTCACCTTTTTCGCCTTCTTGAGGAGGTGAATTTGATGAGGTAGTGGCTATCTTCAGAATACCAAAAATGGCTTCAATACCTTTAGATATTTCAACATCCTATTGTTTTCCATTTCCATTAGTTGCATGCTTATGAGCACCTTCTTTCAAAGTGGGTGTAAAACTTTTGAATTCCTCATGAACACAAAATTCACAAGATTGAGGTAATGAACATGTAATGAAAAGCTTTATTGGAACACTTTCATGTGCCTCCTTGGCTTTGGATCATTCTCCATCATGTTGTCCATAACCAAGACCCAAATACCTAGGCCTTTTCTCAACAAAAATTTGATCAAATATGCCTTGTGCATGTTTTCCCAAACCTTTACCTTCATAGCCCATCTTCATCAATATTTTGGACCCTATTCCTCTAGTGTGTCTTTCAAAAACACCAAAACTTTCATTTTGAGAGGAAATAGATGATAAACTTGAATTTCATATTTCTTTTTCATCCACATACATGGCTAGAGTTTCATTTGCAATATGGAGTTGAGTCTCCATCTCATCCATCTTTTCAAAAAGCTCTTGCTTCTCCTCCTTCATGGAAATCAACTGCTCTTGAATTATATTTCTCTCCTTCTTATATTCATACATCTCTTGCACCATATCTCTCATGTTGTAGAGATTCTGCAACATCTCTTTACAAAGAGTCTTGCTAAGGAAGATTTATCAGAAACAATGCTTGATGAAGCACCATCACACTTGTAATGCATAAAAAGCTTATTTTTTGTGATTTGAGAGTTGGGTCCTCAATCTTGACCTTCTCCTAAATAGAGGAGATACACATAACCTTGCACACAGTTAAATTCTCCTTGGAAAAATACAAAACCAATAGATAATTTTCTAGCTAACCTTGGCAAACCAACTTAGGGATAAAATGAGCTAAATTGTGCTTTGATACCAACTTGATCTGAATATGGAAAAAATAATTTTTTTGTGCTAGCTTCCTCATCAGTTAAATAAAATTGTGCTTAAGGATCGTCTCAATTAGCAAGTTATACGAGGGTTTATGTGTATTTTATGAGAAATTCGTGATTTAAATTAGCTTTAAAAACACATGTACAACAAGTAAATTATAGTTAATGTAATACACAACAAACACATAACATAGAGCTAATAACGAAGTTCACCCATCCTCGGCTACATCTCCATGGACATGCTTCAATGGCATGGCCCTCTTTGGATTAATGGAAAAATATCCGATTACATGCACCTACAATGCTCCAATGGATTTGAAACCTACTCCATTGTGCTCATAAGACCCAAAAACCCCTAAGTAGCCTCTTTTGGCTCTGTAAATTGTCTTCAGGTGATCTAGACATGGCCTCCTCTCCTGTTGGCCCCAAGCATATTTAACCTTCAAAGTGGAAAACTCACTTACAAAAGTGATCCTATGCCTCTGAAACCTACACCATCATGCTCAGAGCATCCAAATCATCTAGGATTGACTCTTTTTTAGCCTAAGTTGGTCGAAATATGCCAAAGTTATGGCTTCTTCATTTTCTCCTAGAAAAACTCCACTAAAACTGGAGAAACTCCACTTAACCCTGAAAATTATGGAGGTCCAGCCGAAATTGGTGGCCTCTGCCAACTTAACCACCATATTAAACTGGGTTAATTATCAGATAAGTGCACATTAACTATGAGTTAGCACGTTTAACAAAATCCTCATTAAAAAAGGATTATCACATAATACAATGGTTAGGGGTTAATTAAGCCCTCTGCCATAGGTCATGGGCTGACAGTCCTGTGTGATGGAGCTAGCCCCCATTTCCTTCCACCTTATACCGTAGGTTAATTCAAATGTATGCGGGTTACATAACATGTAAAGACTGAATGTGTAGGAGATTTGGTGTTGCAAGTTGCGTTGTGTGGGGGAGGTCACAAGGTTGAGCCCGACCTCTGCCCAACCACCATATAAAAAAAATTTCACATGAAATAATATGGCATTCGAATTTTGGAGGGGCTCATGGCGGGCTCTAGGCTAGCCACGTGTCATCACCCAATTTTTCTGACCAAAACTAATAAAATTGCGACAAATCACAACCAATCTGGTAATGAAACTTGTCAAAAATCACTGGTCCACCTAGGGGGAATATTTCGGTAATATTCCAAGGAATTTTCCTTGGAATATTATTTTTTTCTAACTGGGTTGTACAGATTCCTAGTCAGCATCTTTGTCACCGAAATTTACCTGTTTAGCCAAGCTATCAGAACACTCTAACTTTCTCATACGAACTCTGTTTTGAGTGAAACTAAGTGCGTCGAAATCAGCAAGACGATACCTACCCGATCATTCTCGTTTTGAGCGATTCTGAACACTTTTATTTTTTAGCAAATTTCTCCCCCAATTCATTTTTTGATCATTGCATTCCATCCAAAAGATTGACTCTTTTGCTTATTTATCTCACTACCTAATGCACTGATGAAATATTTTAACACTAATTTGAATATAGAAAAAATAGTAATGGAGGCTCCCCTAAACAAGATGGTATCATCAACAAATAGTGCATGGTTTAAGCTATTTATGCCTCTTACCATATTTATTCTTAAAATATTTCCTAATAATATTTCTTTTTCTGGTTTTCTATTCAAATTTTTTACCATCATAATATATTGTATATGGGAGAGGGGGAAACCTTTCCTAATCACTCTGCTAATATGAAATAAAGGGCTAACATTCCATTTAAAAATGGGTCAATTCATGGTGTATTGACACATGTAACAATCCATCTAATGACAAAAAAATTGAAGCTAAATGTATGCATAATGTCAAAGAGATACGAGTGTCCCACTCACTCAAAGGAATTTTCCATGTTTATTTTGATTACCATCCTTTCTCCTTGTTTTTTATGCTATTTTCAATAACCTCTTGAACTAAAATCATCATCACATTATCTACTATATTTCTTTTCTTCATGAACCCCCCTTGGTTTTTTGAGATTATCTTTGAGAGAATCTTTCTTAATTTGTATGACATTATTTTCATCATTATTTCATAGGATAAATTTCATAGAGAGGTCGATCAAAATTTGGAGAACTAAGATGGATTTGCCTCCCTTGTGAGTAGGGTTAGGAAAATAGAATTTGTGTTGTCCCCAAACTTGTATGATTTAAGAACAATATTAGCATTTTAATTAGATAAAAATTTATCAAGTCCCAACATGCTCAACAAAAAATAAATGGTAAAACCATTTGGTCATGGCACCTTTTCTAGATCTAGACTCCATAGTACTTTGGTAACCTCTAATTATTCAATTTGTTCCAAAATTTTATGACGTAACCAAGATGTTTTCTCATTCTTGTTTCCTCTCTCTCTTATACTTTCTATTGTATTTTTAATCTTATCATTTCTTCATGGTGTCTCAAACCTTTTTTTCAACCTACAAGAACTATGTTTTCATCATTTTTCAATTACCCTCATCTCTATTATCAAAATATTGGCTCACCAAGATATCAAGAATCCATGCACCTCAAAAAATTCCTTGGTACATTTATATCCTATTATAGATATAGTGTCGTGACAAATACTACTTTTCATCAATTAACTTCATCAAATATCGAATGTCAATGTATAATATTTTCAAAATTTAAACACATTAGTTAAACACCTTAAAAATCGCCCAATATGAGTTATCCTAGTAGATGAACGATTTCACATCCTAATAAAAAAAAACATTTTCATTCACTAAAGTTTATTTTTTGAGATATTGGGATATCAAGTTTCAAAATATCAAGGTATCAGGTATCAGGGATTTGTAAATGTGTTACTCTTAACAAAGAGTCATCCTAATATGATATGTGGAACCTTGAAATTGCAAGATTCTGGGAGATCAAGGTACTAGGTGATCAAGAGTTTAGGTATCAACAAATCAAGGTTTCAAATTTTTGGATACCATGGAAACAAATTTTAATTAAAAGACCTTAGATGTTAAGGTTTGATACTAATAGAAACATTATCTAACATACCCATTTCCTATCAATTGATATTTCAAATGTCTATTTTCAAGGTTTCATAATTACACTTAAAACAAGCTTATGGTATGTCTCAACCTTATTTGTTAACTTTACTTTAGAACCTTACAAACTATGAAACCTCTATATGATCAATGACCTTCGATAGACTGATTTTTCTACTCAGTTTCTTAACCCAACATCAATATTACAAAATAACACATAATTATTTAAAAACTGATCTACAAAGAAATAAACACAGATGCAACTATGAGTTGGGAGATAGTCCAATCCTTGCAATATCTAACGAAATTAAGACAAAATTATTTTTCGCTAAATTCTACTTTGTATTAGCCTAGAGAAGAACACATCAATCAGAGAGATGCATACAGTACTCAAAGGCATAAACACACTATCTATATACAACCAAACTTTATACATAGAATATCTTTGAAATAGTTGTCTACCTCTAATTTATACACCTCTCCCTTTTGGAGATTAAATTCACTAGTTTATATCAGCCACTCCCTTGGTTAGGTTTCACATAGTTCAAGCCCTCTTTTGTCCTGGCCACACACTTCAATCCACCCCCAAAGGATTACATAAATAATTAGAAGATGAAACTTCCAAATTACAACAAATCTTAACAACTCCATAAATTTTGCAACTAATTACTAAATTTGGATCAATTCTTTATTTTAAATGTTATTCATACTTATATGAATATATTTTCCTCCCACATGTTAGTCATCGGTCATTTTTGCTGATATCAAAGGATGAATAAGTTATAATCCCAAATTTCTAGAAACAATATCTAAGAAATATTGTGAGTTCTAGAAATCTCACTACCTTTATCATCCCGACCTTAATTGACTCATTAAAAACTTCATCTTTTTCCTTCTCAAAATTCCACCCTGCTGCTCTAAGAAGACCTCATTTTCTGCGCCTTTTTGCCTCATTTTATCACCTCACCTACACCCTCATTCATCCCCTTTTTCTCCTCTGAAACCCATTTTTCTTTCCCCTAAACACCCTCATAAACACCACTTATTCATCATTTTCCTCTAAAAAAGCCTTAAACAATGTGAAAATCCCTTTCTACATTGTTTAAATCTAACTGTTTAAACCTATCGGACCCTTTAAATCCTTGCAAAACCCTTGTTTTTGAATTTAACCTGCCCTTTCTATGAAATAGGCCTTTAAAGCCCCTTTCAGCTTAAATACTTAGCCCATTGCTCACATAAGACCATGACCCTCTGCTATATCTTAGCCCCATCCCCATTTTAAAAAAAAAAAAACACCTCTACCACTTTTACTTTATACACCCCTGCAAACCTTATAATAACCCCCCCAACCTTTGAAAAAATAAACTAGACCCTCTTTCCCCCATCCTGCTTCACCTTTTCACCAGGCCACATCCACCATCGATCTGGAGCTTTGGGCCCTGATCCGACGGCTGTCGTGCCCTTGCGTTCAATACCACACAATGCGACAAAACCCACCCACATCATCAAGTCGGGCCCTGCCTTCCACTAAAACCCCGCCGCCCATTCACCATGGGCCATCTGTCCCCAGGCTCCACCCTTCACACCTGCATGTTGCTCCCAGATCTTTATGCATCGTCGATCTCATCACTTGAGATCTGACAACCCAGACCCCATATAGCGCGAAAAATCGCCATGGGTTTAATAACATCTAACCCACGCGAAATAGGTGGTATTTACCCCGCCACACGTCGATCGCCTAGTGGAATCATGCACGTTTGATCCAATACCACTTACCTCCCTCAACAGACGCAATAAACGACCATGGTTTTCCAAAACCACTTTCTCCCTCCCCGCGGCTAAATTCAAATTTCTTCGCCTCTATTCGAATTTCACCAGGTTCCACATACTAAACCTTACCCTCTGCTCCATTTCTCCTCTGCAATACGCCTCCTGACCACCCCCGAAGCCCTAAAAATGAAATCTTAGCCCTCCTCGCAGTTTTTAAGCTAACATGTGTTTTTTTTATGTGTAGGTTTAATGGTGGGATGCTCAAGGAGCATTCTGATGGTCAAAAAATAATCGAATTAACCTCTGGATGATGATCCGGGAGGTAAATTCCCATAAAAGAAAGCCAGGGGGTTTGTATAAGGGTTTACCCTCGATGAAACATGACCATCGATGGGTTATAAACCCTCATACCATGAAGAAACCTCCCCTGCATGCAAAAGACAATTACATTCAGAGAAGAAATGAAGAAAATGAAGAACATAAGGATTAAAGGGCTAATTCTAAATCAAAGGATTAACAAATAGGATTAGCCCTGGAGGCAGTGATTAAAGGATGAAAGTCAAAAGTTAAAAAAAAAGAAATAAATAAACAAACAGTCATAAAGCAGAAAATAAAGGATAAAGGAAATGAGCCAGATTACAAAGACTAAATCAAGGTTCAAAGGCCTAAAGTCAGAGTTTTATAATTAAACAAAGACAGATTAACCCAAAGACAGCTTCGAATGACTAAATCAAGAATCATTTCCTCCTCCAAAGGCCAAAGGAAGTGGGCAGTTATTACACAATCAGAGATATTTTGAAGCAGCTAAATAGTTATTGCAAAGTTATTACAAAGCCTTTAAATTCAAACATTTCACCTATTATTCCTTTGAAGATAAGATAAGAGTTATTGAAACAAAGAAGTAGCTGCAGATATTCCTGCCTTAAGCCTTACATGGTTTTCAAGGTTAGGAATGCACTTACTCTGTAATAGATGATACTCAAACCCTATCTTGAGCTTCACCTCCTCATTTTCAGCATAAATATTGCATCTAAACTCATTTTATTGTTGGCATTTGATGACTCTTTGAAGTAATACATATTCTCTTCGAAGTTGAAGGAAAATTGATGTCTTGGATCTTGTGGATGCCCTAATTTGTTTGTTGATGGAGGAGACTAGATCACTGGATCCCTGAGCTTGGTTGTTGGTGAAGTGCTTCTATCTGTTATTTTTATTTCCTATTTCATTATGTTTCCATCTTTGTCGTTGCAGTAGAGAAAAAATTTTAGGTTAAGAAATGTCTTTTGAAAGCACCTTAGTCATGTTTTCTCTTCACTGTCTAAATGTTTTCTTCTGCAAGGTCTGATTAGAGGATTCTTAATTTCCCTCTAGTTCCATCTAGGTTGTTATTTTAGAAATGATTTAATAGAGTATAACCAAGGAATTTACTTTTAGTAAGTCCATGTTCATTGGTACAGCTTGAGATATTGTTTTTAGGAATGATTTCAATAGAGTGCAACCAGGGAAATTAGTGGTGAGTCCATGATCCTTGAATACAACTTGAGATATTGTCTTTAAGGTCTTCTTAAAGTATGCTTACTAGAGTATAAACCAGGGAAATCTATGGTGTGCCCTGTCCTATGGACTGCCTCAAAAGGTTGCTTTAAATATCCCTAGAGAGTTATTCAAAAGCATATTATATTATTTCAGTTTGATCTTAGGCTACTCTCACTGTTATCTCATATGTTTTCTTTATCTAAAAGTAGTCTTTTGATTGTTGGATTGTTGTCTAAAAGGTTTTCTTATTAAAAAATTTGTCCAAGGAAGTCTATTGTTTGCCCTATCCTTTGGCTTGCTCCTAACATTTACCTTGAAAGATTTCTCTTGTTTAAAGTACATGATAAAGGATTCTTAATTTCCCTTTGTCCTAATTTTTATTCTTATCCTTAATGTTCATATCATTATCCTAAAAACTTTAAAGATCCACTAGCCAAGTTAGATTTTCCCTATGATACTCCCTAATGCTTTGATGAACTTACATGACTTTCATTTGTCTCCATTTCCCAATGACTTAGAGATTTCCTCATTCTATCTATGCTCTTTGATCATCATACCCAACCAAAACAAACAACAAACCTCATACTTAATAACTAGCCTAAAATCAACCCTTAAAAACAAATAAGCACACATATTTTGCAAACAACTTTAGATATCCCTCTCTGAGTCTAGGAAGGCTAGGTCCTAGAACTCTAAAGACTGGTTCCATGTTTCCTTGTCATTTGGTATGCCAATCTTCCAAATCATGAGACCACAACATTCTGGCGATCACAGTGGGACATTCTAAGTAAATTCATGCTTAAACACCCGTAAAATATTCAGAAACCCTTGACTAATAGTAATTGGTGATTTATCTGCCACCTCATCCCTAGAACCAACATTCTGGCGATCACGGTGGGACCTTCTGAGTACATATTTTCTTGAATACGTCTTAGCACTCATATAACACTCATTTAATCTTAGAAAATCAACTGATAGAAAAAGAGTATAATCTAGTTGTTTCACCATCCTAGCAAAGTGATGACTCAGCTCTAGGACACTCATACAAACCTTAGGACTGCATAAAGAAACTCAGAAAACCCCAAAAACATCCCTAGATTGGTTTTCGTCAGTTATTGGTGGTGGACCATAACATATATATCCTCAAAACAACTAAAAACATCCACCTAGAGACTCCACTAGCCTCCGGTAGGCCTACTACCCCACTAGTTCTCATAAACCTCCCTTTGAATGCATTAAACAATCCCAATCATGCTGATGGTGGACAGCAAAGTTGAAATCTTCCACCTAGCAACTCCACAACTCTCAATAGACCTAAAGACTCCACTAACAGAGAACTCTAGACTGGTTGAATAGATACAGTGACCCCTTTTTGATTTATAAACATGGATCCAAAAATACAACGAAGATATTCCTCAATGAGTAGAGATCTATCCCTGTATTCCCACACAAGATGCCTGAAATAAATTGGTTAAAGAACCTACCTATCATTCAAGATGAAAAAGTTGATGACCCCTTGTTACATCTCATCAAATTTCATATACACATATGGAGGTTAAAGGTTGAATGGCATGAGGACTACCTCATGAAAATGTTTATGGTAACATTAGAAGGTAGGGCAAGAAATTGGTATGAATGGTTAGAACCTAGCATCTTGTTTTATTTAAAGGATTTCCATAAGATATTTCATAAAAACTATTTAGTGTATTGTCCATATTTAATATTAGCTAAAGATTGTTGTGACCAATCTCAGGATATCATACAGTACCTTATAGACAGTGATGAAGATTTGGAAAATTTGCATCCTAAAGACCTCTTAGAAGCCATTCACCAATTTCATTCTCAAGGCAGCTATTATAACAACCTAGGGGAGTCAACTGAGGAAGAACCAAATCAAGAAATAGAAGAAAACCCACAAGATCTCTTTGAAGGCATAAGTGATGATTCACCATCTCTTTTAAGTAAGGCTCAAGAAAACATTCAGCCTCAAAATTAGCCTTCACAAGAAAAAGAGAACTGCTGCACTTCTATCCAAAGAAAAATAAAAATTCCTCCTCTTTTGAATAAAGAAGAAATAAATTAGCTTCTAAAAATACAGATAGCCTCGAAATCCTCATATGAACCAAACATTCATGTTCATTCTCCTACTAGTGCCATCTACCATAAATCAGAAAGTGAACCTGTAGATCAATTCAAAAAGGAGCAAGATGTTAATCCAATATGTTTGATTGGTGAAATTATTTATGATGATTCTCCAAATTTTGATCAGTTTGATAATGTTGATGTTCTCCAAATTAAAGCTAACCTTGTAGATCCATCAACAGTTGATTTTTGGGATGAAGTTCATTATCATCAGATTGAAAGCAGTAATCAAACAAGATTGGTCACCTATGACATTGATGAGGAAGGTATTGAAAGTCTAAAAGCAAGTGAAGGGTCTCTGACTCTTTTCCCTACTTGACTTCAGTCCATCAGAAATAACTTTCACATAATTGGAAATCAACAATCTTTCAACTTTAATGATAAGAATGAGGAGGATGGGGAACTTCTTAAGCAAGTTGTCAATAAGAAGCCTTCTCTTGAAAAGGTTGAGGAAATTAGTTGGAACATGGAATATTCCTTATATCCAGATTTACAGTCACCAAGTTCCATTGAATTACAAATTGCAAATGAAGGCATAGAGGTTGGTAATCACATGAGAGTTGTTGCACTACCTTCTTGGGAGGATTTATTATTCAAGAGTGCTCCTACTCATCAATATAGTGACTTGATAGAAGACAACATTGTAGTATATGTTGAGTCTGACTTTATAGATAGTGATCATGAGGAAGAGGTAGAGTTTCTTTCCCAAAAGAGTCCCAAGTTCAGCAAAGTGGAGAAAAAAGCAATCCTGGATCAAGAATATTTTCTAAATCCTCTAAACCAGGTGTTATTTCAAGATCCTATGCTATTTTCTTAAATTTAGTTGAAGAAGGAGTAAAATATGTCAAGCTTAGTGTAATGCAAGGTTTAAAGAAGAGTTTAGACACTACTGTTCAGACACAAGTAAGGTGGAGGTGGTCTTTTGATTTTTTCAAAACACTCAAAGAGCTAAACCAAGATCCATCATGGAATCATCTGCTTGATTGGATGTATTGGAAAAGAGATTTCACCAGCTAATTAGAATTCATGAATAGGTTAGATTAGAATATATAGGAATGAAAATAAGCTCAGAACTATGAGCATCTTTCTTGTTTGTAATCTTAGAATGTTGATCCAAAATGAAAAATACAAAAAAACAAAAGTAAGGAAAAAGAGGGTAGATTCAAAGAGGTACAATCCCATACCAAAAAATTAGTAGTGTTGAAAGTGTGCAAGTCTAAATGCCACCACTGATTCAAAGTGACATCTTGTTCAGTCATCTAGCCTAATCATGACTAAACATGTTTTAAATTTATGTTGATAAGTTAGTAGAAACCATGATTGTCAAGATTATTTCAAACTTGACTTATCAGGAAGGATGGATTAGGGAAATATAAAGATCATGGTTCTACATTCTCAAAACAGAACCAAAGAGGAAGATAAGGATGCATTACTAATGACAAATCACAACCTTATCTTTCTAAATTTACTTTTTTGCAAAAATAATGTTTGTGTGTAGCTTGTTCCAAATGCCACAACCATGGTGAATCAGACTGTCTAATCCTGATTTGAACCATGCTTTAAATTTCATGTCACTAGCTAGAGAATCAAGACTGTGAAACAACTTAATCTTGGCAGTCAAATAGTTTTTAGGCGGAGAATAAAAAGAGTTCACTAAGTTTAATCTGAACTCTTGGAAGAAATAAGGTTTGAAGTAGATAGTTTATTTATTTTTTCAAAAAAAAAAAATTCAAGGATTTTTCCAGTTCAAGTGCACTCAAAGAAGAAGAAAAAATGTTAGGACAAGTAAGACTGGGTAGGTAGAAATGTTGTTTGAAAGAAATCATATGTTGCAGACTGTTAAGGTTGTCACTTCAAATAAATATCAACAAATAAAAAGAAGGGAACTCTGCCCAAATGATAAGGCACTGGTCTGTTGAAACTCAGAGATTTGATAAACTGGAGTTCTGGACACGTTGAAAGGAAAGCTTCCCTCCCCAAGTGGAGCCACTGTTAGTCATCAGTGATTTTTGTTGATATCAAAAGATGACTAAGATATAATCCCTAGATTTCTAGAAACAATATTTGAGAAACATTGTAAGTTCTAGAAATCTCACTGCCTTTATCATCCTAAGCTTCACTGATTCATTAAAAAATTCATCTTTTTTCTTCTCAAAATTTCACCCTGCTACTCTAAGAAAACCTCATTTTCTGGGCCTGTTTGCCTCATTTTATCACCTCACCTACACCCTCACTCATCCCCTTTTTTCCCATTTGAAACCAATTTTCCTTTCCCCCAAAAAACCCATCATAAACCCCCTTATTCATAATTTTTTTCTAAAAAAACATTAAAAAATGAAAAAATCCCTTTTCTCATTGTTTAAATTTAACTTTTTAGCCTATCGGACCCTTTAAAAACCTTGCAAAAACCTTGTTTTTGTATTAAACCCACCCTTTTATGAAATAGGCCTTTAAAGCCCCTTTCGTCTTAAAGCCTTATCCCCTTCCATGCATAAGATCACGGCCTCTACTTGTTTTCTAGCCCCTTCCCCATTCGAATAAACTACGCCCCTTTCATTTTATTAACCCCCACCTTACCTTTCCACCAGGGCGTCTCCACCATCGATTTGGAGCCCTGGGCCCTGATCTGATGGTGTTCGCATCTCCGTTCCTCATCTCATGTTAACATAACCCTGTGCAACGCGACAAGCTCCCCACATCATCAAACTAGGCCCACCTACCACTTGACCCTACCGCGAAACTGCAGCTTGACATCTGTCCGCAGGCTCCACTCCCCAAACCTACACCCCGCTCCTGGACTCATTTCGCACCATCGATCTCACTCCTCGTGATCTGACGGCCCAAACCCTATATCGCACAGAAAATAGCATCGGTTTTTAACATTCTTAACCCATGCGAAATGGGTGGTTTCGCCCTGCCACACGATAATCGCCTAATGGAATCACACAACCCCCACTAAAAACTGCTAACTGCCTTCCACCCACATGATAAAACCACTGTGGTTTTCAAAAACCAAATTCTCCTTCCTCGTACAAAAATTCAAATTTATTTTCCTCTGTTCGAATTTCACCAGGTTCCGCATACAAAACCTTACCCTCTGCGCCATTTCTCCTCTACAATACGCCTCTCGACCACCCTGAAGTCCTGAAAACGAAGTCTTACCACTCCTCACAGGTTTTATGCTAGCATATGTTTTTTTTATGTGTAGGTTTAATGGTGGGATGCTCAAGGAGCATTTCAATGGTCAAAAAATGAACGAATTAACCTTTGGATGATGATCTGGGAGGTAAATTCCCATAAAATAAAGCCAGAGGGTTTGTATAGTGGTTTACCCTCTATGAAACATGATCATCGATGGGTTATAAACCCTCATACCACGAAGAAACCTCCCCTGCACGCAAAATTCAATTACAGTCAGAGAAGCAATGAAGAAAATGAAGAATAGAAGGATTAAAGGGCTAATTCTAAATCAAAGGATAAACACAGAGTATTATCCCTAGAGGCAGTGATTAAAGGATGAAAGTAAAAGGTTTTAAAAAAAATAATAAATAAACAAACAGTCATAATGCAAAAAATAAAGGATAATGGTAGCGGGACAAATTACAAAGACTAAATCAAGGTTCGAAGGACTAAAGACAGAGTTTTATGATTAAACAAAGACAGATTAACCCAAAGAAAGCTTCAAATGACTAAATCAAGAAGCATTTACTCCTCCAAAGACCAAACTACCACCTACAACATGATTTATTTTCATAAGGGTAGTGGGAAGTTATTACACAGTCAGAGATATTTTGAAGTGGCTCAACAGTTATTGCAAAGTTATTACAAAGCCTTTAAAGTCAAACATTTCACCTATTCTTCCTTAGAAGTTAAGATAGAAGTTATTGAAATAGAGAAGTAGCTACATATATTCCTGCCTTAAGCCTTGCATGGTTTGCAAGGTTAGGAATGCACTTACTCTGTAATAAATGATACTCAAACCCTATCTTGAGCTTCACCTCCTCATTTGCAGCATAAATACTGCATTTTAACTCATTATATTGTTGGCATTCAATGAATCTTTGAAGTAATACATAGTCTCTTATAAGTTGAAGGAAAATTGATGTCCTAGATCTTGTGGATGCCCTAATTTGTTTGTTGATGGAGGAGGCTAGATCACTAGATCCCTGGTGAAGTGCTTCTAATCTGTTATTGTTATTTCCTATTTTCATTATGTTTCCATCTTTATTTTTTATAGTAGAGAAAATGTTTTAGGATAAGAAATGTCTTTTGAAAGCACCTTAGTTCTGTTTGCTCTTCACTGTCTTAATGTTTTCTTCTGCAAGGTCTGATAGGAGGATCCTTAACTGCCCTCCAGTTCCATATGGCTTGTTATTTTAGAAATGATTTAATAGATTATAACTAGGAATTTTTGGTAAGTCCATGTTCATTGGTACGACTTGAGATGTTGTTTTAAGGAATGATGTTAATAGAGTGCAACCAGGGAAATTAGTGATGAGTCCATGCTCCTTGAGTACAACTTGAGATATTGTTTTTAAGATCTTCTTAAAATATGCTTACTAGAGTCTAAACCAGGGAAGTCTATGGTACGCCCTGTCCTCTAGACTGCCTCAAAGGGTTGTTTTAAATATCCCTAGAGAGTTAGTCAAAATCAAATTAGATTATTTATGTTTGATCTTAGGCTTCTCTCACTCTTATCTTATATGTTTTCTTTATCTAAAAGTAGTCCTTTGATTGCTGGATTGTTTTCTGAAAGGTTTTCTTATTAAAAGTTTGTCCAAAGAAGTCTGTGGTTTTCCCTGTCCTTTTTCCTACTTTAAACAATTACCTTGAAATATTTCTCTTCTTTAAAGTACATGATAAAGGATTCTTAATTTCCCTTTGTCCTACTTTTAATTCTTATCGTTAATGTTCATCTCATTATCCTAAAAACTTTGAAGATCCACTGGGCAATTTATTTTTGCCCTATGATACTCCCCTATCCTTTAATGAACTTATCATGACTTCCATTTGACTCCATTTCCCAATGACTTAGAGATTTCCTCATTCTACCTACGCCCTTTGATCATCATGCCCAACCAAAACAAACAACAAAACCTCATACTTAATAACTAGCCTAAAATCAACCCTTAAAAGAAAACAAGTTCACATCCTTTGTAAACAAATAGAGAGATCCCTCTCTGAGTCTAGGAAGGCTAGGTCCTAGGACTCTAATAGCTAGTTCCACGTTGCCTTGTCATCTGGTATTCCAATATTCCAAATCACAGGACTCCAACACCTTTGATGCTAGGATTGAGTGAAGGCAAATATCAAACTGAGGAAGAAAAGGAATGGGAGGAAGAAGAAAATATTGTAGGGTTTTACCCACATGAGGGGACTTCTTCCATGATACCTTGGTATGTCAGAGAGGCCACAAGGGTTCTAAAAGAAATCAAGAAAGAGGATTGA
The DNA here is from genome assembly GCA_034641835.2 of Pinus albicaulis. Lineage (NCBI taxonomy): Eukaryota > Viridiplantae > Streptophyta > Pinopsida > Pinales > Pinaceae > Pinus > Pinus albicaulis. Next base: position 181,920 of record JAXQQM020075815.1, on the reverse strand, counting down.
GTTTCTCAGAGGATGAGGAACCATTTGGAAGGGGGGTGATGATGAGAACCATCATTAGGTACATTCGAAGGGGTTAATTGTCACCTTTTTGCTTAATTATTCTCTCTCTCTCTCACACATTTAATTTAATTTTTTCATATTTTCTTAGTGAGAATGATGTATTAAGGGTTGTTATGATTTGAATGGTTTAATTGCAGGAAAATCACTGGAATAATTCCATTTTTGAGAAATATTTCTTAATTAGGGCTCGAAGTAGACATCAAGTGATTGTAGGAGGGTTGATCACCTTCTTTACTCCTTAAGGTAGCCAATATCTCCTCAAGATTCTCCTCCAATAACTTGAAATCAGAGGCAGCCAGGCAAGTGAATGATCAAAGGGAGCCAAGCTCCACTTCTCTCAAGTTCCAAGGGAACAAAGACCTACTTTTATTGGAGTTTTTGGTAGATACCCTCTAGCATAAATAGGCCAGAGAAAGGGATCACTAGGATTCAAATTTTAGCTGTAGCTAGAGAGTGTTAGCATTTGTATTAGACATTTATAACTTTCATGTTGCATGTAAAAGACTAGTTATGAAATAAGATCAACATTCGGTTTCTTCTCCACTGAGCTAACCTTTGGGAGTTGAGCTTTCAGGTTAGGTCCCAATCCATTGGCCTCAAGATCTCTTATGTACTTGTGTTTTATTTTATGTTTTAGTAGTTGATTTATTTCATTTCATGTTTTTTAGCATATAAAACACAAAAATTGTGTGCTAAGCCTCCCTCTCTCACCTCTTTCATTGGAGCTTGAGGAGGAAGGTATTCCACCATAGACAAAATATCTTTTCAATTTATGATTTCTTGGAAAATTTATATAGCTTTAATTTTCTTATCATGAACATGTTATAGGTGCAGAGGTAGATTTCTATTTCAATTGCATAGGTAGGTTTATTTAGATTCAACTCATATTTTACAACATTTTTAAGATCAATTTTTCAATGATGAATGCATGAACATGTATCTTGATTGTAGGTTTGGATAGAGCGTTAGAGAAGGAAACTTCAACACCATATTTATTCTTCACCCTTCAACAAATACCTTCCATCCAAGTCACCTACAACCTTGTTTTTGAGGTCACCACCACATCAGTGAGAGAAACCTTGATGGTGCAAGACATGATTTGTGAAGTGTTATGAGCTTGGCCAAGGGGTTGGCTACCCTTCATATACCAAAATCCATCTTTACCCCACCACTCCTAGCCTTTTTATCACCATTTCTATCCTAAAAAGCCACTCGACATGTTTCTTATAGCTTTTCATGACATCCTGTAGCACTATAGGAAATCTTGTAGTAGTGCCAAACACCCTCTCCTTCAGCCCAAAATCATTCTCCCACCTTATCTAAGCCCACCCAAGCCACCATTAGACCTTTAGCTCTAAACCTTTGGTCTAGGGACCCACATATACCACCTATGAGCCCTCTTATTTTGCTGCAAAATAGAGTCATTCTGAAGTGTGGTTAGTGTTAATCAAGGTTGTCATTAATGTCAATATGGCATTATGTCAAATATTATTGTGATGCATGATGTTGCCGTTACACTATGAAGATGATGCATATTCCCTAAAGCCTTAGTTTTCAAAGACACCCTAGTCAAATGCCCATGGAACTCTAAGAATAATTCATATGTAAAAATAAGACCCTTTCCAAGCTAACCCTAACTCCTTGAGAAAAACCCAATTCCATGATGACTTAACCCTATGTTGGGGCCCTTGTTTTGAAATTCAACAGATTTTTGAGTTGCGGCTAGTACGTGGCGGAATGCAACTACGGTAGGAAGAAAGATGTCAAGGTTGCGAAGGAGAAAAGGACAGGTGTCGCGGCTGTTGCGGGAGCAAGCACAGATGGTGGAAGAGCACGGAAGGAAACGAGCGGTGGAACTCCCGACTAACAGAAAGAAACAAAAGACAGCCGAGTGAGAAGAAAGGAGGAACTGTCAGTCGCGCTGGAAGAAGAAAAAATAGGTAGCCAACCAGAAGAAAGGGAGGTTGGTGCAGACGGGAACAAGCAACAGGGAGCCATAGGAGAGTTCTATCTGTGTTGTAATGTTCTCCATTCCTCTGTGTTTCTATATTTCTCTCTGTCCAATAGGACTTCTTGTATTATGTTCTTCTCATGCTCACGAAGTTTAGCCTTGTAATATTTTGTCACCGATAGCCAATGCTTAATATAATCAGAAGTGTTGTTCCAGGTGTCTGTTATGGTTTTGAATGAATGGTTATGCAAGAACTTTTAAATTTTTATTTACTGCAAGTCTGAATTCATTTCTGAGAGATATATGTTATGAACCATTGTGTTACGACTGTTTAGACTTTTAACATAGATTTTATTCAACTGTGTCAATGTTTTTGGGGCGATACTGATTGACTCCCTACCATAGGAAGGTCACGGCATGCCTCGGGTGAGACTCTCGTCTCTTCGGAGCAGGGTGCAAATGCCGGCGTGAAACTAGAATACGGCGGAAAACCTTGTTGGCCCTTAACCTAAACCTGGGTCTTCTTTGCGAGACATGTTCTCTCGCCAAAAAATGCTTCCGTTTCCAGGACCCAAACTTTCATTAATTGGGAGCTAGATCATGGTATCTTGGAACTTTGAAAGAGAAATATGAAGCTGGTGGGATAACCACCTAGATCAGTTCATTGCGCAACAAGCTAAGCTGAGACAACAGAAGGAGAAAACAATTAAAAACCTGGTTCTATTCTCCGACTCTGCTAGTGATACCTATGAAATATTTTGGGGGAAGTTCCCAAAAGAACTCTATAACTGGTTGTGAAGGCTTCAGACCAAGGCCGTCAAATAAAAGTCACGTAAGATCAATCACAAGTGGGCGCACGAGGATCTGGTGGCCCTTCATCAGTTAAACACTGATTTAACCCGAGCTATAGATTTTTGGGTGGAATCTACCTTGGACGGATACATAGTGGAGTTTGCAGCAGAGTGCTACTAGTATTTCTCAAGAGAAGAAGATACATTCAGATCTGGGTTAAGGGGGAAGCTACTAAAGGAGATCCCATTGTGGATTAAGGCGTTGATGGTAGACAAAGGACTGATGGGCTTCCAAAAAGTAGAGATGGAAGCATAAAACCTCAGGTGCTGGGGGAAGGGATTAAGGGAGAGATGTTATAAGAACCGTGAGAAGGGGGAGTAGGATTATGGATGTCGAGACCACCAACAGGCTTAGGGAGTGACGAACACATCAGAGGGCACAAATTGCAGAAAGGTGGCGAGAGAGGGTGATGAAAGAATTGAAAAGACAGGAAAGCGTTCAAAAGAAAAAAAAAGAGGCGCCTCAGATGACAAAGGGAATGGAAATTTAGGTGGGTCCCCATGATATAGGAGGGGTCGTTAAAGAAGTGCGGTAGGTTTATAGGAGCCCAGCCCAAATGGAGAAAGGAAATAAGTCTGACGGAGAAGGTACAGATGCGCACCCTGAGGAGGTGTCTGATGTGGAGATGCACGTTGCAATGGAGCAACTATTTCAAGAAAGGCCAGCTTCCATATCTCAAGGTATTCCTATTCCCCACAGTTTAAGTAGCTCTATTCCCAACCTTCCCTTGGTGCTCTATAAACCCCTCGGTGAAATTTTTGTTAAGTTGTGTGAATTAAGTAGGTTGCACAGTATTCAGTCTCCGACAGTAACACATACTAGTAGTAGGATTGCTAGTGGCACAATCTCACAACTAGGAACCAACGGCTTCATTTTAGTGACGCATACTCAGGTGAACATGGCGGGATCACTTACCCGGTATCTAGAGTTCTCTGGAAGGGGTAATGATGATGTAGAACAACTCTGGTACCTCTGTGAGGCCATATGGAGGGCACGATAAACACCAGATGTTGGGAAGTTGATAGAATTTCAGACCACCCTTGGGGAGATATCCCAATGCTGGTTTATGAAGTGGTTGGAAGCTCACCCAAATCCATCAATGGCAGATGTAAAGAGGGATTTCATTAAGGAATTCAAACTGCCCCAAACAGAGCAACAAGGTCTGTCAGAGATGTGGGAAATCAAGCAGTGAGAAGGAGAGACTGCTTGGGATTTGATGCAGAGATTAAAGGACGCAATTGGAAAACTCAGCTATCAAATTGATCCAAACCATTAGAGGGTTTGGTTCATTAAAGCTCTACTACCTTTGACCCGAACTCTGTTGACTCAACAAAGGATCAAGATTTTGCAAGACGCACTAGAACAGGCATTGAAGATAGAAGCTATGGCGCATTACTCGCAAGAGTTTAAGGGAGGAGCAGCGGTACATGACCCCTCCATAATGGGTCTACAGCATCAAATAGCCAGTTTGATGGAAAAACTCAAGGAAATGCAACCAATGTGACTGGCGAGACCAAATGTATGGTGCACACATTGTCTCATGGAAGGACATGTGGCAACTGAATGTCCCCAGTTGTGGGGGCATAATGTGGGGACATCAGCCGAGGGGCATAGGGGGCTCCACCACTAGGAGGGTTTGCAAAAATAAACACCCAGGGGATATATCCACTACAACAGAAATACACAGGTTTCCCTGCACAGCAAAGTCCAACCACCAATGAGTATTGTGAAATATGCAAGAATATGGGCCATCAACCTCGCCTGTGTCCAATATTATAGAAATATTCCAATGTTCCAAATAATATATACTGTGAGTTCCGTGCCTCAACAACACACGGCACAGAGCAGTGCCGAGCACTGGATGCACTAGCGGAGCAGCTGGACCGACCTTCATACAGAGTAAACGAAGCTCCCCAAGGAAGAGGAGGAGGCATGAGAGGAGGCCGAGCAGGAGGTAGAGGTCCAGTAAGATGCTACAACTGTGACCAGGAAGGAAATGTAGCTAGAGAATGTCCACGCCATAGAATACCCTGGTGTTCTCAGTGCCGGGTTAACGCACACGCAACAAAAGATTCCCTGGAGCTTATCAAAATATGGGAGGAAAGAGCTAGACAAAGAGGGACGAATTTAGTAAATGCAGAACCCAGGTTAATGGGAAATCTAACAATGCGAAATGTGGCCATAGTAACACGAGGAGGAAAAATAACAAGGGAAGATGCACGTACTATGGACCCAATAAAAGTGATCAGGCCAGCATCCCCAAAACTCCTGATCAAACTAGAACGACAAAAACTATTTTTTCAAGAAGCAGCAGGAACGTTTGCCCAACTCGGGGGAGAAAAGGAATTGAGTTACATAAAACTCAGGAAGAAAATGAAAGACAAAGTAATTCTGAAGCTTTGATCCAAGAGTGGTTCCATCTATTCTTGAAAATTGTTAACAATGGACCAATGCTAGAACAACTAAAGAAGAACCTGGAAGGGGTGCTTAAGAAGAACAAAGGAGAAAGAGAATCAGTGGAGGCAAACTAGAATTATGTACAGAGATTAAAGAGAAATAAACGAAGGATGGGAAAGGAATTCTGAGTGAATGCACAAGTTTTGAGTTTCCAGATTAAAGACACCATGCTTGATTTGGGATCTGATGTCAACATCCTACCAAGAAAAACTTGGGAGGCATTAGGAAGGCCAAGATTGACATATTCACCAATTCAACTTCGGATGGCGAACCAATATTGCATTTTTCCCATCAACCGACTAGAGTAGGTTGAAGTTGACGTTGCAGGAGTAAAGACATTGACGGACTTTGAAGTCATCAACATCATGGGAGATAAATATCCATACCCTGAACTATTAGGAATTGATTGGACCTTTGAAAATTATGTAATAATAGATCTGAAGAAAGAACTATTGATCTTCAAGGATGGGGAGATCAGAGTCACTCAATCGCTCGACCCATACCAAGGACCAAGATATATAGAGACTATGGATAACAGAGAAGATGCTCAACTTCTGGACCATCTCTATCAAATGACCGTAGGAATAAGAGAATATTACATTAACTCGACAACAGAAGGATCCGTAAGTTGGAGAAGCATCCAAAGCTTAGAAATGGGATCATAAATAGCTTGGGATGATTGGCAACAAGGAGGATATGAAATGAATACAAGGAGATGCACCAATATTAAAAGAATCAATCAGATTGGGGCCGAGGTTCGAGAATACCCAATATTATCTGATATGAAGGCTATAAGCCTTTTCATAGCTAAGATAGAAAATAAGGTACCGGAAAGTCATAGAGTACCATTCATGGACATGGCATTACAATCCACATCTGCGAGATGGTGGAGTAATCATCGCAACTCATTGACGCAATGGGATGAAGTTGCGGCAACGCTAAAAGCTAGATTTAAGGAAGATGAAGGACCTAGAAGTAAGGACAAGTACCAAGGGGACTCAGACCCGAGAAATACTCTGGAGAAATTTGAAGCACAATGGAGAATCGATGGATATCTGGAAGAGCTATGGGTTCACCAATTTATCCACTCTTTGGACATAATTCCAAAGGCCTGGTACCTGAAGGAGGAAAAAATAAGAGAGACCAACAAATGGCAGGAAGTTGCGAAAAAATTCACACAATGTTTCTCGTTTGAAGGAAAGACAGAGCCGGTTGCACAAGCTTTGCAGGCTATCAAGAAGGTACTGTTCTTCCCAAATATTCAACAGAGGAACGAGCAGTCGTTTCAGTACCAAGGTATCCAACAAAAGGTGGCATGTCAAAAAATTAATAGTGAGATGGACGATGGCAATCTGGAGGATCTCAGGCATTTGTATTTTGAAGAAACGGAGGGGGAGAGGGACATCAAAGAAGAACTGATGATAGAAGGGATCCATATGCTACCTCTAAGAACCAAGAAAGTAAATATTGGAATAGAAGACAAGCCTAAAATAGCGACAATTGGAGACTACTGGGATGAACAAACAACTAAGGAAATATTCAGTCTGCTCAAGGAATATGAGGACTTGTTTTTTTCATCAGTAGTAGATCTAAAGGGCATAAAAGGGGAGATGGGGAAAATGCGGATAATACTAAATCTTGACGCAAGGCCTGTGAAACATAGGCCATATTGTCTGGACCCAAGAGTAAAGGAAAAGGTGAAAGAAGAGATCGACAAGATGTTAAAATCAGGATTAATATTCCTAGTAGAAGAAGCAGAATGGGTAAGTCCCATAGTTATACAGAACAAAAAGGACAAATCTGAGATATGAGTCTATGTAGATTACAGAAGCTTAAACAATGCTTATATCAATGATCTGTTTCCTACTCCATTTAGTGACGAAGTCATAGACAACGTTGCAGGGAACGAGGCATACTCATTCGCCGATGGATTCTCAGGATACCATCAGGTAAGAATAGCTGAGGAAGGAAAGAAAAAGACAACATTCACCACCGAATGGGGCTCTTTCGCATACAATGTGATGCCATTCGAATTGAAGAATGCACCAGAAGTCTTCTCTCGCATTGTGATAGCCGCATTCCAGGAATACATCCATAAGTTCTTAGAAGTCTACATGGAAAACTAGAATGTTTATAGCATACTAAAGGATCATGCGAGCCTGTTGAGAGTAATGTTTGATAGATGTCGACAACTGCAGATCTCGTTGAACTTGAAGAAGTTTATATTTTCCATATCGTTTGGAACACTGATAGGACACGTGGTATCTAACCAAGGTGTCTGCGTAGACCCAACCAAAGTAGAAGTAATTGTCAATATGGAGGCACCAGAAACAGTAAAACAACTAATATCACTGCTGGGCCACATAGGTTACTACCGACGTTTCATTCACAACTATGTGAAGATAACATCTCCATTAGAGAAGCTATTGAAGAAATCAAAACAGTTCCAGTGGACGGACAGTTGCAGGACAGCCTTGGATACCCTAAAATAAAAGTCGGTGAGTGCGCCAATACAAGTCCACCAAGACTGGGAAAAACAGTTTCATGTACACATCGATGCTTGCATCATTGCGCTCAGAGCGGTCTTGGTTCAACCTGGAGACAGTTCAGTCGATCATCCGGTATATTTTTCCAGTCACAAGTTATCCACAGCAGAACGAAACTACACAACAACAGAGTGAGAGGCATTGGAAATGGTGTACTCTCTTCAGAAATTCCGCCACTACCTGTTGGGAGGTAAGTTCAAATTTTTCACAGATCACTCAGCATTGAAATACTTAGTAAACAAATGAGTCTTAGAAGGGAGAATCTGCAGATGGCTCCTACTATTTTACGATTTCACCTTTGAAGTAATTGTAAAGCCTGGAAGACTTAACGTAGGGCTTGATCACCTATCCTGACTAGAGAATGGAGAAAATGGAGTATCTCTAGATGATCGGCTACCAGATGCTGATCTTTTCAGAGTAGAAGCTATTCCAGACTACCTCACAACAGGGGAGTGTCCGCAGGAGTATACTTCAACACAGAAAAGGCACCTGGTAGTTCTAGCTACAAAGTATCAGTTGATAGCGAGACATCTATACAAGTTGGGGCTAGACCACATTCTTCGAAGATGTGTCCTAGACCGGGAAAGCCACAGGGTGTTGTGGGAGGGCACGTGGGAGCGAAATTCATGGCATGCAAGGTACTACAAGTAGGCTTATGGTGGCCAACGCTGTATAAGAACAACAAAGCATTTTTTTAGAAATGTGACGTTTGTCAGCGGACAAGATGACCATCTCACAGAGATGAGCTACCGCTTCATTTGATAAAAGTACTGCAGCCATTCGAGAAGTGGGCAGTGGATTTTGTAGAACCAATTACACTATCTTTAAGGTACTCAAAGGCAAGGTACATAATAACAACAACCAACTGCCTGATGCATTGGGCAGAAGTAGCGCCAGTGGGGAACTGCACGACAAAGACTGCTGCTAGGTTCATATTTGAAAATATAATCAGCCAATTTGGGTGTCCAAAAAGCTTGACCAGCGACTAGGGTACCCACTTCATCAATGACACCATTAAATCCATCCTCGAAAGCTTCATGATACAACACCATAAAAGCAGTCTATATCATCTGCAAGCGAACGGTATAGTGGAGGCATTCAATAAGATACTAGAGAAAGGCCTGACGAAGATATGCAATGCACAGTGCGATGATTGGGATGAATGGATACCAGCAACACTATGGGCGTACCGAACAATGGTAAAATGAATAAACAACCAAACACCATTCCAGCTAGTTTACGGGAGAGAAGCAGTAGTCCTGGCGGAATTCATCGTCTGAAGCCTTCTAATCGCAACAACACACCAGCTATTGGAAGAAGAATCCCTAAATTAGCGATTGCAGGAGCTGCAAGAACTTGAAGAAGGATGATTTCTTGCGGAATTTCACCAGACGATAAAAAAGGAGAGGCAGAAAGATTGGCATGACTGGCATATTAAGCACAAGACATTTCAGGTCGTGGAGAAAGTTCTACTCTATGACAAAAAATACTGAGAATTCCCAGGGAAGTTGTAGATGCATTGGCTAGGACAGTTCATGTCATAGAAATCAAAGATTCAGGAGCAGTTCGGTTGGCACAACTGAACGGCCAAGTTCTATAGGGATGGGTCAACGGCGGACACCTAAAGCCCTACCAAGGGTAAGTTAACCATTTCATTTCCAAAAACTCTCACAATTGAGAGGAGTCAGTAGGGTAGAATAGAGTCAATAACTCTCTCGCACCCGAGATGAGCATAGATAGGATTCCACATAATAAAAGAAATTACAGTTGGGTTGCGAAGACTGCAATGCAACCAATTGTGGTCAGGGAGGGGTAGTGTCCAGCGTGTCATCCATGTCAGATAAAAAAGTGTGCCGAACATCAGCCCATCATCATTACATGTAGTACCAGTGTCAGTCTGTAGGATTACCAATATTTGGAAATAATTGCCATAATTAGCATCACCCATACCATAATAAATTTTCCATAATTAGACATAACCACCAGCCATCGCGTCTGCCCAAATCCCAAAACCATAGTCGGCAATGTCAGAACCCACCTCAGCAGCTAACTAATCACACGATTGTAGCTGCGGGAGAAGCTAGGGAAAAATTAATTATTTATGGGGTCTCATCAACCTCACCCGTGCTAGTTACTTACATAACCCACATGCAGAGAAGTGCGAGAATGTTGGAAAAATCCAAGTTAGAATCAAAAACATCCAAAAGAGCAAGGGAAGCTGAACCAAAACCAAAACAGAGAAGGCATCTGGGAGAAGGAAGTCAAGAGAAAAGAGTGAAAAATTTTCTACAGGTATACCAGTGATGAGCCAAAATGACCAGAGTAAGCCCAGCGGTTGTGGAGCAGGAGATTGATAGCAGAATTTAAAACATGGAGTCCCTTGTGGGAAAATACAATAGTGCGACCTTGATCGATGCAGACCTTACAAATTCTTTCAAGTTTCCAGCATTGAAAAGGTAGGTGTACATAGATAATTATGCAACAGAAGCAGGGCGGGCAGCAGGAAGAATTCTACCAGAGTTTAGGGGCATCCAACAGTCCACGATACTAAACTTGAGGAATTTACTAGTGTTCGGGATTATAGGCACTGAGATGCAGTCCACCAAATTTCTATTAAGCAAGATTCAGAGTGGTTCTCTATGGCTGGGAAAGGAAATCCCAATTCATGTTGAAGACATCCACATATTAACTGGACTGTCACAGGAAGGAAGGGACGTATCATTAGCATTCCAAATTGTATCTAAGAGGGCGAAGAAGTCGAGAGACATGGACTACTACGTCAAGTATGGCACTAGAAGAGGAGGGAAAGGAGAAAATATTAAATTTATTAACAGACCGGAGGTCAATTTCGCTTGCTACCTAATTGCTAGCAAGACAATGAGGCACTATACAAAAGGGGAGTGCACACTAGATACAATTTCAGTTGCGGAGCACTGTGTCTAAAGGACAAGGCTGAATTGGTGCTCTTTCCTGCTAAAAGAATTGTTCGAAGCTTGTGAGGACAATTAAAAGAGAGCGACCGGGTTTATTTATGGATATTTGATCATGGCATTGGCCATGTGGAAATGGACCTTCCTCAGCATCAAGATACCGGTAGAGATAGCAGACGACCAACCTGTGGCAATGAAGTTTGTGCCGTGCAAAGTGTCTGGGGACCCTAGCACAAAATAAGTGAACGCAGAAGTTTTCAGAGTCTGGTATGGCCAAATGGTTGACATCGTGATGAGTCAACAAAGAATTCGAAGAAATCTATTAGATGGATATAGGGAGAAGGTATGGTTCAGAACCACCCACAAGAAGACTTTTCTCAGGCCTACATGTGTACCGGAAACAACGTTCAAGATGAGGCCTTTGAAATTCCATATTGACGAAGAAACCTTCCACACGAAGGTTTATTCATGGCCAGGAGTGGCGATGGAGGCCAAGGATGGAGTCTACATGTATTTATTTGGCGGATTGTTGCCAAACCTGCTACTGGGAGAAAATTCGGAGGAAGTAGTGACCAGGATGTCAAACCTATAGCTCTTCCTGATTATTGAGTAGCTGAACACCAAGGTAAAAAGTTTTAATAAAGAAGTTCAAGTACTGACAAGCGATGCTGCTACGTTTCCCACATTTTCAGAATTTTAGGCATCCCATTCCAACCCATCTCCCAGCACGGCCTCCATATTTGTACCAATACCCAATGTTTTGTTTAATTCACCAACCCTAGTAGCTACAACACTGGTTGGAAAGAGTAAAACTACGAAACCAGCAGCGGCGCCGAAGGAAAAAAGGGCCAAGGTTGCAGGATCTAGCCCAATGGTCGACCTCACAGGGGAGGATCCACCTCGACAGTTGAGTGTAGGGGTAGCAATCCAAGAAGAGCTGATAGTTGAACCCGAAGAGGCCAGAGGATTACCACCCCAGAACCCCATATACTGCCTTGATTTCTTAAACATTCGCTTATCACCACCTCGCACCCACCAACTACCACCCACCACCTCATCCATCTCCCGGGAACCCCACAACTCCACACCATCCACTTCATCAGCCATCGTGTCGAACCCAGTAGTCAAGAGAATAAATAATGGGGACCGCGGGATGGAGGTTAAATTGGGTATAGAAGTGTTACCCCCAGTTGACCCAACCATGATCCCACAAACTACTTTTACCGACCTCATTAATCAGGTAGAGCAGTCAATGGAAGAAATAGTTGGGTCACTCCCTGAGTAGACTCTGCTCCAACCACCTGACCTAGCAGGTCAAGAAGGGAAACCAGATCTATAGATGGCTGACTCCTGCAACCGGCTACCACACCAAACACCACCAAAATCACCTTAGGACCAGTCAGCGAGATCTATCGCTAGCGAACAGCCACTCCATACACGAATGCCAGATCAGGGTACCTCTGGTACCGAAAGCATGGAAACATGGGGGACAACCCAACTGTACCATTTCATTCAGAGAGCAGCACAACAAGCCAAGAGACTCCACTCGGAGCTCCAACAGAAATGTGAGCAGCAACAACAATAGATAAGTGCGCTTACTGAAGAGCGTGAACAACTGAAGATGGAAAAGAAGCAGTTACAGGAACAACTAGAGACAGTAACCAGAGTATTTAGGCACATTTGACTTACAGTAATGGCCAGCAACATCCAAATACTAGAGGAGATGCAAGAAACTGATGTAGTCGGGTGGGCAGTCCACCTCAGGGTGGCATATTCAAATCTCCAGCAGGAAAATGTGGAACTCAAGGAAACATTGGCAGCCCAACCTGCATTACCCGACCCAGCGGTTGTGTACTCAGAACAGATATTAGAAAGATAGGGCCAAGTAACGAAAATGCAGGAAGTTCTGAGTACTACAATGAAAGAAGCATATGACCTACTGAAGGGTCTACAAGAATGCTCCACGACCCTTACTCTGAAGGCACAAGCGGTCTCGCTACAGCGACAACAAATATCAAGAGAAATCTAGGAAGCCACGAACATGACTGGACTTGACCAAATCTATGCACAAGCATACGTGTTAGAAGTTCAGATACAACAAATAGAGGAGAACTCAATGGCAGCCAAGCAAGCCATCCGGGAGCTTCGACAACCTGTAAAAATCAGTGCACAGACAATGCAGCAATTGGCCTCTAAGGCCAACACTCAAATCAACACCGTGTTTGGTGCCTTGCCGCCGAATGTAGGGGAAGAAGTTGTCACAAAGATCACGGCCAAAACTGATGAGCTAATGCAAGGATGGCAATAGGCCATGGCAACCTTCCAAGAACTCAAGGAATCAGCTCTAACCAAGGTCCCAGAGTTGGGGCCCTTATTTGGACAACCAGGAGAAGGGAGGTAGGCAGAACAGAGTGTAGGGCTGAGTGAATCCATGGAAGTAGAGACAACGTAGGGAAATTGACTCGGGGTGAGTCAATAGGATGTGGTCGGGGCCTGTTGGGGCCCTTGTTTTGAAATTCAACATATTTTTGAGTTGCGGCTAGTACGTGGCGGAATGCAACCATGGTTGGCTGAAAGATGTCAAGGTTGCGAAGGAGAAAAGGACAGGTGTCGTGGCTGTTGCGGGAGCAAGAATAGATGGTGGAAGGGCGTGGAAGGAAACAAGCAGTGGAAATCCCGACTAATAGAAAGAAACAAAATACAGCTGAGCGAGAAGAAAGGAGGAATTGTCAGTCACGCTGGAAGCTGAACAAATAGGCAGCCAGCTAGTGGAAAGGGAGGTTGGTGTAGATAGGAACAAGCAACAGGGAGCCGTAGGAGAGCTCTGTTTGTGTTGTATTGTTCTCCATTCCTCTGTGTTTCTATATTTCTCTCTATCCAATAGGACTTCTTGTATTCTGTTCTGATCATGCTCACGAAGTTGAGCCTTGTAATAGTTTTTCACCGATAGCCGATGCTTAATATAATCAGAAGTGTTGTTCCAGGTGTCTGTTATGGTTTTGAATGAATGGTTTTGCAAGCACTTTTAAATTTTTATTTACTGCAAGTCTGAATGCATTTCTGAGAGATATATGTTATGGACCGTTGTTTTACGGTTGTTTAGAATTTTAACATAGCTTTCATTCAACCATGTCAATGTTTTTGGGGTGATACCGATCAACTCCCTACCATAGTAAGGTCGCGGCATGCCTCGGGTTAGACTCTCGGCTCTTCGGAGTAGGGTGCAAATGTCGGCGTGAAACTAGACTCCGGCGGAAAACCTTGTTGGCCCTTAACCTGAACTCGAGTCTTCTCTGCGAGAGTTTTTCTCTCGCCAACACCCTAGCCCTAGTAAAACCTCCTGAATCTCTGAGATTGTCTAAATACACATAAAATCACATATAACTCTAAACCTTAAATACCTAAAGCTCTAAAAACATACACCAAATTCTTAAATTATAAATCCTAGAAATATCTATATATATATATATATATATATATATATATATATATATATATATATATATATATATATATATATATATATATATATAAAAGATAATAAAAAAAACAATAAGAAAATTATAAATGAAAAAGAAGAAGGAATGAACGCTTCTCTAAACCACACATAATGGGGCACTACTTAATAAAATATGTCCAAAGTGATACATCGATGAAAAATGTATGCTAATGCTATAAACTGAATGACTCCACTATACAAGTCGGCCTTAATATTTTTTTGACATCGGTTGACCATATGATGGCCACACTTTATAAATACGGCTTGTTTCCATTATTTCGGCATTGAAGATTGGGAAACGTAGTCATCGAAATAAAAGGAAAAACAAAAGTCAAAACAGAGAGACGGTTAGAAAAATAACATTTGATAACTCGGCTACAAATTCAAAAAGGAAGCGGGTTACAGTTCACATCTTGTGAACCTAAAGAAACACACGAAGAAGAACGAATACAGTTCAGGCTTTGAAATCTTGGTACCATTGTAGAACCGCTAGAACTCAGATTCATTTAAAACTAGAATGGCTGTTGGCGGTTAATAGGTGCCCAGTTAATGCTTGTGATAGTGGAATAGGAGCTGGGGCTACGTGGTGGAGTTCGTGGCTGTCTGAGAAACAACTAATGGTCGATCTACCTACCGTGTGGGTGTGTGTTCAATAGAGATTCAGATTTAGTGATCTCGGGAGGGAACATATGTTCGAGATGCCATAATCAGATATAAGATGAAGGAAGACTATTTACTGTTCAACTTGCACTGACACCTGACGGATATAATTAATTTGGGTTGCATGAAAACTGATCCATTCATTTGCAGAGTTTGTGCACATGTGAACACCGAATTGACACCAATTATGACTGTGTGAACAAGGAGACAACTAGACCACCGGTTGTGGGGTTTAGAGCTTGATCTCCCCCCAGAAATCTCAATTAGTGGCCAATAAGGGAAACTGTGGCAGTCAGCAGTTGTTTGGAGGGCCCGAATGCACAAGGAAAGGAGTGAGTTGGTTGAGAAATACCCACATGAGTCATTAAAGGAATATTTCTTCCACTGTCAGGAGTAACTGTATCGAATAAATTAATTGAGATAATTATAGAATTAGTGGAGCCCATAACAGTGGATATTATAGCCTCGGTGGAACTGGGAATTATTGTGAATTGCAAGGAAGTCTTGGCATGGTAGAGTACTAAATTCTTGGCGTGGTGTAGTGTTGAATTATTCGTGTGGTACAGAATAGATGATGCATATTGGTGAAATGGAGCATTTGTGAACTAATAGTCCAGTAAAGAAGCAAAGAAGGATTGGTGTCCTTGGAGTAGGAGCTCCTAAAAGACAAGGTTGGTGCCTTGAGAAGATAGGGTCAAAGCCCTAGAGGTCAGAGCCTCATTAAAGTCCAAGTTGGTGCTTGGCAACAGGTTGGTGCCTATTTCATTAAAGGGGTTGTTGCCTTCACTCATCTATTGTATACTATTATTAGAAAGGAAATTGAAATTAATATTAATCTATAATATTATCATTATACACCTCGCTTTCTTTAATTGTGAAAGAATCTAACTGGAATTAATTAACAATTGAAAATAAATACTAATTCACCCCCCTCTCAGTATTTCCAACAATTGGTATCATAGCCAGCTTCTTCATTATCAGCCTAACAACTAGAAGAAGGATTCTTAGGCACAATGAAGAACATGGAAGCAACAGGGAAACTGCCTATCTTTTATGGAACAAACTTTAGTTTTTGGAAAAAGAGGACGTCCTACTATCTAATGTCTCTTGTTCCTGAAGTATGGCACTCTGTTTTGGATGGGTACAAAGCTCCCACTAGTCTTCCAACTAATCAATATGAAAGAAGAGCCTACATTTCTAATGCCAAAGCTTTAAATTCCATCATTAGTGGAATTACCAATTCTGAATTTATGAAAT
Source organism: Pinus albicaulis (assembly GCA_034641835.2). NCBI lineage: Eukaryota > Viridiplantae > Streptophyta > Pinopsida > Pinales > Pinaceae > Pinus > Pinus albicaulis. The sequence continues at coordinate 165,708 of JAXQQM020075815.1, read as the reverse complement.
TCATGGATTGTGACTCAGTCAAAGAAGTATGGGATAAGTTGGTTTCTTTATATGATTGGGAATCCAAAGTTAAGAAGGCAAAGCTTCAAACCTATAGAGGACAATTCGAGATTTTGAAAATGGATGATGAAGAAGATATTGCATCATAATTCCTCCAAGTAGTTGAAGTAGTTAACTGTCTTAAAGGACTAGGAGAAAATATTGAAGAAAGCACCATTGTTCAAAAAATCCTGAGATCGCTTCCTGATAGATTTGACTCCAAAGTAAGTGCCATAGAAGAAATGAAGGACCTAGATACTCTCAAGATGGATGAACTTCATAGAATTCTTATTGCCTATGAGATGAGGAAAGGAAGCCCAAATTTCAAAGAAGCATCTTTCAAAGCCTCAAGATCTACAAAAGAAGGAAAAGGATGGAATTACAACAACAATGAATTTGACACTGAAAATGAGTTAGCTCAATTTGTATGAAGACTAAAAAGGGGATCTAAGCTAAAAGGTAAGTACCCTCTTATTTGTTTCAATTGTGGAAGAATAGGTCATTATGCTGCAAAATGTCCTCATAAACATGATAGTGATAATGAAAAGGACTCTAAAAGAATGATGTACAAAAAGAAAGGGTTTAATAATAAGAATTTCTTCTCCAAACAAGACGAGTCTGATGAAGATGAATTTGTAGTCATAAAAAGGAAATCGATTAGAAATGTGCGTCATTACAAAAAAAGTGATGATGAATCAGATGAGGAAAGTGATTATGTTGGAAGCAAAGAAACGTTATTCATGGAATTTACAAATGATGATTACTCAGAATTAGAAGATGAAATAAACATGGATAGTTTGCTAATGCGTGCCATTTAAGAAAATGAGAATCTACAAAAGAAGATAATTTCTCTCAAAATAGAAAGAGAGGAAGCAAAAAGAAGGGAAGATTTTTTGGACATTAAGCTAAAAGAGAAGGATGATATCTATGAAAAACGTGAAGGTGAAATAATATCTCTAAGAAAGGAATTAGAGCAAGTTAACAGGAGTTGGCAAAGCTCTCTAGCTCTTGACAACATTCTTAATGCTCAAAAACCTCAACATGATAAGTTTGGAATTGTTTTCAAAGGAGAATCATCAAGTACAAAGAATAATGCAAGAAGTTATGTTGATGTACTCTCTTGCCATCCAAAAGAATAAAATTCATCTCGTCAAGAGAAAAGTCCCATCTCAAAAACAAGAATTGAAGAAAGAGAAGCTCCAAGGAAGAATGTTGGTTCAAGCTATGGATACTACAACAGGTATCAAACTATTTTTCTTGGGCATTGTTACAATTGTAAAAACTTTGGGCATCAAGCTAAGCATTGCAAGGCTCATAAGAATGAAGCACCGAGATTGAATGATCAAACAAACCAACTACGTGGTCCTAAAGAGCAAAGACAAATAAAGACTTACAATTCCTTTGATCCTTTGGCTAAGTTTTATCCGTCTTGCTCATTATGTGATAATTATGATCAGAATGAACAAAATTGCCCTCTCAAAAGGGAGAAAACTAAAAAAATAAATCTCAAAAATGATAAATGTGGCCTAGCTCTATGTGCTCATAGTGAAGAAAATCATTGATTCGTGGATAGTAGATGCTCAAGACATATGACATGTGACCAAAATAAGTTCATCTCATTAAACAAGAAAAATGGAAATGTATCTTTTGGAAGTGGATCCGCTAAAATCACTGGAAAAGGAACTGCTACCCTTGTCAATGGACTAGGAAAGGCTCAAAATACCTTATTGGTAGAAGGGCTCAAACACAATCTCTTAAGTATTAGCCAGATTTGTGACCAAGGACATAATGTTGTTTTTAGTACAAAAAATTGTGAAATAAGAGACTCATCCTCGGGAGAAATTGTGGCGAAAGGAGTAAGTACACCAAATTTTTTTTATATTATCAGTAGAATCCAAGAAGATAAATGTTACTTAAGTCAAACAGATGAAAGTTGGTTATGGCACAAGCGATTGGGGCATACAATTTTTGATAACCTAGTCAACATCAGAAAAATTAATGCAGTAAGGGATATTCCAAAAATTTGCAAACCAAATCAATTTGTATGTGGCCCATGCCAACATGGAAAGCAAACCAGAACTAGCCACAAAAATAAGGAGTTCTCAACAACAAAACCTATGGAAATCATTCATGCAGACTTGTGTGGGCCAACTAGACTTCCCACTCTTCAAGGTGAAAGGTACTTTGCTTTATTTGTTGATGACTATACTAGAATGATGTGGATATATTTCATAAAATATAAATCCAAAGCATTTTAATGTTTTAAGAATCTTAAGACTCTCATTGAGAACGAGAAAAATTCTAAGATTAAATGTCTTAGAATGGATAGAGGAGGATAATTCACCTCAAAAGAATTTGATGAATTCTGTAAAGAGCATGGAATCAAAAGAGAACTCTCTACTGCTAGGACACCCCAGCAAAATGGAGTAGTTGAAAGAAGGAACCGAACCATTCAAGAAATGGCAAGGACAATGCTACTAGCAGCTGATTGGAAAACAAAATTTTGGAGAGAAGCAGTTGGCACTACAGTGTATACCTTAAATCGAACTCAACTAAGACCTAATAATGAAAAGACTCCTTATGAATTATGGAAAGGAAGACCTGCTTCAGTAAAATATTTCAAGGTTTTTGGAAGCAAATGTTTCATAAAAATAAATGATGACTCACTAGGTAAATTTGATTCTAGAGTTGAAGAAGGAATATTTCTTGGATACTCCACTAGGAGAAAAGCCTATAAATGTTACAACAATCGTCTACGAAGAATAGTGGAAAGCATTGATGTGAATATTATTGAAGGCCTTCCAGAAAAAAAGAATTGAGGATCATGAAGTTGAGCCTTTCTTTGAACAAAGTGAAGAAGAAGAACTTGAAAAAGAAGAGGAGAATGAAGAACCTCAAAGTGAACCTCAAATTGAATTTTCACAAAATCCCTCCAAGATCAAGTTTGTTCACAGATATCATCTGGAAGAACAGGTCATCAGAAATATAGATGAAGGAATCTAAACTCGAAGAAGGATGATAAGCACCCCAAGAAAATATGATGTGGCTCTATTATCTTTATTAGAACCTGAAATTTTTTCTCAAGCAAGCAAAGATCCTTATTGGATAAAGGCCATGGAAGAATAAATGTCTCAAATCGAAAAAAATGAGACTTGGGAACTAGTACCTCGCCCAAAAGATAAAAATATAATTGGAACAAAATGGGTATTCAAAAAAAAGATGAATGAAGATGGACAAATCATCAGAAATAAAGCCAAACTTGTCTACAAAGGATACTCGCAAATTGAAGGAATTGACTTCGAAGAAATCTTTGCACCAGTAGCTAGAATGGAAGCCATAAGAATGTTTTTAGCATTTACTTGCTCAAAAGGATTCAAGGTTTGTCAAATGGATGTAAAATCAACATTCCTAAATGGAGATCTCAAAGAATAAGTTTACATGGAGCAACCAGAAGGATTTGATCTTGCTGAAGGAAAATACTTTGTATGCAAACTAAAAAAGGCCTTGTATGGATTAAAACAAGCCCCTAGAGCATGGTATGAAAAGTTGGATCAGTATCTGCAACAAGAAGGTTTCAAAAAGGGAGTGGCAGGTAGCAATCTCTACATGAAGATGGACAAGGAAAAACTTCTGATCACTCTTGTTTACGTTGATGATATAATATTTGATAGCAATGATGAAGAAATGAGCCATGAATTTTTTCTAAATATGTCCAAAAAATCTAAGATGTCAATGATTGGTGAGTTGTCTCCTTTCTTGGGATACAAATATCTCAAACCTCTGTAGGCATGTTTATATCTCAAGAAAAATATCTTAAAGACATGCTCAAAAGATATGGGATGGAAGATTGTGCACCTATGAGCACACCGATGACCATAGATTGTAAATTAATCAAAGATGATGATACCCCTCTCATAGATGCATCTGTTTACAAGTCAATAATTGGAACTCCCCTACACTTAACTTCTATAAGACCAGATATTATGCAAGAAGTAGGAATGGTAGCAAGATTTCAGTCAAGTCCTAAACAATCCCATCTAGCAACTAAGAATTCTCAGATATTTGAAAGGAATGACTGATTTCGGTCTTTGGTATCCTAAGAGTTCAACTCTTATTGTGATACCTTACTCTGATGCTGATTGGGCCGGAAGAGTGGATGATCGAAAAAGTACCAGTGGAAATGCATTCTTTATGGGAGATTGTCTTGTATCTTGGCTCAGCAAAAAGCAATCATCTATATCTCTTTCTACAGCTGAAGCCAAATATATAGCTACTGTGATTGTTGTACACAAATTCTATGGATGAACGAAGCCCTAAAGGATGTCAACATAGAAACTAAGAAACCAATTACTATTTTTTGTGACAATACTAGCGCCATTAGTCTGTTAAAGAATCCAGTGATGCACTCAAGGACCAAACATATTCCAATCAAATACCACTTTCTCCGTGAACAAGTTACTGAACATAATATCAGGTTGGAATATGTCAATACAAAAGATAAAATTGCAGATATCTTTACAAAACCCCTTCCACGAGAAGCATTTGAGTATCTTTGCCAAAAGATGGGGGTCATTGCTCTTCCATTATATTAAATCAAGAAGCATGATAGGGGTACAATATGTTAGGGGGAGAAGCATGACAGGGAGAGCACATGGGCACCCCATTGCCATTGATGTCAAAGGGGGAGAGAATGTTGGAAGGGAAACAATATTGCCATCAATGACAAAGGGGGAGATTGTTAATCAAGGTTGTCATTGATGTCAATATGGCATTATGTCAAATAATCTTATGATGCATGATGTTGCCATTACAATATGAAGATGATTCATATTCCCTAAAGCCTTAGTTTTCAAAGATGCCCTAGTTCAATGCCCATGGAACTCTAAGAATAATTCATATGTATAAAGCAAACCCTTTCTTATCTAACCCTAACTCCTTTAGAAAAACCCAAATTCCATGATGACCTAACCCTAACCCTAGTAAAACCTCTTGAATCTCTGAGATTATCTAAATACACATAAAAGCACATATAACTCTAAACCTTAAATACCTAAATATCTAAAAACATACACCAAATTCTTAAATTATAAATTCTAGAAATATATATATAAGATAATAAAAAAAAATAAGAAAATTATAAATGAAAAAAAAGGAATGAACACTTCTCTAAACCACACGTAATGGGTCACTACTTAATAAAATATGTCCAAAGTGATACATCAATGAAAAATGTACGCTAATGCTATAAACTGAACGGATCCACTATACAAGTTGGCCTTAATATTTTTTTGACGTCGGCTGACCATATGAAAACCACACTTTATAAATACGACTTGTTTCCATTATTCGAGCATTGAATATTGGAAAATGCAGTCATCAAAATAAAAGGAAAAAAGAAAGTCAAAATAGAGAGACGGTTAGAAAAACAACGTTTGATAACTCGGCTACAGATTCAAAAAGGAAGCGGGTTACAGTTCACATCTCGTGAACCTGAAGAAACAGACGAAGAAGAACGAATACATTTCGTGCTCTGAAATCTCGATACCATTGCAGAACCACTAGAACTTAGATTCATTTAAAAATAGAATTGTTGTCAGGGGTTAATAGGTGCCCAGTTAATGCTTGTGATAGTGGTATAGGAGCTGGGGCTACGTGGTGGAGTTCGTGGCTGTCTGAGAAAAAACTAATGGCCGATCTACCTGCCGTGTGGGTGTGCGTTCAACAGAGATCCAGATTTAGTGATCCCGGGAGGGAACATATGATCGGGATGCCATAATCAGATATAAGAGGAAGGAAGACCATTTATTGTTCAACTTGCACTGACACCTGACGGATAGAATTAATTTGGGTTGCATGAAAACTGGTCCATTCATTTGCAGAGTTTGTGTACATGTGAACACCGGATTGACACCAATTATGACTGTGTGAACAAGGAGACAACCAGACCTCCGATTATGGGGTTTAGAGCTTGATCCCCCCCTAGGAATCTCAATCAGTGGCCAATAAGGGAAACTATGGCAGTCAGTAGTTGTTTGGAGGGCTCCAATGCGCAAGGAAAGGAGTCAGTTGGTTGAGAAATACCCACATGAGTCATTAAAGGAATATGTGTTCCACTGTCAGGAGTAACTGTATCAAATAAATTAATCTAAGATCATTATAGAATTAGTGGAGCCCATAAAAGTGGATATTATAGCCTTGGTGGAACTCGGAATTATTGTGAATTGCAGGGAAGTCTTGGCATGGTGCAGTACTGAATTCTTAGCATGGTGCAGTGTTGAACTCTTGGTGTGGTGCAGAATAGATGGTGAAGATTGGTGAAATGGAGCATTTGTTAACTAATAGTCCAGTAAAGAAGCAAATAAGGATTGGTGTCCTTGGAGTAGGAGTTCCTAAAACACAAGGTTGGTGCCTTGAGAAGATAGGGTTGAAGCCCTAGAGGTCAGAGCCTCATCAAAGTCCAAGTTGGTGCTTGGCAACAGGTTGGTGCCTGTTTCATTAAAAGGGTTGGTGCCTTCACTCATCTATTGTATACTATTATTAGAAAGGAAATTGAAATTAATATTAATCATTAATATTATAATTATACACCTCTCTGTCTTTATTTGTGAAAGAATCTAACTGGCATTAATTAACAATTGGAAAGAAATACCGAGTCACCCCCCTCTCAGTATTTCCAACAGTTAGTTCATTACAAGTTACATCATTAAACACAATAGTTAAGAATAAGTTAGATATGACTTAGTTAGTCATTGATTCAGTATGTGCACTCTAGATTAGTTTCCTTTTCTACAATTCAATTCAACAGTCTAGACTATGAATACCACTTAGTTTAATTTCATTTCTTGCATTAGCACAAGTGTGATTCTTTTTTTCTTGAAAATAGTTAGATGAATCAATGTGATATAGAGTAGTTTATTTCCTTATTGATAGAGTAATGGTTATGATCTATTTCTAGTATTAGATTACATTTAGAAATTTGACAGAATTCCTTTCTTAGAAGTAACCCTATCAGTAGCACCTCATTGTAGAACTAAGGTGAGGATGGCATGAGTAGAGATCATATGTTATGCAAATAGAATTTTAACCTCCGAGTTTTTACGAACCCCGGGTTGATTAAGTAAAGTTGAGCAGCCTTTGGGAGTTGTAGCACTCTTGGTGCAATCCCAGGGCTCACCAACCAGTGAGATAATCTTATACTACAATACATTTACATCATGACATATTTGCTAAGGGAGGCATACCAATACTCAACACATAAGCTAATATTACATGTTAAATGATCAAGATACACATCCACTAATGAAAAAGGGTGGAACCATGACTAGATGACTATCTATATGATCATTTCCGCCATACTTTGTAATCTTGTATTAATCCTAAAATCACAGATCAAATGGATGAAACTAGATCTAGGGTCTTCTATCTCGTTTATATGACCATACAATGTACAAGTATAACCATGTGAATGAAATAGTTGGAGTCGAACATGGTAGACACCATCTGATTACTAGCCAATGATGTAAACCGTTAACATACACGAGAGAAACCACCGATGATTTTAATGGAACTCAAGGTACTGTAGTAGAATCCGTATTATGTGAATAAATGAGTTAGAGTCGAACACCACACAAAATATTTTGGTCAAAGGTAAATGATGTAAACCTGTCACTGAGCATGAGGAAACTTTCCATTGATGTATGCAAGAAACAAGGTATCGAAGGGTTGTTTCTAGGTCAACTTCCTAGATAATGAGTTCATGTTGACATGAAGCGACCCATCATAGGAGGGCCTAGATGTATCCCCCATCAACGACAAGAAACAAGTATCATGATTTTAGATAAAATGATGCTAATACGAAATTGGATTAGGAACGACAAACATGGAATGAAGGATTAAGGGTATTGTAGAATATATTGACTGAATGACTTCTCTTAAACATATCAGTGACACTGAATGGAGTTTGTAGCATTGACACAACCAAAAATGGAGGCTTTAAAATGGTGTGATGAACCAAAAGATACGCATATTTCCCAACCTAGCAACCACTCAGATGAAGTGGAATAGTGTGATTTTCAAGAGCGACTCGGTGCCACTAACAAGTGGAGTACCCTATTTCCCAATTTTCGCAACACTACTAGTGAAACCTCTTTATTTTTTAACAAGCTCAAGGAGGATAACATATTCTTGATTTGTAAGTTCATCCTTCGAATCAATCTCTCCGAGTATGTTTAAGGAACCTTGAGAAGGAGTTGTTCGGTCTTGTCATGTTCGATGCATCCATCATTGTTTGATGTTTTTACAAGTCCATCAGATGTAAAATTCGACATCTTTTTCATGTTTAGAGAGCTTGAAGAAGAGGCAAAAAAGAAAATCCAAAGTTGGTTTTTGTAGATAATCCCCTGAGTTTGAAAAGGAAAAAAACAATTCCCAAGAGAATCTCTTAGCCATGATCGACTAAGGTATTCCTTTTCCATAGGTAGTCTATCTCACTCCAAAAAAGGGTTAAATGTACACTGATTAGAATTTTTTTCATTTAAATTAACGAGTTCTAAAATAAAATTGCTCGGAAATATTTTCATATTTTGGGAGGCTAAAAAGAGTTGAATGAGGACTCCAAGGTTTTCACTTTTTATGAGTTTACAGCGCATGTAAAAGTGACAAAAGTATGCTCTTTGATCAAAATGATATGCTAAAAACATGAAAAAATCCAGAAAACAGTCTTCGACCTTCTCATAACATCAACAAAGGATTTAAAATATATGTTCCATGATAAAACTGAATCATAATTAGGTCAAAACATTAAATATGAATAAAACAATGGAAGAAATGACCATAGATAACGAAAATGACAATTCAATTTTACCATTTCACATTTACCTTCTGATGTTAGAGTTGTGAGTACTTTTTTCCCTTAATCTTCTACAGTTGAATGCGATCAATTTGATGGACCATTTCACGTGTCATCACTTCTAGGTAGGAGCTAAAACATTTTCTCTTTAATTTCATGGTGGAATTTTGTGATTTCAAGCAATTTGTTTGGTTTTTTGAGGGCCCTAGGGCTTATATATTTCACCCCTTGACCAATGCACCCTCCTAAGGTCAAAAGGATCATTGACCCTAGTTAAAATACATTGCAGGGAGAGTTGCAACACACTTTCTCTCCTTAAAGGGGTGTCTTGGGTGCAATTCTCAAGTTTTATATGCCTTCGCAATTTGTCAATTTTTTTGCATGGAATTAATCCTAATGAGTCTTCTTTTGATGTTTTAGGACATCATTAGAACAAAATGGCTTTAATGAAGGGAATGAGAAGTTGAGAACATGAATAACAACATATGAATGCTCAAAATGACCCTGCTACCATCCAGGCACTAAAAAACATCTGATTACAAAAATTATTCTGGTTTCCTGGTATGAGGAAACAAATGGAGCTACTAGAATATCTTGTAAATTAATGGGATGTTCAAGCTCAAGCATTCAAACTATGAGCACATTTGTGCAAGATAAAGGTAGAGGACATATACTTTCTGACTAATTTATCTGTGTGGAGAAACTGTCAAGGACTATATCTTTGCTCATTGCAAACCTTGAGCCCAACCAACAAGGGATGGGAAAATAAAAATAAAATATGTGATCTGATTTCCTTTAAAAACAATCTTATAGATCATTTCTAGAATTTTTTGGCATCTCTACACTCCACATAGCTAGTAGATAATACATGAAGTATTTTCTAGAGGGTATAGATCCAACAATTTTTGACTGGAGTGAGGGAGATTTGGGAAACATTAAATAGCAGCTGACTAAAGCAAGAGATTGAAAATAAAATAAAAAATTATATGGTTCAATATTGATCTATTTTTCCGTAGAGACAATTCCATTAATATAGCCTCATCATATCACACTCGAGCCCATTAATCTTATATTTCCATGGATGAGGAGATGCATAGATCTTATCTCGAAATTTTGTTCCATCGGAGATCAATTTCTCACAAACCTTCTTTAGATGGTTGCGGAGGAAGTTCATTATGATAGATGATTATCCATACGCAGGGATGGACTTTCGTGGCGACCTTGAACCTGTGCTTCTTGAGGATGATAAATGGGGTGATATGGGGAAGATATTTCAACCATTTTTTATTTTAAGTTTTACATTTTTTGTGTGTTATTGATGTATGCAAGACTAAACTGTTGATTTGGTCATGCAAATATTGGGCCTATTCGACCTAAAGGTGCTTCATATCTCCATTGTGCAGGAGACCAACAGCAGGAAGTAGCACAATTATAGGTTTCTACAGTAGGACGAGATGTACTACAGGATCTCAATTTATTCAAGACCCTTGCAGAGGTGGAGCACAACATGGAGTGGTTAACACATGGGATAGATGAGACCATGGTCAACCAACTTCCTATGTGACTTCAACAACACACAATTGGAGTGCCAAGTTGTATTGGTCGGCTACTACACAAGATAACTCATGCAGTGGCATGTTGTCATGAGCACTATGATTAGCCTACTTGGAGGCTTATAGCCATATTTTCATGTTGTTTTTTATATTATGGGTCATTTGTCCATATGTGTCTCGGTCACAAATTGTTTAACACCAAATTTTTTTATATAAAACTATCTTCGGTGTTTCTTATGTTTTTATTATCTCTTTCAACAGATGTGATGTGTATTGAAATTTATTTACACACATTGCAAATGTCTATATAAAGCATGGTTAGCTAGTGCATTTTCCAATGTATTTAGATTTATAGAAATATGTTGATATTGGATGAAATGAAAGTTTCTTTCTAGAAGCTAAACCCTTAATAACATGCAAAGTATGGTTGGACTTATAACTGAATAGACATTAGTTAATTGTAGTCCTATAAGATGTGAGTCAAGTATGATGACTAAATGAAAGATACCATGTGAAATAGATTCAGAAAATAGATCGACCACTGCTCTATACCCATTGATGTTGTTGGTAAAGTGATCGATACAAATCCCTCATAGACTCACCAAATCACCATTTAGAGAAAATATATCCCATACTGTGGAGGATATTTTTTGAGTAATACAAGTAGAACCATCAACATAAAAATCATATGGTCTAAGGGATTCCTCCATCTGAAAAACAAACGTAAATGGAATCAACAGAAATCATAGGAAACTATGAAGAGACATACTACAAAAACACTCAACACACCTATATACAGTATGTACAAAATGCACTGCACAAAAAATCAAGCAAATAATTTCTTAAGGTACAACCCATATCTTGATTGCACTAGTGGAGCTCCATCAAAATTGACTAGCTCATAGGCCCCTTTATCAAGAATGTTGACACCTAATCCTATGGATGGGTGTGCATTTGTATTTTTGTATATTATTTATTATTAGGAAATAAGGAAGGCCAAGAGTCATTGGGAGATGAATCCCAATAGCCTCACCTCCCATCTATATAAGCATGTACATTCTTCAGCTAATACACATTCTAGTTTTGAGGAGTTACCTCTTGGTTTGACATGGTATCAGAGCCAACCCCACTATTGGCATTTCTGCCTTGTGGTGTAACTCCCTATCCTTTGCTCAGTCAATTTTATTAATTGTTTTCTACTGCTCTTAATTGCTAGACTGTTATTCTGCATTTTTTTTCCCTATATAGTACTGACATTTGCAGCTCCAGCTCCTGCAGCTCCTGAAGACTGCAGGCTCTGTCATTATGCAAATTGCAGGCTCTGCCATTCTGCAATTCCAGCAGTCCTGCAACTCTGTCATTCTGCAGATTCAATTTCAAAAAAAAATTTGCAACAACCCTTTGGGCCTCCTACCTACCCAATGCCTCCCCTTCTCCATTCACCTACGCCCTCTCCCTCACTCTGCATACATTCCTCTCCCTCACTACTCTGCGCCCTCTCTTTCACTGTCCTGCATTCCCATACTCTACATAATCCAGCGCTGTTATATTTTATAACGCCCTCCATTCCAGAAACATACATCACGCTGCCTAAATTCACAATACGTTCTTGACTGGTGCCTCCACGCTGCCTCAATATATATACACGCCTCATTCACCAGCGCTGCCTGTACACCGCCCCTCTGTGTTCAATAACACACAACGCTTCACTCCACGCGCTGTCATTCCACCATTATACAGTCGGCTCCAGTTTTATATACAACGCATTTGACATGGTTTGACATGGTTATGTTATCAACGCATTTGTAATACGCCTTCCGTCCATCTCCAACGCTCCCTTCCAATATATATACCTCATATATATATTGCATATATTACCTCTGTTCATATATTAACACTGTTCATTGCATATATTAATACAGCGGTCCATTCACATTAAACGCTGTCAATTGTTCACGCTGTAATACGCCGGCCTGTCAATTAAACGCTGTCAATTGTTCAAATGTTATATTCCGTGGCCTGTTGACCATAAAACACACATGGTCTGTCGATATATATCGCTCATATAACACGCCCCTTTTATATTCATCCCACAATACATCCATTCAATACCGCCCTTTGCATATAATTACCGCCCCTTTGTTATTAAACGCTGTGTATTACATTGTTACAACAGTCCATTGAAAAGCGTTGTGTTATGTTATGTTTCCGCCCCTTCCACTTTTCAATAATCCATACCGCCTCCATTTTTAATACCATTTCCCAATCCCCATATCCCTCCATTCCGCCCCTCCTTTCCCTTTCATAATTCCGCCTCCTCCAATTCATACCATTCCACTTTTTCATATACAATTTTTTTTCCCAAACAAAATATATATATATATATATATATATATATATATATATATATTTATGCAGAATTCAGTTTATAGCAAAGAGTATTTTTTTTTGTCCATTCAGTCTTCAGAGTTTTTGAGCAGATTTAGTTTCCAGCAAAGAGTTTTTTAACTCAGAATATTTCTCCAGCAAGATTTTTTGTCCCCTTTATTTGAAAGATTTCAAGAGTTGAAAGTTTTTGTTTCCTCTTCAGAAGATCTTTTCCAGCAGTCTAATGCATTCTCTCATCTCAATTGTTGGGGTGGTTCTCTCCAACAAAGAGAACTATCTTGAATGGTCTCGGAAGATTAAACACACACTCATTTTTAATGAGCTGTGGAAAGGAATCTGTGAAGGACAAGAAGAAAACCCACCAGAAAAGCCCACTTCAGACAAAGAGCTTGCCATTTGGGAAAACAAGAACTGCAAGGCCTATGCCTTGATTGCAGCCTCCGTCAATGAAGAGGTGAGTCGCCATATTTCATCATTCTCAAATGCCTATGAAGCCTTGAAGAAACTAAAAGAACTCTATGACTCACATTCAGAATTAGAAAATGTTCAATTGATGATTAAGATGTTCAGTCTTGAAATGAAGAATGATGATCCCCTTGCTTTAGCTTCAGAAGTAAGATCTATAATGCATGACATTGAAAACACTGGTGTAAAAATGGACGTATCTCTCATAGCATATGTGAAGGCATTATATCCGACTTACTCACATTATCTTGAGTCTTTGCAAGCAAGTGGAAACTTTGAGCATATCACCTTTGATAAACTTGAACAGAAGTTTGAAAAAAGAGAGAAATCTTTTGGGAAGATGACAGTCCCTTCATCTTCCGAAGAGGCTGCATACTTGGCACATAGAGAAAATAATCATGCTCCAGATTCATCCAGAGGAAGAGGTGGTAGAAGAGGAAGAGGAAGAAGAAACTTCACAAAAAGGGGGGGCAGACAAACTGACAAATCCAATCTTCATTGCACACGGTGCAATAGAGATGGACATGATGCATCCAAATGCAGGACACCATGGGACAAAATTGAGCAGCACAGAAATCAAAACAAAGGTAAAACTAATGACAAAGACAAAGGTAAAGCACCTGAATCCGCTCACTATGTTCTAGCACATTGTAACAATGGAGTAACTGAAAACCTCTTTGATGTTTCATTTACTTCATGGAGAGATGATTGGTTGCTAGATTCAGGAGCAACATGTCACATGACATTTAGAAAAGATTTTTTTGAAGATTTCACTGACAAAGTTGATGGAGCAATATATTTCGCAGATAAATCCAAACTCAAGCCATCAGGGCTTGGCACAGTCAGGCTTAAACTGCCTGGTCTTCCTGATCATATCCTACATGAGGTTCTATACCTCCCCGAGTTGAAGAGAAACTTGTTGTCCCTGGTCGAAATCCGGCAGCAAGGACACTCAATTCACTTGTTTGATGGCAAGGCAGAGGTCAGAAAAGCATCATATCACTCACTTGTCATGGAGGGAATAGAAGAAGGGAGACTCTTGAAGCTGAAAGGTTCATCTGCTCATGCTCAAAACTTTGCATTCAGTTCACATCATGATGAAGGTACATTTCCATCAAGTCTTTTATGGCATGCTAGATTTTGACACTTAAACTATGACAGCCTTCGTTTGTTGAAGAAAAATGGTGTTGATGGACTACCTACAATTCCTAGAAAACCTAAGGAATGTGATGCTTGTATTCTAGGAAAGCATAGCAAACAGCCATTTCATGATTCACACTCAAGAGCACATAGGAAAATTGAACTTGTTCATTCAGATTTATATGGCCCTATGCCTATTGCTTCTGCAAATGGAAACAAATACATGATGACATTTATTGATGACTACACCAGAATGTGTTGGATTTACTTACTGAAGAATAAGTCTGATGCTTTTCAAACTTTCAAGAATTTTCATGCATGGATTGAAAATGATGCACAAACACATATTGACTCTCTACGTACTGATAATGGAAAAGAATACACCTCAAACGAATTTGAAAATTATCTTCGTCAACATGGAATCAAACATCAAACCACTGTGCCATATAATCCTCAACAGAACGGTGTAGCTGAAAGAATGAACAGAACCATCTTAAATATGGTCCGCTCCATGTTATTTTTCAAGAATGTAAAATTGATGTTTTGGGCTGATGCAGTTCTATGTGATGTTTACATAAAGAATAGGTGTCCTTCAAGTTCAATTAGAAACAAAACTCCTTTTGAAATGTGGCATGGCCACATTCCTTCTGTAAAGCATTTCAGGGTCTTTGGGTCCACCTGTTATGCCTTGATACCCAAGGGTCAAAGGAACAAACTTGGTGCTAGAAGCAGAAAATGTATCTTCTTGGGGTACTCCAATACCTCCAAAGGATATCGTCTCTATGATGAAGCAAATAAGAAGTTTATGATAGCAAGAGATGTCATATTTCTTGAATCTTCCAAGAGTGACAAGGTTGTTGAGCGGCAACTTGATCACCTGGACAGATTCACACATGCAAAGTATTTCCAAGAGTTTGATAATGTGATTCCACACCTTGAAGGGGGGATTCCGATATTGAATCAAACTGTGGAATCATATCCTGAAGCACTCTCTCCCCCACATGAAGAAACAACCACGGATGACACATTGGATGATGTGATTGACAAAATTGGGAGATTGAATCTTGAATCAATCCCAACTCAGTCAAGTGACCAGCCTGGGCCATCTCAGAAAGGTCCTCCCAAATGGCTGACAAAGACACTGGAGGATGTTCATCCCGATGAGGTTGGAAAAACAGGAACAAGAAGTTCCACTCAAGAAATCGAAGGTGATGTAGATAATTCTGATTCTCCTGTTGATATGGATATTGCTTATAATTGTGAATTGAGTTTGTCTACAGATCATGAACCAACTTCCTTCAAAGAAGCCGCTTCTCATGATGAATGGAAAGAAGCGATGCAGAAGGAGTATGATGCCTTGATAAATAATGGCACTTGGAAGCTGGTTGATCCGCCTTTGGGAATGAAACCAATTGGCTGTAAGTGGGTCTACAAGAACAAGTACAAAGCAGACGGCTCACTTGACAAGCACAAGGCCAGGCTTGTGGCAAAAGGATTCGCACAAAAAGAAGGAGTCGATTATGAAGAAACTTTTGCTCCCACAGCAAAATGGACCACTATCCGGACTCTCTTTGCCTTAGCAGCTCAGAATGGATGGAAAGTCCATCAGATGGATGTAAAAACAACCTTCTTGAATGGAGATCTAAAGGAGAAAGTTTATATGTCCCAGCCAGAAGGATTTGTGATAAAAGGTCAAGAACACAAAGTTTGCAAACTTGTAAAATCCTTGTATGGCCTCAAGCAAGCACCACGAGCCTGGTATGAGAAATTGACCGAGCATCTTCTGAAACTTGACTTCAAACATTTTGATCTTGATGATGCAACTTTGTTTGTTAAGAAAGTTGAAAAAACAGTTGTATATCTTGTGGTATATGTAGATGATCTTTTGATAACAGGAAACAATGAGAGCTATATTGCATCCATGAAGAAAGAGTTGAAGAAAGGTTTTGAAATGACTGATTTGGGTCATGTTCATTACTATTTGGGTATTGAAGTAATTCAACATCCCAAATTCATATTTCTTTCTCAAAAGAAGTACATTGGAGATCTCTTGAACAAATTTGGCATGGATGATTGTAAACCCTTAGGCACTCCAATGGAACAAAACTTGAAGCTCACATCTGTTGAAGGGAAGGAATTTGAGGATGCAAATAAGTATAGACAGCTTGTAGGAAGTCTTATCTATCCGACCACCACCAGACCTGACATCTCATTTGCTGTTGGAATCCTCTCAAGGTTCATGCAGAAACCTTGTGAAGGACATTGGTCTGCTGCAAAAAGAGTACTAAGGTACTTGAAGGGGACTCAAGACTTTGGACTCAAATATACACAGGTAGGCGACTTCAACTTGATCGGATACTCTGATTCAGACTTTGATGGCGACAAAGAAACAGGGGTGTCTACTACAGGTTACACCATGAGTCTTGGATCAGGAGCTGTCTCATGGATATCACGCAAACAGTCAGTTCCAGCAGATTCCACGACCGAGGCAGAATATGTGGTAGCAGCTGAAGCAACAAAGGAAATTGTGTGGCTCCGGAAAATCCTGGAAGATTTGCAGATGAAAAAAATGTATTCCACTCCACTCATGATCGACAACACTTCTGCAATAAAGTTGGCCAAGAACCCAAAGTTCCATGATCGAACAAAGCACATCAATACAAAGTACCATCTAATTCGACATCATGTTCAGGCCAAAACCATCCATCTACATCATTGTTCCACAAATGAGCAAATTGCTGACATCTTCACCAAAGCACTTGGAAGAGAAAAGTTTGAAAAGTTCAGATCGATGCTTGGACTCACCAACATCCCTTCGGATTAAAGGGGGGAATGTTGACACCTAATCCTATGGATGAGTGTGCATTTGTATTTTTGTATATTATTTATTATTAGGAAATAAGGAAGGCCAAGAGTCATTGGGAGATGAATCCCAATAGCCTCACCTCCCATCTATATAAGCATGTACATTCTTCAGCTAATACACATTCTAGTTTTGAGGATTTACCTCCTGGTTTGACAAAGAACATGCTTGAAAATATATGGAACTAGCCACATGGGTTGGAACTTTCCTAGTACTTACTTATCAGACTCTTGGTTGTATATTACAACAAGGTCTCCTTACGAGAAGACATGAGGCTTGAAACTTTTTTCATATTTCGCCTTGAAAAAATTCTTATAGGCTTCATTAGTCATGGCACCATCTTACTAAGTCTCATGTAAGCACGTCAAATGTAAGAGACATTCCTCTTCTACGGAAGTGGTAGGAAGTAATTGCTACAACCATCAGTGGTGTAATCTCACATTCAATTGGAAGGATTTCTTCTGGACCATAAACCAATTGAAACGGTGTAATTCCAGTAAATAATTGAATCCTAATCCGCTGGATGGACCCCTATCATATGTTGAAGCATAATTTTGAGAAATTTGTTAATTATAGCCTCAACTTTCTCATTAGCCTGAGGGTAGTAGGGAGTGGAACTTTCGTGGGAGAGCCCCATCTTGGAAGTTAGATTGAAAATCATGTGATTGTGAAATTTTTTCCCATGGTCCTTAAATATGGCTTGCGGAACACCAAACCGTACGATGTCATGATTAAAGAAAAAATATGCAGTTGTTTCGCAAGTATTATTAAATGTAGGCATAAGCTCGGTCAATTTAGTAAAATAATATACAACTATGATGATATAGCCATGATCCCTAGCCGAGTGAGGGTTACATGTCATGAAATCAATACCTCATTTCAAAGAAGGACATACAACGATAATATGATGCAAAGGAGTGGGAGGAGCATGGGTCTTATGATCGTAAATTTGGCATGCATGACACTTTTATACAACAAGAATGTAATCACGAAATATGGTAGACCAAAAGTAACTAACATGTAGGATATTTTTTGCGACGGCATAACCAGAAAAATTACCTTCACATGCCCTCGAGTGGCATTCATTGAAGACTTTCTCAACCTACTCGTGCATGAGGTGTTAGCCCCTTATGAGGTCCTTGACAAGCAAGCAAGGGGCTAGAATGTTTTATGAGCCTTCAAGGAATGAATTTCCCTTGAAAACACATCATCCTTGAAGAATTTTTATGTTCCCTGCCTTTGGCTATCTCCCTCTACTAATCTGCTAGCCATGAGCCCTACTGAATGATAAAAATTATGCTCCAAAGGCCATTTTTTGTCCCTTGTTCCCCTACAGAATCCTCCTTTTCCCCCTTTTATTCCCCTCTTTAAAATCCCCTTCTACCCCCTCTTTTTCCCACTAACTCCTAAATTCCCCAAAAATCCCCCTTGAGTCCTACCTTTGCCCTTGGTTTGGCTAAAATTCCCATTTTCTTCCCTATCGTTACCCTTCCCAACCTTGAATTTCATTAAAAATGGGCTAAAACCCACTTTTGAACATTATAACAGGGCTTAGCCCCTTTCCCGCCAGCCGCTTTCAACCACTTCCCACACATGCCCATGCACTAAGGCCAAGCGCTTAAGCCTTAAGCGCTAATCGCATCGAAATATCGGGTCGGAGTGTTAAAATCCTTTGTAACACAAAAAAGTCCCAATGCGATCATTCTGTTAACAAAGTCCCGCGACATGTTTTCAACCGTTGATCTGTCGTTCCAATTAGATGGTTGGGCACTGATCGTTATTACCGCTCTGATTGCAATCGCAGCACTCAAGTCTTGTTCCCCGATTGGTTCATCGCAAGTGATTGCGATGCGATTGATCGTAATTCCCCTTCCGATCAATCGCAAGTCCTAATTCTCGATCCCTGATCGCGCCATCTCCCGATACGATCTCAGCCGTCCGTCCCTCCGCCAGATCCGATGGCTCAGCGCTGATCGCACCATCGCTCCGATTGACCCAATCGCAACTCCTCTCCCGATCGCTTCGATTGCACTCTTCCTCCGATTGAACGTGAACCGTCGATCTGATCTCCGGATCCAACGGTCAGCGCTCAATC
Organism: Pinus albicaulis; assembly: GCA_034641835.2. Classification (NCBI taxonomy): domain Eukaryota; kingdom Viridiplantae; phylum Streptophyta; class Pinopsida; order Pinales; family Pinaceae; genus Pinus; species Pinus albicaulis. The sequence goes on along the minus strand of JAXQQM020075815.1, from coordinate 146,317 downwards.
GCGCTCCCACCACCGATCACAATCGCAACTTTGAAATGTGTCACCCTTGTCCCTCCTTTGATTGTGATTTCTCAATTCAATCACAGCCGTTCATCCATATTTGAAATCGATGGCCCAGATCATCTCTCTTCGCTCCCATCGCTCTTCCCCTTCTGCCCTCCGAACAAGTCTCCACCATTAATCCCCGGGTAAATCCAACGATCATCGCACACCCCAATCGCAACCCTTTCCCAATCGCAATCGGAAGTATGTTAATGTGTCACCCTTGCCCTTCCCGATTGGGATGCTTTGAAGTAAATCTGACCGTCCATTGGATCTGAGATCTGACGGCTCGGATCTAATCGCATCTCCGCCTCCACTGGGTCCCACCTCGTACGTTCATGTCTGCGAGTTTCATTGCATTTTTGCCTATTTCCTGTGCATTTTGGGTTTTAACCAAAGTTCCATATTTGCATTAAATTCTTACATTTCATGTTCATTTCGTTCGTTTTCATATATCATTTCGCTGTGTCAATCTCCGTCGTTGATATTTGTTCCTGGACCACGATCTAACGTTCTGCGTTGCATTCCACCACAAAACCCTATTTTTCATAATTTCCACCATTTCGTTGCATTTGGTCACCATTATTCAGTGAAAGGCCACCATTCCGCCTCCGCCGCGCTACCATTTCATCCACCCTCCCATTGCATTGTTTTTCTTAGTCCAGATTGCATGTTCCGGAGGGTACAGAGGTGAAAACGCCGCCATAAATACACAGTATGGATACAGCGGCAAGGTTTTCACTGATAGAGGTGCGGAAATTAATATATGACAGGTTTTCCGCATCAGCAGAATTTTTTTCTCCATGGAAGGACGGGTTGCCCATACTGTGTCTACTCCATGCCGTGTTCCAGAGGAGATTTTCCGCCTTGAAGTACAGTCCCCAGCTATTAGAGAATTTGTTTCACCAACATGGCAGACCATTCAGTCATTTATTCACCATTTTTTTTTACACCAAAGGTACTACAGATCTCTTCAGTCGAAGTACATCAGGACCAGACTAGAGTAAATGGAAGCCGAAGACAATCATTCGTTCACCCAAATAAAGCCAGAAATCAATGCGCAGGAGTTAAAATAGAATGGGCTTCAGGCCTTATTTCTGTTCTGAGTTTTAATTCTTCATTTAGTTCTTCACCTACCTCCTCTGCTCTCTTGTAGCTATAAAATCAGGAGAAAACTATTGTATAGGTTGTTGATGAGATATCAGAGAACTGCAAGCTGTTTCTTTGAGATATAGTTATGTTTAAGCTGTAAGATAGGCTGAAGAAAGATGTATTCAGGCTGAATGTTCAAGCTGTGGGCAATGTTGTACATGACTGATATTTTTTTTTAATATGACAAGCACATTTCTTTGGATCCTGATCTAAAGCAGCTGGTGATGTTTTTCTATCACTATGTTTTATTTCATTTCATTACACTTCTTCTGGCTTGCATCAGAAATCTGGCATAGGATTTGCCCTTGTTAGGCACCCTATGTTTCTTCTCTCCTTGCCTTTATGTTTTCTACTAAATGTGTTATCTAAGGATTGATTTCAATTAATTTAACCAGTGTAGTGGTCTGATATATTGCAAGCAGATGTATGAATTAATGGAATCTGTCTTTAGATGTTCTTGTTTAGATTTAATTAAATGAGTTGAGAACACTGGGGGGTTTAGAACTTTGTTTCTACCTCACTAGGATCTTTCCATTTCAATTAAACTTTCCAAGTTCCCTCAAGTCGCCTCTGATTATGTCCAAGCAGGTCTGTAGTTAAATGACCTCTGACTTGATCTATAGACATAATTGGATGGTTTCCCTCTTTTCACTTTCAATCCTTAATGTTCCATGCCACACAATCATTTTAGGATCCAATGCTTTAGATGCCTAGCCCAACTAAAATCTTGCACATTGAACAACAAGTAAACCCTTTCCTGACTCCATTGCCCAATGGCCTTGATGTTCTCTGAGTGATCTAATTTAGCCTAAAATCCTCTCTGCTCATTGCCTTGTCTTATAGTGAACCCTTCATTCCTTATTCCCAACAACCAAACAAACAATCAAACAAACAAACCCTATGCCTATAACTAGCCTAACATCTTAAACCTCGAGCTTCAAAGTCATATACCTTTTACATATCATAGAGAGATCCCTCTCTAGACCCAGGAGGGCTAGATCCTGAGGTCTGAAAGTGGTTTAATGTTGTCTCATCTTTTGGTCTTGCCAATCTGGCAAAAACATGGGAACCCCAACATAATGGCGACTCCACTGGGGAATTCTAAGAGCCTATAACTGCTAAACATTAATCTGTCTCCCAGTATCGTCACCAACACAATGGCGACTCCATTGGGGAACTTCTGAGTTTGCCTCACCTTACTATATCATAAGCCTCAGAAAACCTACAATCTCTGGTTAGGTTGGCAGTAAGACACTCCTATTCACACATCAACCTCTATACCATTTGTTGTGTTTCCCCCATACTCTTAGACAGAGTCTGGAAAGGGCCAGGTGGCCTCTAGATATCACACCCTTGCAGAGGTGACATATCTGGTAAATGCCCTCCCAGTCAATATTTGGTTATATTTTGCTGTGTTCGGTAGAGATCCTTGAAAGAGGACATCTCTTAGACACTGTGGTGGACAATGTACCCTCCAAAACATACTAAACCTTTCCACCTGGCGACTCCATAGTTCCTAAACGATTTAAAGAATCCATTGGTGATCAGTAGGCCTGCTGATTATCTTGGTTCACATAAGACTCCACTGGGAGACCAACCTCCATAGCAACATCAACCACAGTAGAAGTAAAAAGTAGGGTTAAGCTGCTTGGTTAGAAACAACACTCTGGCTTATAGAACCATTCACACAAGAGCTTACCCTAACCCAAACCCACCTGAAATAGTTGAAAATCCTAAGAGCATCCTCAAGAGATCTCCTACACCCAAACAATCAACTATTTCTAGTCACATCCATAAAGCTAACGCTGCACCAGAAGACTTTATAGCTCTATCAGACCCACTTTTTCACCTAGGCACTCAAAATAGTTTTCCAAGGACTAGGTCATTCAGTGTCCCAGACCAGCCAGACCTTGAGCCTCCTAGTTAACCACCCCAAAGTGGTAGACACCTTGGGAATAGACATACCCCTCCATATACACCTCCCGATATACACTTTATTCAGAACTTGGGGCTTGGTCATCCTAAATTTGCTCAAGCAACTTCTGTTGGTCCTAGTATCCCTGTCATCCATATACCAGCCACTCAAGTTAACCCTTTACCTCATCAAAACACCATCATTGCAACCTGGTACGCACCTCTGGTTTTACCTCAACCTCTATTACCCTTACCTAATGATAATCAATCGAAGATCCCACACTTCACTGCAAAAGAGTCTACCACAACAAAATATCATATAGATAGGATGGAAGATTCCATTGACTACATGGAGATAGATGATGATATAATCAAAATGAGAATCTTTTCCAAGAGTTTAGGGGGTGATGTGAAGAAATGGTTTAAAATCTTACCTACAGGTAGCATTAATGACCTCCCTGCCTTATATCAGAATTTTATCAACAAATGGGAAGTTAGGGCTAACCCTCGCCAACTCCTAGAAGAATACATGAGCCTTAAAAGAAATGTAGGGGAGAGTGTCCATGATTACACAACAAAATTTAACAGCATTTATAATTCTCTTCCTCCACATATGAAACCTCCACAAGGTATGGCTCTAGCGAAATATCCCAAAGGCTTTGATGCTGACATGGCCTATAAGGTAAGGGATAAAGAATACAACACATTGGAGGACGTGCAGAAAGGAGCAGTGAATATAGAGGCAAACCTGATTGAGAAAAGAGCAAGACTGAGAGCTGAGAAGAGGGTAACATATAGAGATGACAATGTAACTTCCTCATCTGACCCAAATTATGACAGATTGTCCAAAAATTTAGAAAAGCTACAAAAAATTATGGAAAAAATGGTTGTCACAGTTAGCAATCAGAACAAAAACCAGAACCAAAACTTTAGAAGGAACAATAACACTCCCAACAGACAAAGAGAATCAGATCAAAAAGTCATTCCCCCATTTCAAGAAAAATTTCTTGATGAAGATGAAGGAATCATAGAAGAGTCTGAAGGGAATACAATAAACATGTTTGATGTGGAAAACTCGATCCATAACTGTTCCACAGAAGAAGATCAGTCTTCTCCCTCATGTTGGGATGAAGAATGGTTTGAATCTGAGGATTACAGGTTAGGATTTGAAAATGCTATGATGCAGGTCAGAGAAAAATATGAACTCAGAAGCAAGAAGAGTCAAGACAATTTGAAAACAAAGGCTTCTGAGGTTACCATCAAGAAAAGGCCTGAGAAAACTTCTAAAGTGACTGCTGAAAGTAACAAATCAGCAGCTGTAAATTCTGAGAAGAACAAAGAAAAAGACAACCAAAAGAGTGATAAAAAAAACCAACCCACTAGTAGCACTAGCACTGCAGTTAGTGCTCCTGATAAAACAGTCCCTAACCATGTACATAACAAGGATCATCCTACTGATTCAGCCACTAAGGTGGTGGCTAACAAAACAGATTCGAACGTTCCAAAGAGTCAGTCCACTTTCAATTTGGAGAGTGAGATTGCAAAAATTAAAATCTCTGTCCCACTCTCTGAGTTGGCCACTCAGGATGTATATAAAGGCCAAATTTTGAAAGCATTAAACTTAGGTGAGAACAGTGACACTGTAAATCTAAGTGATGATCAACCTACCCTTCTATTTGGTCCAAAGATAGAAGGAAAGTTTCAGGAAGGGGTAGTACCACCTTTCTATATCAGTCTCAACATCCATGATAAGATCCTCCATAATGCAATGCATGATTCTGGGGCATCACACAACCTAATGCCTAAAGTGGTGATGGAAAGACTAGGCCTAGAGATAACTCGTCCCTATAAAGACCCATATTCATTTGACTCTAGCAAAGTAAAGTGTCTTGGCCTGATCAAATATTTATGTGTGAGCCTTGCCCAGATTCCAGAAAAGTGTATGGTCATGGACGTTGTGGTGGCAGACGTGCCACCCAAGTATGGCATGCTATTATCAAGATCATGGGGAGCCAAGCTGCAAGGGAAAATGCAGATGGATGGGGCTTATGCCACAATCCCAATATTTGGCCAACTTAGAATACTGTACAGGGAGGCACAAATGAAATTCCTGGTTAGTAGCCCTGAAAAGCCTGAAAAATTCTCCTCTATACTTTGTACATACAGACCTAGATTCCTTTATCCTCTGCAATGATAAATCTTTGGGGAAACCAGAATATGAAAATGTAGGTACAGGCAAAGATACACATGATGAAATAGAGCCAATGGACTTAAACATAATGGCTACCCTAGACTCAATGGAGGAAGACGTAGAAAACTTTGAACAGTGCACTGAAACAACGATGCAAAGTGAATCGGAAACAGAATGCAAACAACTAACTTGTCATCCCTCACAAACTCATACATCACGTGAAGAACTAAACAGCCCATAGCCTAGTGCAGCTCCTATAATGCAACATAATGGTGAAACCAGCTGTAGGGAAAAAACTGATAACAAAAACGAGAGTGAACCACTGTGGGAGATGAGTTTTAATGGGTCCTGCAAAAGAAGAACTGTCGGGGCTAGGGTATGGCTAAGTAACACAAAAAGTGACTACGTGGAGAGCCATGCCTGCAATCTGCATTTCAAATGTACCAATAATATTGCAGAGTATGAGGCCCTTATCCTGGGTTTAAATTTGTTGAAGAAATTAGGGGCCCATAAGATACCCGTGCAGGGAGACTCTGAGCTGGTTATAAAACAGGTGAACGGCGAATACACAGCCAAACACCCTAGGTTGAGAGCATATAGGAATGATGCCGAGGACATATTGAAAACATTTGTCGAATACGAATTAGTGTTTGTTCCTAGAAATCAAAACACCATTGCAAATGGATTGGCTTGCCTAGCCAGTTCATACCCCAAGACTACAAGCAACCAAAAAATCATAATACAGACCAAATTCAGACCTGTAGTGCCGGATAACGAAAAATACTGGCAGGTTTTCGAGAGAGATAAACAAATTGAAGATTTCCTGACAGACAGGAACAAGTTTGATTTTTCTGATTCAGACTCTGTGTCCAGTGATAGCTGCCTAAGTGAGGAACCTGCAGACGAGGAAAAACTACCTTTAAACATAGAAATAAACGCTTTAAATGAAGAAACTGGAAAATCAATCACAGAATGTGAAAATGCAGACAACAAAGAAGTGGAGGTGATGCAGGCCAAAGATAAGAACATACCTCGAGGTCTGGTGCCGTTAGAAGATCTTTTTGACTTTGATGATGTAGCTAAAAAGCCTACCATAGAGCATGCGGACTCTAACATAGAAGAATGCAATATAGGCACAGAAGATAAGCCCAAACTGATTAAATTGGCTAAATCCTTACCCACGGAGATGAAAATGGAATACATTGACCTATTCAAAGAATTTATTGATGTCTTTTCCTGGAGTTACGAAGACTTAAAAGCTTATGACACAAGCATCATACAACACAAAATACCTTTAAAGGAAAATCAAAAGCCCTTCAGGCAGAAACTTCGTAGAATAAATCCAAAATAGTTGCATGCAGTGGAAAAAGAGATAAAAAAGATGTATGAGGCAGGCATAATAGTTCCCCTAAGGTTCTCTGATTGGGTCTCAAATTTAGTGGTTGTGAGAAAGAAAACATGTGAGATCAGATTATGTATTGACTTCAGAAAGTTTAATAGGGCCTCACTCAAAGACACCTACCCTTTGCCAAAAATGGAACACATTCTACAGCGAGTAGTAGGCTCAAAAAGGATTTCTTTGCTGGATGGGTTTTCAGGTTACAACCAAGTCTTAGTAATCCCAGAAGACCAACTCAATACAACCTTTACCACTCCATGGGGCACCTTTATGTATGTAAAAATGCCCTTTGGACTGATGAACGCAGGTGCAACCTTCCAAAGAGTAATGGATATATATTTTTCAGATGAGATAGGACACTTCATTGTTATTTACTTGGATGAAATAACAGTCTATTCAAATACTGAAGAAGAACATCTAAAACATCTGAGGAAAGTGTTTGAAAAATGTAGAAGGTTTGGTCTATCATTAAATCCCAAAAAGACTGTATTTGGGTTGTAAGAGGGAAAGCTTCTTGGCCACATTATATCAGAAAAGGGAATCAGGATAGACCCACAGAGAGTTGAGGGAATACTACAGATCACACACCCGAGAAACATCAAATAATTACAGTCCTTCATTGGGAAAATCAACTTCCTTAGGAGATTTATCCCCAACCTAGCTGAACACCTTAAGAATATGACTAACATTCTTAAGAAAGGCGAAGGAGTTAAATGGACCATTGGAGCTAAACAATCTTTTGAATCAGTAAAACTTGCACTTACCCAAGCTCCTGTTCTGATCAGCCCAGATTTCTCAAAAGATTTCCTGGTCTTCTCATTTGCCTCTGAGCATACAGTGGATGCAGTCTTACTGCAGAAAAATCTAGAGGGCATGGAACAACTAATAGCCTTTTTTAGCAAAGCACTAAGGGATGCACCCTTGAAATACAACATAATGGAAAAATAGGCCTATGCCTTAGTCAAGGCCTTAAAGGACTTTAGGGTGTACATATTTCATTCTCACACCATAGCTTATGTGCCTAACATAGTTGTCAAAGATATGTTGTCCCAAGATCCTTATGGAAAGAGGGGAAAATGGATTGCTATGATTTTAGAATATGATCTTGAGATAAAACCCACCAAACTAATCAAAGGGTAGGGCTTAGCTAAATTAATGGCTGAATCGAATCTGCAGGCCCTGTACATTAACATGGTAAATGCCTTGGATGAGCAGGAAGGAATGCCTGACCCCACTGTTGAGGAGAAGTTTCAGAACTCTCCTTGGTACTCTAATATCCTTTATGTGCTCACCAACCTCAATGCTCCACCTGAACTGTCAAATACCAAGGCCAGATTCCTTAAACTAAAAGCCATAAGCTATTGTGTTCTGAATGGAAACTTATATTGGAAAAATCAAAATGGCCTATTGCTTAAATGTTTGCCTGAAGCTGAAGCTGAGAGGATTAAGAAAGAATTTCATGCTGGAGAATGTGGAGGCCACCTGAGTTGGAAAGCCACTACAAACAAAATATTCAGAGCTGGCTACTATTGGCCTACACTCTTCAAAGATGTCCATAAAATGATCATTGCCTGCCACAAATACCAGATTTTTGAAGGCAAGAGAAAACTCCTCCCCCTCCCATTACAACCCATCACCGTTGAAGGTCCTTTTATGCAATGGGGCCTAGATTTTATTGGGGAAATCCACCCTGTTTCTTCTGTACAAGACAAATGGATCTTAACAGCCACAAACTACTTCACTAAGTGGATAGAGGCCATACCTACTAGGAATGCCACAGATTCAGTCATCATTAGGTTCCTAGAAGGTCATATCCTCTCTCGGTTTGGTTGCCCAAGGAAAATAATCACCGATAATGCTGCTGCTTTTGGATCCAAGAAAATGGTTGATTTTTTTCATAGGTATCAAATAACGCTTTTTCATTCAACTACCTATTACCCACAAGGTAATGGCTTGGCAGAATCATCAAACAAGAGCCTCCTGGCCATCATCAAAAAGATGTTAAAAGAGAACAAAAAGTCATGGCATAACAAGTTGGTGCATGCCTTGTGGGTTGATATGCTTACAACAAATAAGTCCATTGGCATGTCACCATTTCAGCTTGTCTATGGTACAGAATAATTATTTCCTACCAGCCTTGGGATACCAGTAATCAAGCTGGTCCAAGAGATTCAAACATAAGAAGACGGTATGGTGAGAAGGATAAACCAGACAATTCATCTTCAGCAAACTAGAGAAGAGGTGTATAACAGAGCTATTAAAGCTCAAGAAAACATAAAGAGGTTGTTTGACAAGAGAACCAACGCTGCTGATTTCAAAATTGGGGAAGTTTTGAAGTGGGACTCAAGGAGAGAGGACAAAGGAAAACACAACAAGTTTGACAGTTTGTGGCAAGGTCCATACATCATCCAACCCACCGTGGGTCCAAATGCTTTTTTCCTACAAGAACTAGATGGTACATAGCTGTTTGGGGGCCCTGTCAATGGCAGGATGCTCAAACACTACTTCTGTTGATTTACCATTTCCAGTTTCCATTTCCATTGTACATACCATTGCAGCTTTTTAGTTTCAAGAAAAAGAGAAAATGTTCCAAAAAACAGAGAGAAAAGAGAGGTTCAAACATGCTCAAAACATGAGCCTCTGAGGTATAAAATCATGGCTCTAATATGCTCAAAATATGAGCCTAGAGAAAGAAAAGTGGCTGGTCCTAACATGCTCGAAATCTGGACCAGCAAAGAAGGGAGAAGAATCAGCTCTAACATGCCCAAAACCAGAGCTGATATGAAGAAAAGAAGTGACTCTAACATGCTCAAAACTTGAGTCACAAAGAGAGGAAGGATACTCCAAGATATCAGATTTCAAGCCTTCAAAGTTTTGTTTCAGTTTTCTATAGATTTCTATCCATGTGCAACTATATTTATGCCTTGGATCTACAGAAAACTAGACTGTTTAATCCTAGTTTCACTGTTTTTAAATTTCCTGTTGTAGAATGTAGAGGAGAAATATGCTGGACAGTTTAATCCTAGCAGATATTAGATTAGGTAGAGAAACATATGAGACCAACAGTCTAATCTGGTCTCATGGAGTAATAAGGGTAGATTTAGAATAGGTTTATTTTCTGTTATAAAAATAAATGATGTAAAGGGTCTGCTAGTTCAAATGCACCCTGGAAGAAAAAATGCTAAGATTGTAGGATGGGCAGGTAGATGATTGGGATGTTTTGCTGATCTAACATATTTGTGGCAGCTGAAAATCAAAGAAGAAAGGTGGCTTAAGCAGCAGGCATCTGGCCTACACCAAAGATCATTTTATGAATTCTTGACTCCTTCAAGAAGAAGCCATTCCCATGTGGAGCCACTGTTAGCCCCTTATGAGTTCCTTGACAAGCAAGCAAGGGGCTAGAATGTTTTATGAGCCTTCAAGGAATGCATTTACCTTGAAAACACATCATCCTTGAAGACTTTTTATGTTCCCTGCCTTTGACTGTCTCCCTCTGCTAATTTTCTAGCCATGAGCCCTGCTGAATGATAAAAATTGTGCTCCAAAGGCCATTTTCTGTCCCTTGTTCCCCTGCGGAATCCTCCTTTTTCCCCTTTTATTCCCCTCTTCAAAATCCCCTTTTACCCCCTCTTTTTCCCACTAACTCCTAAATTCCCCAAAAATCCCCCTTGAATCCTACCTTTGCCCTTGGTTTGGCTAAAATTCCCATTTTCTTCCCTATCATACCCTTCCCAACCTTGAATTTCATTAAAAATGGGCTAAAACCCACTTTTGAACATTATAACAGGGCTTAGCCCCTTTCCCGCCAGCCCCTTTCAACCACTTCCCACAAATGCTCGTGTGCTAAGGCCAAGTGCTTAAGCCTTAAGCACTAATTGCATCGGAAGATCGGGTCAGAGCGTTAAAATCCTTTGTAACACAGAAAAGTCTCGATGCGATCGTTTTGTTAACAAAGTCCCGCGACATGTTTTCAACCATTGATCTGTCATTCCAATCGGACGATTGGGTGCTGATCGCTATTACCACTCTGATCGCAATCGCAGCACTCAAGTCTTGTTCCCTGATCGATTCATCGCAAGTGATTGCGATGCGATTGATCGCATTTCCCCTTCCGATCAATCGGAAGTCCTAACTCCCAATCCTTGATCGCGCCGTCTCCCGATCCGATCTCAGCTGTCCGTCCCTCTTCCAAATCCGACGGCTCAGCGCTGATCGCACCATCGCTCCGATTGATCCAATCACAACTCCTCTCCCGATCGCTACGATCACACTCTCCCTCCGATTGAACGTGAACCGTCGATCTGATCTCCGGATCCAACGGTCGACACTTAATCATGCTCCCACCGCCGATCGCAATCGCAACTTTGAAATGTGTCACCCCTGTCTCTCCTCCAATTGCAATTTCTCGATTCGATCACAGCCGTTCATCCATATTTGAAATCGACGGCCCAGATCATCTCGCTTCGCTCCCATTGCTCTTCCCCTTCTGCCCTCTGAACAATTCTCCACCATTGATCCCCGGGTAAATCCAACGGTCATCGCACACCCCAATCGCAACCCTTTCCCAATCACAATCGGAAGTATGTTAATGTGTCACCCTTTCCCTTCCCGATTGTGATGCTCTGAAGTAAATATGACCGTCCGTTGGATCTGAGATCTGACGGCTTGGATCTAATCGCATCTCCGCCTCCACTGGGTCCCACCTTGTATGTTCATGTCCGTGAGTTTCATTGCATTTTCGCCCATTTCCTGTGCATTTTGGGTTTTAACCAAAGTTCCATATTTGCATTAAAGTCTTACATTTCATGTTTGTTTCGTTCTTTTTCATATATCATTTCGCTGTGTCAATCTTCGCCATTGATCTTTGTTCCCGGACCACGATCTAACGGTCTGCGCTGCATTCCACCACGAAACCCTATTGTTCATAATTTCCACCATTTCATTGCATTTGGTCACCATTATTCAGTGAAAGGCCACCATTCCGCTGCCACCGCGCTACCATTTTATCCACCCTCCCATTGCATTGTTTTTCTTGGTCCAGATTGCGTGTTCCGCAAGGTACAGAGGTGAAAACGCTGCCATAAATACACAATATGGATACAGCGGCAAGGTTTTCACTGATAGAGGTGCAGAAATTAATATATGACAAGTTTTCCGCATCAGAAGAATGATTTTCTCCATGGAAGGATGGGTTTCCCATACTATGTCTACTCCATGCCGTGTTCCAGAGGAGATTTTCCGCCTTGAAGTATAGTCCCCAGCTATCAGAGCGTTTGTTTCACCAACATGGCAGACCATTCAGTCATTTATTCACCATTTTTTTTTACACCAAAGGTACTACAGAGCTCTGCAGTCGAAGTACATCAGGACCAGACCAGAGTAAATGGAAGTTGAAGACAATCATTCGTTCACCCAAAGAAAGCCAGAAATCAATGCGCAGGAGTTAAAACAGAATGGGCTTCAGGCCTTATTTCTGTTCTGAGTTTTAATTCTTCACCTACCTCCTCTGCTCTCCTGCAGCTATAAAATCAGGAGAAACTATTGTAAAGGTTGTTGATGAGATATCAGAGAACTGCAAGCTGTTTCTATGAGATATAGTTCTGTGTAAGTTGTAAGATAGTCTGAAGAAAGATGTATTCAAGCTGAATGTTCAAGTTGTGGGCAATGTTGTACATGACTGGTGTTGTTTTTTAATATGACAAGCACATTTCTTTGGATCCTGATCTAAAGCAGCTGGTGATGTTTTTCTATCACTGTGTTTTATTTCATTTCATTACACTTCTTCTGGCTTGCATCAGAAATCTGGCATAGGATTTGCCCTTGTTAGGCACCCTATGTTTCTTCTCTCCTTGCCTTTATGTTTTCTACTAAATGTGTTATCTAAGGATTGATTTCAATTAATTTAACCAGTGTAGTGGTCTGATATATTTCTAGCTGATGTATGAATTAATGGAATCTGTCTTTAGATGTTCTTGTTTAGATTTAATTAAATGAGTTGAGAACACTGGGGGGTTTAGAACTCTGTTTCTACCTCACTAGGATCTTTCCATTTCAATTAAACTTTCCAAGTTCCCTCAAGTTGCCTCTGATTATGTCCAAGCAGTTCTGGAGTTAAATGACCTCTGACCTGATCTATAGACAGAATTGGATGGTTTCCCTCTTTTCACTTTCAATCCTTAATGTTCCATGCCACACAATCATTTTAGGATCCAATGCTTTAGATGACTAGCCCAACTGAAAGCTTGCACATTGAACAACAAGTAAACCCTTTCCTAACTCCATTGCCCAATGGCCTTGATGTTCTCTGAGTTATCTACTTTAGCCTAAAATCCTCTCTACTCATTGCCTTGTCTTATAGTGAACCCTTCATTCCTGATTCCCAACAACCAAACAAACAATCAAACAAAAAAACCCTGTGCCTATAACTAGCCTAACATCTTAAACCTCGAGCTTCAAAGTCATATACCTTTGAGATATAATAGAGAGATCCCTCTATGGACCTAGGAGGGCTAGATCCTGAGGTCTGAAAGTGGTTTGATGTTGTCTCATCTTTTGGTCTTGCCAATCTGACCAAAACATGGGAACCCCAACATGAGGCACCTTCAAAAAAAAAAATATCGATACCATGACGATAAAGGGTGTTGCTAATGATGATGTAATTCTTGGCCTGGAATCGAATACGTCGTTGTTCAGAGTGAGAGGTATTAGACCGAAAATTCTTGGTCTCGATATATATAAGAATGTATCCATACCATGTTTCATTTGATGAGATCAGAAACAATGACTCACCTAGAATGGATTTTTTATATGTCGATTCAGAATTGACAGTGGAAAGGTCACACATTAACTCACCAAAAATTAAGGATATCTTGGACATGGATTTGACGAATTCCAAATCAAACTCTCACAGAATGATGACCCATTTGGATTATTTTTCCCCCACCAACTAACGTGACAAAATATATGTCATAGGATTTCAACCTGAAACAACCGCAGTTTTTTGGAGTAATATATAATGGTGAAATCTTTGGACATCTTAAATAGCTACCAAAGCTAAATTTTCTATGTGGGTGTACTTTATTTCAGTATAATTAAAATTTTGCCTCAAATAATATATAAAATGTTCAGTCTGTACATCGTATTCCTAGAGTAATACGATTTCTATTGTTAACACTGGAAAATCATACAGTAGAAGACGACATTATTTAATGTCAAGCAGAAGGATTTACAGGGCTAGAAGACATTATAGAATCTGGAAGGTATTTAAAAATCTCTAAGGTTTGAGGAAAAATCAAATTTGAACAAGTCATAAATGCTTTTGTACGCAAAATATTTCGATAAGCGCACCTTTTGTGCGCTTTTTGACCCAAAATGTGCGCAATCCTAGGAGTGGCAAAATGTCACTTTCCAGGACCACAAAAAGCATAGGAGAGTGATTTCACACACTTGAAGCCACCTAAGGACAACCACCAACGCCTCCTTAGACACCAAGTGAGCACACAATGGAATATTTGGATCACACAAAGGAATCATACCCCTCTCTTGGGTCACCATCCATAATGTAGCAAGAGAGGGAAGGAGAATTTAAAATCTCCTATATAAGGCCACCATGAGAATGGGTGAACACATTGTTATGCTAGCCAGAATTGCCCAAGAAATACCAGTAGTGTGTGATCTGGAGTTGAAGATAGAGGTGACTCAATTGGTAGCCATCCAACAAGTTCAGTCCAACACAGTAGAGAGGGAGGGAGACTACATCGAGGCAAGCTTGGGATACAAACATCCTTGCATAGGGACTTAGAACCCATGTTCTAGGGGCCCTTTGATAAGAGGGTAAAGTTTCACTCTTATTACTACCAGTGCTCAATAAGAGGGGCCTAGAGCCATCGTTCATATTATTGTTGTCGTTTGACTCTTTTCAGAGCTCATGTTTATTTTTTTTAATTTTGTTTAGTTTTAGTTTATATATGCATGCTATTTCTCTATCTACTATGCTTATGATTCTAGCTTGTTCCACTAACTTTCTTGACTCCACTTCTTTTTCTGCATGTTACCAATAACTTAAGTGGGTAGACCATGCCCCTTAAGTTGGTATGATTTCATACATATGTGCACAAAACACATCCCAACAGGATTGGCAACTCCAATAACATTTATTACCAAGTTTATGTTGTTGTGCCTTTTTTGAAGAGACCTTTGTCTGTGTTGTGGAGTGGAGCTTAATTTCCCCTGATTTCTCTTGCAGTCCCTAGTTCATCCCAAGTGACAGACTGAAGCAAAACAACTCTAATTTTTTTTTGTAGGAATTTTCATGCTTTTTACTCCCACAGATGCACCCAGGGCATGCGTTCAGAGCTGACCAAACAACGTGCCTGTTTCAGCCTTTTGCGCGCAAAATATAGAATGAGAAATTTCTCCCATGTTTCTGTCTTTTCCTACTTGTAAATTGCTTGGCAGCTCCTAATACACCTGCCAGCATTGGTTGTGGTACCCTGCAGCTTGTTAAAGCTCACTCTTAATTGCTTTATGTAGGCTTAGTGTCAGTTTTTCTTCAAGTTGATTTTTACAAAGTTCACACATAGTTTAAGTAGGGGGGGGAAATAACTTGCATTCTGAAAAAAAATTATGTTTTTCAAATTTTGGTACTTACTGTTGGTGTCCTGTGTTTTGATATATTGGCAAATCAAAAGACAAGGCAACATCAGAACCAATATTTAGAGTTCCAAGATCTATTCCTCCTGTTCTCAGAGAGGGATCTCTCAAATTTACTTGTTTTCAAAGGTTTATCTTGTTTGCTTTGAGTATTGGTTTTAGACTAGTTATTAAGTGCAAGAGTTTTTTTTCTTGTTTGGTTGAAAGACATAGCAAAACATGAAAGGTCTAGGAAAGATAGGTAGAAAGGAGAAACATCTGATTCATTAGAAAATGGAGTCAAGAAGAGGTCACGACAAACTCATCAATGGATATGGGATATCAAAGGGAAAATCTAACTTGGCCACAGGATCCTTTGGTTTTTTGGAATCAGATGGACATTAATGATTTGGAAAGAGAATTTGAATTCTCAACAAAGGGAATTTGAAAGCATAACTTGAAAAATAAAGAGGTATTTTATAGACAGGGCTAACCATGAATTATTCAAACCACACTTTAAGCAAATAATGACTTCAAAACAACTTTTAAAATGAAATCTAAGATTCGGGAGCACATCCTATTTCCTCAAAGATTTTATTTCAAATGACTTAGAAAACATGAAATATTCACTGATAATTGTAGTCATAGAAGAGGGAACACCTAAAAACATCTATGATCACAACTATAAAGACCTTCAAAACAATTGTTCAAGCAAGGACAAAGGGCATGATCAAAACATACCTCCTTGACTAGCTTCAAACAATGGTACTTCAAAGGGAGACTTCAATAGCAGCTTTCAAGTGGCAACAGACAAGTAAGGAAAACCATAAATCATGTTGTAACCAACTATTTGAACTATTAGAGAAATAAACTGTTGTGTAACCAGCTCCAAAAAGAGAAGAAAAGAGATATCAACGCCTTAGAAATGAGCCACTTCGAGGGGGCAACCTCCAATACATTACATAAATGAACAATTCTTGGATGATCCAATTTACAAAACCTCCTTTCTATATATAGGGGTCCATGGGGCCATAATGTAATCCTAGTGGGCCATAATGTAATCCTAGCCGACCTAACAATAATAATTTAAGGGCACAATAATAATAAAATGGGGGTTACAAGGGTACAATAATAACAATAAGGGGGTTACACTAACAATAATAAGGGAATATACTAGTGATATAGGGACCTAACATGCCCCTCTCCTTCAAAAAAGTGTTGTCCTCAATGCTTGAGTAGCTCCGGGTGCTTCTGTATAAAATTCTCATCCTCCCATGTAGAATCTTCAGTGGGTAAGTTTTTCCACTTGATGAGATACTCTGAAATTGATCGATTCCGTAGCTGTCGAGTTCTTGTTTCCATGACCACTTCAGGTTCCAATATTATTTTTCCTTCCTCATCAAGTTCTGGCAATATTGTTTGAACTGGAAGATTTTCACCTATAACCTTCTTTAAGCATGAAACATGGAAAATTGGATGTACTCGTGAAGAAGCAGGAAGCTCCAATTTGTATGCCATAGTACCAATCTTTTGCAACACCTTGTAAGGACCATAGTACTTTGGCGATAATTTATTATCCTTCTTTGCTTGCATGAGGGACATTTGTTTGTATGGTTGTAGCCGTAAAAATACCCAATCTCCTACATCAAAACTTCTCTCGCTACGATGTTGATCTGCCTGTTGTTTCATTCGATTTTGTGCCAAATTCAGGTTATCCTTTAAGAGTTGGAGAACTTCTTGCTGGTGCTCGATGTGATCTTCCACTGCTTGAACCTTCGAATTTTCCCTTAAAGATGATGTGATGGATGGTGGATGATATCCATAAAGTGCCATAAATGGGGTCATTTTTGCTGCAGTATGGAAGGAAGTGTTATACCACCATTCAGCGAGAGGTAACCACTTGACCCATTGTGTTTGTTTATCGGATACAAAACAACGAAGATATCCTTGCAAACATTTATTTACTATCTCAGTTTGACCATCAGATTGAGGATGATAAGATGAGCTATGAGCTAATTGAGTACCCAAACAAGAAAATAACTCCGTCCAAAAATTTCCGTTAAAAATGGGATCTCTGTCACTCACAATAACCCTTGGGCTTCCATGTAGCTTTTGAATTCTGTCCATAAATGTAGTAGCAACTGTACTTGCTTTAAATGGATGAGATAATGCACAAAAGTGTGCATACTTAGTAAGTCTATCAACTACCACCATGATGACATTCTTTCCTTCGGACTTAGGTAAACCTGTGATAAAATCCATTGAAATCTCCTCCCAACGTTGACTTGGAATGGATAAAGGTTGTAGAAGTCCCAGGGTCTTAATTGTCTCAACTTTATTCTGCTGGAAAACCAAACATTCCGTCACAAAATTTTGAATATCAGATTTAAGGCCATCCCAAAAAAATTATTTCTTCACCCTTTGGTAAGTTTTTAAAAATCCTGAGTGTCCTCCTAAAGGAGAAGTGTGCAATTCCAAAAGAATCTTTTGTTTTAGTTGGGAATTCTTACAAAGATATAAGCGATATTTTTACCATAAGGAATCATTTTTCCAACTAAATGTATCAGATGTACTAGGATCTTGCTGCAACTTTTGAATGAGTGTCCATGCATCTTTTTCCTTCTTCCATTCATCTCTTGCTTCGGTTATCCAATCTGGTTGGATAATAGAAATGGCACAAAGAAATGCTTCCACCTCTTCATTCTTTCTTGAGAGTGCATCTGCAACAACATTAAGCTTTCCTTTTTTGTAGATTATTTCAAAGTCATAACCAACATCTTTGTGACCCATTTTTGCTGCTCTTCTGAAGATAGTCTTTGTTCCAAAAAGTGTTTAAGACTATCATGATCAGTTTATACCTTGAAGTGTCTTCCCATTAGGTAAGTTCGCCATTTATTTAGTGCATGCAGTATTGCTAACATTTCCTTCTCATAAATAGGTTTCTGTAAATACTTTCCTTTGATTGGACGACTTTCAAAAGCAATGGGTCTTCCTTCCTGCATTAAAACTGCACCAATTCCATTTCCTGAGGCATCACATTCCACAATAAAGGTTTTTGTGAAGTCTGGTGTAGCTAAGACTGGTGCTAGGCACATTGCCTCTTTAAGACGTTCAAAGGCCTTAGTTGCTTCAGGAGTCCATGAAAATGCATCTTTCTTCAATAATGTTGTTAGAGGTGCTGCTATTCTCACATAATTCTTAAAAAACTTGCGATAATACCCTGTTAACCCGAGAAATCCTCGCAACTTCTTTATGGTTGTGGGGACTTTCCATTCCTTAATGGCTTTAATTTTGTTGGGGTCTACTTTAACACCCTCGTGAGATACAATATGACCCAGATATTCCACCTCTTGTACTCCAAAGAAACATTTGGATTTTTTTGCATATAATTGTTTCTCCTGCAATAGTTTGAGCACCCTGTCAACATGTTCCACATGATCCTTCCAAGACCTGTTGTAGATTAGTATATCATCAAAAAATACTAGCACAAATTTTCTAAGGAAGGGTTTGAAAATGGAATTCATCAACCCTTGAAATGTAGAAGGTGCATTGGTAAGGCCAAAGGCATGACCAAAAATTCATAATGACCCTCATGAGTTCGAAATGTTGTTTTCGGAATATCTTCAGTCTTCATTCTAATTTGATGATATCCTGAATGAAGATCCAACTTGGTAAAATAAATTTCTCCATGTGATTCATCCAATAATTCATCAATCACAGGAATGGGAAATTTATCTTTAATGGTGAGCTTATTGAGCTCCCTATAATCCAGACACATTTGCCATGATCCATCCCTCTTGTGTACCAATACTACAGGAGCAGAGAAAGAACTTTGACTAGGCTGAATTATACCCGCCTCTAACATTTCTACAATCATACGTTCAATTTCACTCTTTTGGAGGTAAGGATATCTATAAGGCCTGATGTTTGGAGGAACACTTCCTAGAATCAAATGAATAGCATGATCATGATCACGAATAGGTGGGATTCCTTTGGAGTTTCAAACACCTTGGAATGATTGTCCAATACTTGTTGGAGATCTGCAGGAATAGATGATTTTGATGTTGGAACTTCTAGTGAGAATAATTGTGAAATTACGCCTCGTTGTTCTTTCTTTAGAAGCTTTGTCATGACATTAGAGCCTATTATCCTTCCTGGCTTCCTTGCAATACCTCGTAATTCAACTTCCTTTCCTTCTGAAAAAAATTTCAAGAAAAGTTCTTGAAAATTAAAAGTTACCGTCCCCAAAGATTGTAACCATTGTACTCCTAGTACAACATTAGCACCTCCCATAGGAATGGAAAGCATTGGACTAGTCAATACATATTCCCCCATGGTTAGCTTGATATTATGACATTTTCCCGAGCAATTTATAGTTCCTCCATTTGCAACCATCACCTGACATTCTGGTGTTGGGTATAGGAAACAATTTAATTCCTTGGCTACCTTACAATGAATAAAATTATGGGTGCTACCTGAATCAATCAACACTATTACCTTTTTCTTATTGATTTGTCCTTGTATCTTGAGAGTTTGAGGAGTGGTAATTCCTGCGAGTGCATTACACGATATGGTCGGATTCATTTCTTCCTCTTCTAGGGTTGGGTCTTGGTGTATATCCTCTTCTTGTTCATTTTCTTCTTCCTCTTCACAATCTATGTAAAATAATTTCTTCTCAGCACACTTATGACCTTTAGTGTATTTTTTATCACAACTGTAGCAAAGCCTTTTTGCTCTTTTTTCTTCCAATTGTTGTAGTGTCAACCTTGTAGGTTGTGGAAATCTAGACGTAGCAACACTTCCTTCTTTATAGAATTGAGTGGTAGGCTTCCTTGTCGCCATTATTTTACATTCAACTTTTCTTGCCAACCTGAATGCCTTCTCCAATGAATCTGGTTCCAAAAAACGAACTTCATGTTGGATGTTATCCTTTAAAGTGCCTATGAAGAGATCGATCCTGTGTTCCTCTGGAATATCAGTTACCCTTATATTCAAATTTTGGAAGTCCTCAATGTGCTGCCCCACTAAACCCTTTTGTTTGAGATTTATCAATTGGCTAAAGAAGGTGTTGCTCTTTGTATCCTCATAATGTACTATCATTTCCTCCGTAAAAATTGACCAAGTGACAATTTTTTTACGGGAGCAAAGCCATTGATACCATACAAATGTATTTTCTTCTAAATGTAAAGTTGCAATGCGTACCTTTTGTGTGTTTTGTGCGTTATGGAGATCAAAATATTGCTCCATCTGTAGTATCCATGTTACAGGATCCTTTCCATCAAACTTCCTCATATCCATCTTTGGAATATGGTGGTTCTTCCCGCCAACATTAGAGTTTATGAAAACACAATTAACATTTATTTTGTTCTCATCATGAGGTTCTTCTACTATCTTTTCACCATTAGGAAACCTTTCTTGTATAAACTTTGTCAAACCTTCCATGTCTGCTTTTAGAAAATTCTTCATGTTTTCCATTTTCTCATCGATCTTAACTTCCATGTCATCCATCTTAGATTCCATGCCAGCCTCCATGCCATCCATCTTAGCTTCCATGCCATCCATCTTAGCTTCCATGCCTTTCTTCAAACCGTCCATCTTCACTTCCACGCCTTTCTTCAAAACTTCCATTTCATTTTTTTTTGCTCTTTGCGAGAGTGAAATTTGTTGCACTTGCTCTTGTAATTTTGATAGATCATGTTGCAATTCTTCGTCTTCATGAGTCATAGTAGAGCTTTCCAAAGGCTTAATGGGTGTTGAATTATTTTTAGGGGCCATTTTATAATCCAATACTGATATCTATTCTACAATATTCCCTTGCAATCAATTCAACTTGATTCTTCAAACAAGACTTACGCAATTGGGAAAAAAAATACACACCTTTTACTTGCTTTTGAGGAGCTCGATATTGAAATTGTATTATCTATGTGATTGTGGCTCTTAGATATCTAAAATTCAGCACTGAAGTAGCCCTCTGAATTCTCTTTTTAATGCCACAGGTCTGACTTGAGTGGATTCTCCAAGAAAAAGTTGTGTCCAATCTCCCACAATGACCTAATTATGGATTGGTTTAGTAGAGTGAACTTGTACAATTTTCCACGTGTCATTGTTTCGTCATTTGTCTCTGAAATCGATAGCTAAGAAACTAAAGTCAGTTTACTTGCGCCCACTTTTTACGGCACTCCAATCCGATGCTCAGAGAGAGAGTTATTGAAATTTTCCCACAATCACCTTTTTTAGATGAAATTCAGGAGCCTGAAAAATCATTACCTTCCACAGATCATATCTCCAAAAATGTTGCGAACCAAGCTCTAAAAATTTTTGATGAGTTTCCTTAGGATTTCAGCTTCACACCATATGAATTTCAGATTCTGAACCTTCGTACAAAAAAAATTATAGCGCAAATTCCACAATGACTGGTTTAGGAGCCTGAAAAAAGACCTAACTTCCACAGATCATATCTCTGAAAACATTACGAACCAAGCTCTGAAATTTTTAGACAATCTTCGTCATGATTTCGGCTTCGCACCTTAAAAATTTCAGCGTCTGAACCTTCGTAGAAATTTTTTTATAGAGAAAATGCTACGATGACCTGTTTGGAGCAGCGAAACCCTAGAATCCAAAGCTCTGATACCAAATGTTGTGTAACCAGCTCCAAAAAGAGAAGAAACGAGATATCAACGCCTTAGAAATGAGCCACTTCGAGGGGGAAACCTCCAATACATTACATAAATGAACAATTCTTGGATGGTACAATTCACAAAACCTCCTTTCTATATATAGGAGTCCATGGGGCCATAATGTAATCCTAGTGGGCCACAATGTAATCCTAGCCGACCTAACAATAATAATTTTAGGGCACAATAATAACAAAGTGGGGGTTACAAGGGTACAATAATAACAATAACGGGTTTACACTAATAATAATAAGGGACTATACTAGTGATATAGGGACCTAACATAAACAAGCATGAGGACTAAAGAGAGATATTAAAGACTCTAAAATACCTCAACAGAAGAAAACATAAAAAAGTGAAGGACAAACAGGTCTAAGGTGTTTCCAGGAGTCATTTCTTAGCCTAAAAATTTCATCCTACTGTAGTAAGAATTTATGGAACAAAATGAAAACAGGAGAAAACATCAAACAATTCATAATACTTCACCAACAGCCAAGCTCATGGATCCAATGATAGAGCCTTCTCAAGAACAAGCATGCAACAACATCATCAAGCTTCGAAGACTTCAATTTCTTCCTCAACTTCAAACAGACTATGTATTATTTCAGAGAGTTTCAGTATTACAACTAGTGAAAAATCAACTCGTATCTCATATTCTTCAGAAGTATTTATAGAAGAAATGAGGAGGTGGAAGAGTTTTAGGATTGAAGTGTAATAAATTCTACACTAAATGCAACTCCTAGCCTTGAAAACCATGTAAGGCATAAGGAAGGAATGCATCGAATTACAACACTATTTATTTTACTTTGTTTATGCTTTTTAAGGCTCAATGGGAAAAAAGATTGACTTTAAGGCACTTTCTTATCTTTTCAATAACTTCTACTGACATTTGGGATATTTGTTTTGCTTCTAATAACTATTCAGCTATCTTTGGCCTTAATGTCTCAGACTGAGATTTGATCTGGGTATTCCTTTGAGGCAGAGAACTGCAACTACAATCAAATAGCCCCTTTTAATTTGGCTCTGAGGTGTTCTGGATCTGATTCTTCTCTATAAACACATTGATTTATTTTCGGATTTGTGTTTAGGCTTAATTAAGCCATAATCTTCATCTTTGACACTGATACACTTTCATATGTGATGTTGACTATGTTTTTTTGTTTGCAGGTGTGCAGAGGGTTTACTGGAGTTTTTTACTCAGAAAACTGACAATCATGACTTATTGATTCCCTAAAAACATTTAATTATTCCTTTGAAACCCTTTAATATGTATCAAAAGGCCATAAGGATCGTCATCCTTGGCCAATAATAGTGTAATCACCTGCGGAGAGTTTTAACTTTAAATTCATTAAACCTTCACAAAAACACACAAATATTATTGAAATCCTGTGTTTTATTGGTTTAAACTACTTTGGAGGGTTTATGGAGGGCGTTTTGAAGCTGTGCGAATGAGAAAATGCAGCGGAAAAAGGGAGAAAAACAAGGCAGAACAACTAACCAGGTGAAGAATGGAGTTTGGGTGCGATATTGAATAAGGGTCGTTGGATTAGATCAAAGAATGGAGATATACGGTTGAGATCATTCAACGAGGTCATTTGGAGGAATGATAGAGGGAAAATGAATTGGTGGTAAGGACAAATCGGGAGCGTCAGATCTCAGAGATTGACGGATAGGATCTAATCTAGAGTTATATTGCAGAGGGAGGAGTGGTATAGCGGAAAACCAGTAGTGGTTTTCACGCAACTCTCAAGTGGTTTTAAGATTTTCCCAAAAGAACACGATGTAGGTCTGCGCTTGACACCTGTCTTTTCAAAACCGCTTATATCGCGCAAAAGTTGCGCACTGTGAGAAAGGTTCAAAAATCACGCGATATTGATTCTGGGACGTTGGATGAGAGGATCCAGATCCAACTGAGTGGATAGAGCGCGATGGATGAAGAGCTGCGAGGTAGAGAGAATGTGGGACCCATGGTGGAGAAAGGCGCAATACTTTATAAAAACCAAGGTTTAAACTGATTTATGCGCATAACATGGTTTCCGATGTAAAAATGTAAAACTTTATATATGGGCAAATACATAGGAAAACAGTGAAAATGAGGGGAAAAGAGGGTGTTGGTGGTGGGACCGGAAGTATGGGGGAGGAGATCGGTGGATTAAATGAGGATCGTTGATTTGCAAAGATCAACGGTCGATCTTTACCGAAAAGTTTTAAACTGCCGGACTTGTATAATAACAAAGAAAGGTTGGGCTTGATCTGGACCGTTAAATTTTTGGAATGGATAGTCCAGATTTAATCAGAGATCACATCGTGGAAGGCAGAAGGGAAAGTGGAAAGTCTCGATGCGATTGTGTATTGACCGTTG
Source organism: Pinus albicaulis (assembly GCA_034641835.2). Lineage (NCBI taxonomy): Eukaryota > Viridiplantae > Streptophyta > Pinopsida > Pinales > Pinaceae > Pinus > Pinus albicaulis. Next base: position 121,952 of record JAXQQM020075815.1, on the reverse strand, counting down.
GATCGATTTGATGATCGACGGTGGAGATTTAATCGTCGGGGTGATGGTCGGAGGGCTATGGTGGAGTGCGATTATATCTCAGCTGTCGGATTTGCGGGAACGAACGGTCGAGATTGGATTGGAGGAGGCAAAAGGATGGCACTTTAGATTTTGCGTGATGCGATTAAGCGCCAGCCATCGATCATAGGAGTAGATCGACGATCAATATTCAATCGGAGGGGTAATGGAAGAAGGTTATGGGTGGAATGCGACTTTAGCGCTGGCCGTTGTGTTAGTCATCAGTATTTTTCAGTTGTTGGTGATGACTAGTTGTAACAGCCAAGTTTTCTAGCAGCTGATCTAAAAAATTGTCAAATTTTCCAGCATGAAAACGCCCATAAAATTTTTTTGCCCTCCTATTTTTTCAATCCGCCCATGACGAGATGAAACCTCATTATCAAGCCCTATCTAGCCTCAGCCATACTAGCTTATCCATCAGCTCCAAAGAAAACAATCCAAATCTGTCCAAAGAAGTCACCCCTAAGTTAGGTAGTGGCGATTTAGGCATTTATCCCTTGGAAAACTATCCTAAAGCCAAAGAACCTCTATCTACTATAGACCAGTCATAACAGACCTTCCCATTCTGCAAATAGAGTTGGTTACACCCTTAAGTCGTGCCACTAACAAGCCCTGAAGTCTCAACGATGCACATGCCCTAGGTCGAATTGATATTAGGTGGTTTTACAGTGTTTCAATGGATCTTTCAGGAGCAGAAGTGTACCAACATCCCAGAAGACAGTATTTAGATCAACATGAGAAGACAGCTGCTTCTCATATGATTTTGAGCTTGGAATGCAGCTACAGGGCAGAGAGTTTTTTCATTAAGCTCCTGCAATCACAGTCAGAGGTTGGTAAATTATGAAGGACAAGAAGTGCTTTGCAAATACTAGCCAAACTGCTTATGATGTCTAAAGAGGCACAAAGGTATTTGAAAAGAAGAATTACATGTCTCAGAGAAGTGCCTATCTTGACTATCATCAATTTGTCATTCTTCATTTTCTCAAGCATGAAAAGGAAGTGAAAGGAAAAATAACACTGTTAAAAGCTGATGAAATGGGATCACTGAAAAAACCTCCTTCATTTTATAAGCAAAGGGTTGAGGACTGAGAAAACCTCCTTCATTTTATACGCAGAGGTTTGAAGACTGAGAAGGCCTCCTTCATCTATAAGCAGAGGGCCATGGATAAAGTTTGTTTTTAAGTTTTTCAGTAACTGTAAAGGAAAATTTTAGGTACAGTGGAATACAATTGAAGGTTTTTGAATAAAAATGATGTTAAAGGCAGAGGAAAAGCAGTGGTTCTTTTAAAAATTGTTTGCATGAGTTTCACTGTTGTTGAATTACAATGTGAAGCTAATGGGTTGATCATCAATGAAGAAATATTATTAAGCAGATGGCCAAAGGAGTCAAACAGTCTTGGTCTCAAACTAACTTCTGCGATCATGTATAAAGGAAACCACTATCAGTATGTTCATCAAACATTCTTAATTTGGTTGAAACAGAGGTTGAAAGGAAACCAGGAATTTGTCAAAGTAGACCTCCTTCATAAACAAAGTAAAGGGGCTCACCATTGTTTGAGGATGAAAAGAAATTATTGCATATGGCAAAGATTCCAAAAGGGACTGCTCTCAAAAAGGGTGAAATGAATGAAAATTCATGTTTCTTATAGACCTCCTTCACAGAAGAACAAAGGGACAACCTTCCCATGTTCACATTTCAAACTTTAGTTCATCATCCCCTGTTTTATCTCCATAAAAGTTGAAAACTCATTACTTTAGCAATCCAGGGTTGGTCAGTTGCCTTGATGATGGAAGCTATTTATAGCAGAGTTTTTCATTTACAAATATATGTGAGGTTCTTCACTCACAGTCAAGAGAGACTCAAAGCAGTGCCTGCCAGTTCAATCAGCCTCACAGTGGGCATGACCACCTTCAAAGCATCAGGAGAAGAAACTTTCAGTTTAAGTTTTAAAAGGGTGAGCTACCTCCTTAAAAAATGTGAAAGAAAACCTCACATATCACAATGTGTCTTTCAACAGGTGTCCTTTTTCAATGAGAAAAACAATAAGTGATGTTGATATTCAAAAAGGTTTTGATTTTCCAATTCATAAAGATCTTTTTCAAAATTGTCAAAAATGACATGGAGGTGACCTAAGCTGTGTTTTCCAAAGGGGACTTCACAAATGAAAAACACAAAGATAAGAGGTGGAAAAAGGATATGGAAATTGTAGCTAAGTATCTCCCCCAGTAAAAAAGGCAGTATCATTCAAAAGGCACATCTACAGTCATTCATGTGGCTCGGAGCGGAATTTCCTTCCATAGTACAGATATCAAAAGGGAAACAATGTTTCATTCCTTAGTGAGAAATAGTGAAATTTTTTAAAAAGGTTTCTTTACTTCAAAAAAGGGTCAGGCCTATAAAGGAAGTGGTTCTTGCCACTATGTCTTTTGTTTGAACAAAAAGGAGCCTCAATTATGTTTTGAAACGACATGATCTTCATGTTTTGTTTTAATCCAAAGGCCTTTTCAAATGTTTTCAAAACCTTCATAAAGCACTTCAAAGGGTTTTTTATTTTTTCAATTATAAGGGTAGATTGACCATTGCAAAAGCTATTTTCCAAATTCAAAGCACGAGCAATACTCCCCTAAACTGCTCCCTGGCCTAAACAAGAAATTCTTAAGAAAAATCGTAGAGTTTGAAGCTTTTGAACTGCGCGGTGCGACTGGAAAAACGTGCGGCGCATTCAGGAGTTAATTTACACATCGCGATAACGTCTGCGCGGCACACCTGTAGGTGCCAGTCACGACCACCCATCATCGACCCGACACCTTTTCTATTGCGCGGCGCCTTCCCATTTCAACGTGCCACGCATGTTTTAATAGTCCAAGCGCCTTGAACAAGTCTTGAAGCTGCTCAAGTCTTCAAGCAAAGGCCACCATCGATCTTCGAGGTATTTTGTTTGCCTCCTTGGTACATTAAAATTTCTAAAAGGGTGATAAATGCTGTGTTTTTTCAAGACTAAATGGTGGCGAAAAAGTGGAGGTTTTGGTAGGAAAATCAAAATAATTTGTTAAATTTATTGACAAAGTTTGTTACAGTGGGAGGCTAGTAGAGTGTTCATATTAGTTTCAATAGGCCTAAAAGCTATCCTCAAGACAATGATAAACCATAACCTTTGTCAGCAAAATGTAATGGAGAAATAGTGGTAAGGAGGGTTGAGTGTTCAGTTTAAAATCCGAGATTTTTGTGGCTATGATTGCCCAACATTGACATAGTGAAAGTGGTGTGTTTATATTGATGTCAAAGGGCCTAAAAAACTGCCCCCAAAACAGTGTTGGAAGGTGAAGTAGTTTTTGAAAGGAAAACACAGTGTTCCTAAGTTGAAACAGTGAGCCTAATTTAACAACAGTGATCATGCATGAATGAATTTGTCACTTTCAAAAGTCTTCTCTGTGTGAAGAAAAATAAAAACCAATGCCTCCTTTGATCCATGACACAGAATTTAGTGAGTGAAGCTGTTAAATTCAATTTGAAGGTGTTTTGTCTAACTGTGTGTGAGAAATAGTGAATACAAGGAGGGTGTTTTTGATTGAGAGGAGTGTTTTGCCTCTGTCTAAATACAAGGTTGTCTTGTTTTTATCAAAACATAAAGGATGCTTGTAAACTTACCCAGCCACAGTAACAATTTGACTATGTGCTTGTTATTTGGATAACTATTTGTTGATTGGCATACAAAGGGAGACAAGCAGTGATTTGTAAGGAGCAGAGAGCTGATATTAAAGAACCATTTCACACAGCATTTGAGGCATTCGCCTTAGTCAAACATTGACTAACAAAGAGGACAGAGTTGTGTGCTTGAGAAGAACTTTCCACAGGCTATTTAAGGCAGCTTGGTGTTTCAGAGATAATTCAAAACAAGATGCCTCCCAGGCAGGACAGTAGGAGTGGATTGCATAAGATATTTGAGCATGTTTCCACTGAAGAAGTGAATGCCCACCCATCAGTCTTGTTCAATTTCCATGAGGTTGGGTGTTTAGTTTTTTGTCAAAGAGTGCAAGAGGTGAGGAGCTTTTCTCCTTTGACACATCTTTGTGCTTTGAGGTTTCAAGAAAAGCATTTCCAGCTGGCAGGCCTAGACTTCAAATTCTCTCCAAGGTCCATCTCCAAGGCCACTAAAATCCATTATATTGGGGAGAAGGGGTTTAAAAAAAGCTACCTGGACTTAGAATATTACAAGCCCTTTCTAAAGCCTGAGCACAGAGATTCATGTCCTGCCATTTTCCCCTTCTCATATATTTTGACTAGCTACGCCCCCCTCATGAAGATCATCATGAAATACTTCACTTGTGAGGGAAGATTCTCCCGAGTCTATGCCTATCACATTCGACTGATCATGCATTTCACAAGGGCTAAGTTGCTAAATCTTCCTTTATTCTTACACAGGAGCATTGAGAAAATGGCCTCCACTGTTCAAAAGAAGCCTCCTTCACAGCAAACAGCCTGCCTCTTCCATCACTCTCTCATCAAAGTCATCATTCTTCATCAGCTTGAAAAGAGGGGGGTCTCTTGGGATACTTTCATTACCCATTCATATTTCTCCACTGTCCCTCCAGTTCATACATCCCCTACACCTCCTACTCACCATCCTTCGCCTTCTTCTAGCAGACCTATTCCCAAAAAGCTCAAGTTTACCACAGAACAAAAAAAGGAGCCTGAAGAGGGAGAAGAGAATGACCATGATGAGGAAGAAGGACATGAGAAGGAAGAGGAAAGTGATGATGAGCAGTAGCAAGGGGATGAAGAAGAAAGTGATGATGAGCAACATCACAGTGAGACAGAACAACAAGGGCATGAAGGTGCTGAACAGGAGCAGCATGAAGGTGATGAATAGGGGTAGCCAAAAGATGTTGAACAGGGGCAGCCACAACATGATACACAACAGCTACAACAATATGAGCAGAGGCAGCCTCAGGGTGATGAACAACAGCCTCCTAAAGAGGAACAACAACCTCAAGAAGAAGAGGGGCAGCAGGATAAAAATTTGCAGCACAGTGAGGAGGAGAGCCCTCAAAGCGAAGTGCAAAAGGACAGCCAAGGCATCCATAAAGAACTCTAAGAAAGTGGGAAAAATGATGGGCAAAGTGACAAGTGTAAAGAGCCCATGGAGCATGTGCTAGCTGCCTCTCCTAGGCAAGGGACCATGCTCTCTTCTCTGAAATTCTCCAAGCCCTGGACAACAAAGAAAAGGGTGCCTAGAGTTGTAACTCCAAATGTGACTAGGGCCCTCCAAAGCAAGGGAAATTTTCCCAAGAAACCCATGGTCGAATTGCCCAAGAGGAAGAGTACTAGAAGAGCCACCCAAAGCAAAGGGAAGGACAAGGAAGAAAGCAATCATGAATAGGAAAGGGAATTTGACATCATCCAAATCCAAAGTGATGATAGTGATAATGAAGCCCAGATCCTAGAAAATCTCTTGATCCATAGAGAAAGCCAAATTGATGCCTTGAGGGCTGATCTTCATAGAGCTAGGAACTTCAATCACTTTTTGCAAGTCCAAAACAAGCAAATGAGTGTCCATATGGCTGTATATGAGACATAGACCATCTGATACAAAAAGGAGGCCTCCAAAGCACAGGTGAGATTGGAAGAACTCATGGGTGATTTCGATGAAAGTGAAGGTGAAGATCAGCCTAGACGAAAGAGGCCAAGAACCATGGGGCTAGAAAGGGCCCTTGAGAAACAAAAGGAAGAAGAAGATGCCCTTCTCTAATCTACCCCTCTCACTGCATTGTTTGAACAAGAGATAGAGAACAATCGGGAAGCATGGCTTGAGAGAGTTAATGATCACTTGGAGAAGAAATTGGAGAAGGAAAACAGGGACTTGGACCTTCAACGAAGGATGACCAGGCATTATAAAAAGCTCAATTAGTTTGCCCGACAGAAGTTGAAGGCTGCTCAAGAAAAACTCAAGGAGGTTAAAGGGAAGCGCCTGGCACAAAAAATGAGGAAAGACACCTCAGGTCTCCAAATTTTGGCCTCTACTTCACAACATGTTGCTGAAAACCCTTGAGGGGCATGTTCGCCAATTTTGGGCGAAATTCGACATATTTTGGTTTTTTGTCATTTTTGGGTTTTTGGCCAAAACTCATGGGCATCGCCATTTTTGTTTGGGGAATCATCAAAGGATGAAAATGGTATCATTAGATGCCATAATTTCATACTCAGCGATTTTCAGAACAATTGAAGATCTTTTTCTCCCCCAAAATGGTGAAAAACACTCTCTTTTTCTACACTCTACCCCGTTTATCAGCAAGGCTTATTTTTTGGGTTTTTATACAAAGACCTATTTTTGGAGGACTTTCAGTGGTTATTTGGGAACAAATTAAAAATTTTCAGAAATTAGACACTCAGAGCTTTCCAACGAGCTATCATGAGCCTTGTTTCGACATCAGGAAGACCTCCAAAGGTTGCCGACAAGTCAGGGGACCTTTTGCTGATGTACTTTTTGAGTATTTTTGTAAAAATTGAACCTTTCAAAATTGAATTTTCCTCATGTGCGTTTAGCTATTTTTGTACATGATAAGTTATGAAAAGTCAATTTATTTCCTTTTTTTAGCATTTTTTAGATATTTTATTAGATATTTTGTTCCTTGGGCTTTGCAAAGCGTCAAGGACAAAATTAGATATTTTGGATAGGCCAATGAGATTGCAAGTTGAACTAAGAGGTTTTCCTCACTTTGGCTTATATATTCCAAAGGCTTTCGTTGTAAACAAGGCTGAACTTGATGAATAGAAGCAATATATGATCATATAAGCTTTGGAAGAAATACTTGTCCCATGCTTTTGGATAGTCTCTTGGATGTTCTTGGATGATGAAAGAGGATTGTTGTTGGATTCCATGACTTGGTAGAATGGTATAGTGTCTCTCTCTCTATTTTGTTTCCTATTTTTCATTCATAAATCCATGTTCTTGCTTACTATAGGACGGTAGAGAAAACATTTGAGACATGCTCTTGGAGGCACCTCAAATTTTCTGTTTCTTCATAGCTTGGGGTGAAAATGTGAAGCTGGGTTACACTTTTTGCCCTTTTTTGAGAAAAAAATTTCATTTTTTTCAGTTCTTCAACTTTCTGCAAACTATAAAAAAAAAATTGTGTAGAATTTCATTTTACGATAAAAATAAAAGTTGTGAGAAATTTTGTTAGCTTTCTATTACTTATTTTTTGAATTTTTTTTATGCATATTTGATATGTCAACTTAGCATTTCTTTGAGTGTGTGTTTCTTAACAATCAAAGGATTCATAAGAAGTCATGTTATGACGCAATGTTGTATTAATTGAAAATTTGTGTTTTTGAAAAAACAAAATGTGTTACAACAATATAGACAGAGTCTAATTTGGTTTCGTCATATTTACAAAGCCAATGGATGCATATCATAATTACTAGAATTTTTTGAACTGGTCCAATACGAAAAACTGCGTATTTTAGATATGTTTCATGTCGCAAGAAATTTCTTAACATATAAGTTATAAACTGAAAATATAAAAACTACCCATTAGAGACAACGGACCAATGTAATGCCCCATAATTTTTTCAATTTTTTTTACAATGTATTTTGGGAGATAAAAAATTTTGATTTCACTGAATCACCATGACCCTCAGAAATTGTTTGCACCCATTTTATTAGAAAAATAATTAAAATTAATAAACGTTTATGAAATTCCATAAAAGTTATATTTCCTGAAAGTAGATTCAATTCTGAAAATGCTTGTTTTGGTTCCAACATTTAATTAACAATATTTCATGGAGTTTAATCAGTCCAAAGTTGCAGAACCGTATTCAGAGCCTGGTTTTTGCGTAATTGGTGACGCGTTAGTTCGGCCGAACTTTTAATCTAATTTCGGTCGAACTATGTTTTCCGCCAAAGGCTCGTTAAATCTAACGTCTTAATAGTTTGGCCGAACTATTCTATAACTCTCCGTCGGCCGGAAATTTTTGCGGAGCCCCTACTAAAACACATTTCGCGGCAATATAAATTGCCACGAAATGATTCACAATTTTCGCACATTTCGCACATTTCATCTCATTTTACAAAGATCTTGGTTTGGGTTCAAAAACTTATCTTCAAAGTTTGGGTTTAAGAACATTTATTGGAAGCAAATTTATTTTACAAAGAATTGTTTTGGGTTTAAAGAATTTTTTTGGAAGACGTTTCTTGGAGGCGGCCTTATTTTGGCAAAAATTGTTTTGAACTTAAAAAAATTTCTTGGACGTACATTCAAAAGACATTTCTTGGAGGTATGTACGTGTTTTGAGTTGAAGTAAATCTTTTGAGCTTCGTTCCATTTTTATAAGACATTTTTCTATCGAATTTTTTAAAGTAAGTGTTTTGAATTGGAGTATGTATTTTCTGCAAAAAATTTACACTGAATTTTTTTAAATTAAATCTTTTGTGCTATTTTTTGTAATTGAGATATTTTCTAATTTTTTGAAGGAAATTTTTTGAACTTCATACCCTATTATCATGGGAAATTGAAGAACTTGTGTGAGAAAATATGATCGAAAAAGAGACCCTGAGGAATGTAGAGAAGAGACGAAACAATCTTGCAAAAGAAAGTTAGAAGCCCTCTCAAATATTGAAGAGGAAAATCAACCTCAAGAAAAAATTGAAGCAGGTATGTAAATGTAAATATTATGATCTATTGATATATTTAAAATTTTCCTAATGTAAAATGTAAAGCTTAATTTTTATTTGATGAACTAATTCAAAAAATATTTTGTTTAATGTAAACAGACAGAGATATTCCTAAAATATTGAAGAAGAAAATCAACCTCAAGCAGAAATTGAAGCAGGCATGTAAATGTAAATATTATGATCTATTGATTGTTGAATCTCTAATTAAACTGAGAGGGGGGGAAATACTGTCGGTTTAATACATTCCTGATCTTTTAAAATTTTTAATAAACTTATTTACACCTTCATTTCAAATTCTATTTGATGTGAGAGTAATCTTAGAATGTAATCTGAAAGTATTAGTTTAATAGAGAAGTAGACTTAATTTGAGAGCAGCAGGTATTAAGCAAATGATACATATCAGATCAATACATAAATATCATGCACAGAGACACCAGATATAAGTGGAAACCCATAAAGGGGGAAAACCACATCTTATTATTGTTGTGATGCAAAGGCAAGCTCCAACTCCCTCTCACCACTGTTTTTCTGCAGGCACCAACCTACAGGAGGCTCCTACCTCAATTATGCAAGCTACAACTTGCAAGGAAGCACCAACTCCCTTCAGTTTTCTGCAGGCACCAACCTACAGGAGGCTCCAACCTCAGTCAGCTACAACTGAAAGCTATCAGGCTGCAACTTGATAGGGAAGCTCCAACTTCCTCATTTTCTAAAACTGAATGTTTGCTGATTTACCTCAGATATCAGCTCTGTTCTGTAGCTTCTCTTAATCTTCTCTGCCTTCTATATTTTGCATTCTCTCTATATATGCTCTCTCCCTTGCTCTCAAAAACTCACTCTGCATATCAAGATGATATTATTTATAGATTTCCTCACATGACTGTTTGTATTCTGCTTGGAATTTGAAATGGAAAGTCATGTCTCTTTGCCTTCTGCCTTCTCACTCCTTTTATCAGCTTACTCAGAAATTATAACTGTAGGTGTCAATTTTAACATTATAGTGGGAGTTTGTTTTCTCTCGGAGACTTGCCAATGCATCACAAACAATAAAAACAATAAAAACATTTACATTCGAATTACAATTTGAACTCCAGCTCACTCATTTTGTCTCTTGGCTTGCTGCGCATTTGTCTTTTCTCTAACTGTCTCTTTGTCCCTTTCTCTTCTCTGTATGCCTTTCTGTTTATGGCTGCTGCGTAACTCCTGAATTTATGAACTGCATTTTTATTTTATTTTTATACCAGCGCTTTATATATAAATGAGTCTGCTGACTGTAATTCAATCCTTTACACGCAACAAGTGTCTTGTTGATGTGGCGAGTTTCGCAGGCTGGAACATACATATATTACAATTGCATTACATTAATAATCGCCCTCCCGTTAAGCTGAGGCCCGTGGGTCTACAGACCACGCGACATGTTTTAATACAACCGCAACCACTTTATATATATATATATATAATAGCCTTTCATATACAAATAAGTAATTTCAACTCTGCGGCATTACATACACACTTCCTTTTTTAAATCAATTCTCAGCGTAATATAGTGAAGACATATTAAACATATAAGAACTCCTTTTGGGCCCACTTGACACACTTCCCGATGCAGTGAGTCTTCTTCGAATGCTATTTATCGCTCCTGCTCCGATTCCAATTCAATCGAAAATCACCAATCGATTGAATTAATATCACTCAACTTTTGCAGCTCCAATCTGCTCCGATTGCGATTCAATCGGAAATCGCCAATCGATTGAATTGTTATCACTCAACTATTGCAGCTCCAATCTGTTCTGATTTCGATTCAATCGGAAATCGCCAATGGATTGAATTGCAATGCGCTTCCACCTTTGGACTCTTCACATTTCCGATCCGATTGGGGAGGGGTCCCACCTTATAAAAATTTGTTTTATGCGCTCCATAATATATATGCCTTGGACCTTTGGTTCTTTTGTTTTCGGGATTAATAATATGAAACTTATAATAAAGCGCTCCTCTTGTATGTAACTGATATATATGTTTATATATATATATTTTGCCGCTGGAGTGAAGCGATTCCTGGAATTATGTTTTTATATGTTATATGTGCTCCGCTTGCATATAACTGATATATATGTTTATATATATATATTTTTCCGCTGGAGTGAAGCGATTCCCAGAATTATGTTTGTATATGTTATATGTGCTCCGCTTGCATATAACTGATATATATGTTTATATATATATATATTTTGCCGCTGGAGTGAAGCGATTCCCGGAATAATGTTTGTATAAGTTATATGTATAATGCCGGTTGGAGACTGCGATTCCCGGAATTTTATAACAGCTCTCTGCCTCTGTCTCTGACTCTGTCTCTGCCTTTGCTGCGCCGGTTGGAGAGTGCGCTTCCTGGAATTTTATAACGGCTCTGCTTCTGCCTCTGCCTCTGCTGCTCCTGTCGCTCTGCCTCTGCCTCTATTGCTGAGATAACGGTTCTGCCTCTATTATATTTGTTTCCTCTGCCTTCATTTGCTTCTTTGCTGCCTCTTTGCTTCAGCGCTGCCTCCTTTTCTTGAGCGCTGCCTCCTTTGCCATCAATGACAATATTTCCAACAGTCTCCCCCTTTGGCATTGATGGCAATCCACTCTCTCTGTTTGCTTTCTCTTTCTCTTGTTGCTTGCTCTTCCTGTTTGCTTGTTCTTCCTCCTGTTGTTTGTTCTTCCTCCCCCTTTGACATCAATGGCAAAGGACGACGCCTCATCTCTCTGTATGGGTTTTGTCGTTGCATTTCCTTTCTCTGAGTTATGTATAGGTCCTCTTCTGCTGAAATTGGACTATGCTGCTCCAGAGTGATGTATGAAACTTGTTGAGAGAACATTTTGGTATAGTGAGCCGATATATATACATGAGTTCATCTCTCATTGAAAGCACCACTGTGTTTCGTATGTAGTGCCTGTAATCTGTGCTAGATTGCAGACATCAATGATGCATTTAATCCTGTGTTAACCATATAATCTGTGTTGAGGCTGCTGCTGCTATATATCTTTGCTATAATCTGTGCTAGATTGCCGATATATGTTTGATCCTGTGGACCTGTTTTATGCTTCCCTTGCTTGCTGATTTCCTTTAGGAAATATATTTTCGTTTATGCTCTCCCCCTGAGACTATGCTTTCTCTTTATATTAGAGAGTAGTATCTACAGATACTACCCCTAGTCTGTCTCTCAAGTATTCGAATGGTTCTCTGGCAAGTGGTTTAGTAAATATATCCGCTATCTGTTCTTTTGTTGGTACATAGTCCAGTTTAACTATTTTCTGAGCCACTTGTTCTCGGAGAAAATGATATTTGATTAGTATATGTTTAGTTTTTGAATGAAGCACATGATTTTTAGATATACTTATGGCACTTGTATTATCACATTTTATTGAGATAGGTTCATTAATGCTCACCTTCATATCTTGAAGATTCTGCTTCATCCACATGACTTGTGTACAACAGGCTGCTGCTGCTATATATTCTGCTTCAGCTGTTGACAGAGAGATGGATGTTTTTTTCTTGCTTAACCATGCTACCAGACTTTCTCCTAGATAGAAAGCACCTCCACTTGTGCTTTTCCTGTCATCTACACAGCTGGCCCAATCTGCATCTGTGTATGCTTTTAAAGTGAAGCTTTTTATTTTAGGATACCAAAGCCCATACTGTGTTGTTCCTTGTAGATATCTGAATATTCTTTTTACTGCAAGAAGATGATTTTGTTTGGGTGCTGCTTGATATCTAGCCACTAGTCCAACTGCTAGCATGATGTCTGGTCTTGATGCTGTCAAATATAACAGACTTCCTATCATGGATCTGTAGAGTTTTTGATCTACATCTGCAGACCCATCATCAGCACACAGCTTGCATCCCGTGATCATGGGGATTGTCATTGGTTTGCAGTCCTCCATTTTGAATTTTTTCAGCATTTCTTTTACGTATTTTTCTTGAGAAATGAATGTGCCTGTGTTCTTTTGTTGAATTTGCAGTCCCAAGTAGAAACTGAGTTCTCCAATCATAAACATTTCAAACTCTGTTTTCATCTCATCAGCAAACCCTTTTGCTAGTTCATCTTTGTTGCTTCCAAACATAATGTCATCAACATATACAACAACAATTAGGAGTTCATTTTCATGCGCTTTTATGTATAGATTGTTGTCTACTCCACCTCTCTTAAAACCCTTTTTTTGCAAATATTTGTCCAGTCTTGAGTACCAAGCACGAGGAGCCTGTTTCAGTCCATATAGGGCCTTCTTCAGTCTGCACACATAGTCTTCTTTGTCTGTCAATGAGAAGCCTTCTGGTTGTTCCATGTACACTTCTTCTTATAGATCTCCATTAAGAAAAGCAGACTTTACATCCATTTGATATACCTTGAAGTCTTGATAGCATGCAAATGCCAGGAACATTCTGATAGCTTCCATTCTAGCTACAGGGGCAAATGTTTCATCATAATCAAGTCCTTCTATTTGTGAGTATCCTTTGCAGACCAGCCTTGCTTTATTCCTGATTACTTGTCCTTGCTCATTCATTTTGTTTTGAATACCCATTTTGAACCAATGATATTTTTCTCAATAGGTCTAGGAACTAGTTCCCAGGTATTGTTCTTCTCAATTTGGTCCAATTCTTCATTCATTGCTTTTATCCAATACTTGTCCTTGTTGGCTTCTTCAAATTTCTTTGGCTCTATTTGTGATAACATGGCTATGTATACTTCTTCTGTTTGTTCTGTTAGCTTCCTTCTTGTCTGGACTCCTACTTTCTTGTCTCCTATGATCTGATCTTCAGGATGATTCTTCTGAGTGTATCTTGAGGGGGTTTTCGAGCTCAGATCTGCATCATCTGTTGTCTTTCTTGTTTCATCATCATCCTTGTCTTCCTCTTCATGATTGTCTGATGGACTGCAGCAGTCTGAATTTCTTGTATTGTTTGGAAGTTCTTCATCAAATCTCACATCAATACTTTCAACTATCTTCTGAAGGATCTTGTTGTAGCACCTGTACCCTTTGCTTTTGGAAGCATATCCTAGAAAAATCCCTGCATCTGCTCTTGCATTAAATTTCCCAAGGTTTTCATCATTATTCTTTATGTAACACTTGCTACCAAAGACTCTGAAATGTTTTATTGAAGCTGGCTTTCCATGCCATAGTTCATATGGAGTTTTGTCACTGCTTGGCCTTAAGTGAGCTTTATTAGGGATATGTACTGTTGTGTGTAATGCTTCTGCCCAGAAGGTTTGAGCAATATTATTCTCTTGCATCATAGCTCTTGCTATTTGTTGTATAGACCTGTTTTGTCTCTCTGCTACTCCATTCTGCTGAGGTGTCCCTGCAATAGTAAATTGTTGCTTTATTCCATGTTCATTACATAGGTCTACAAAGTCATAATCAGTGAATTCACCTCCTCTGTCTGATCCGATGCATTTTAGCTTGCATCCTGTCTGATTTTCTGCTAATGCTTTAAATGTTTTGAATTTGTCCAGAGCTTCAGATTTATTCTTGAGAAATGCAACCCATGTCATTCTAAAGAAATCATCTATTATCATCATAAAGTAGGACTCTCCACTTGGTGTTTTAGTTCTTGCAGGTCCACACAGATCCATGTGCACAAGTTGCAGTGGTCTTCTTATTGATAACTCTTCTTTAGATTTAAAGGATGTACGAGTTTGTTTCCCCAACTGACAAGATTTGCATATTGTGTTTGAGGGCCTTTTTATTTCTGGCATATCTCTGACAGCTTTCTTCTTGCTCAGTCTAATGATATGGTCAAAGTTGAGATGTCCCAATCTCTTATGCCATAACCATGACTCCTCGAGTTTGCTAAGATGGAAGGCTTCATCCTCCTCTCTCACTATGTACACATTACTCTCTGTTCGAACACCTTTGAGTAGAGTTTTTCCTGTTGTTCTTGATCTGACTACACAATCTTGTGCTCTAAAGAGAACTTCACAGCCTTTATCACACATCTGACTGAAACTCAGTAAATTTGCTTTCAGTCCATCTACATATAATACATCTTGGGCCTTTCCTCTGCCATTGTCTATGCTGACTGATCCTTTTCCCTTGATCTTTCCTGATTTGTCATTTCCAAAAGTGACATTGCCCGATTTCTTTTCGTCAAGAGTTAAAAACTTGTTTTTATCTCCTGTCATATGTTTAGAGCAACCACTGTCCAAATACCATTGACTCTTCAAATCTTGAGAAGTTAAAGCCAAGTCACATTTATTTGCCTTCTTTATCCACTGGAGGCCCCCTTTTGTTTGGTATCTTTTGTGAGGTGATGAATTATATCCCTTTAGAGAACACTTGGAAGATATATGCCCAATTTTATTGCATATACAACATTTGATTATAGCTTTTGCGGAATTGTGAGCATGAACAAAATTGCTTTGACTCATAAACCTCCTTGAGGTATTGAACATCAGTCTTTGTCCATACTTTCTACATTCAATAATTCTATGGCCAAAATCCTTACAATAAAAACAATAACCATAGAAATTACTTGCATACCTGATGTAAGGTTGTCTCTTCCATGCTTGCCTCTTTCGCTGGTTTGAATCATTCCTCCTTGCATGACAATGTGCAGCAATGTGTCCCTGCTTGTGGCAGACATAACAGGTGGCATTCTTCATAGGAGGGAAGAATCTCCTTTGATGGCTTCCAAATTTGACATACTCAGGAGCATATGATCCTTTTTCTGTTATCTTAGTAGTTATTGCATTCTTTGTTACTAGAGGTTTCTTCTGCTCTCTGTCTCTCTTATTGCATATTTCTTCTTTTGTAGGAATTATTTGAGCTACTTCTTCATCCTTCTTTGCTTTTACAAAAATAATCTCTCTGTCAACCTTTTCTTTTCCTTTACTTGATTCTCCTTCGTAGCCTATTCCAGTGTTTATCATAGGGGATCTTTGAGCAACCAAAATTTCATTCAACTTAATAGAGCTTGTTGTTTGAGAAGGGTATGTAGAAACTTTCTGTTGAGCTTTTTCTAATTTCTTTCTCAGACACAGAATTTCTTCTTCCAGCTTCTCTTGTTCTCGAGTTTTATATTTGATTTGCTGAAGTAACATATCTTCTATCTTCTTGGCTTCTTCAAGATTTACCTTTAGCTGCATGAGGACTTCTGAATTTTGTTCTTCTTTCACACATTTTAGGAGAATCTCTTTTTGTTTTCTGAATTTTAGTTTGAGTCTGTCAATCTCCTCCAGAGCACTTCTTAGCTCCCCCTCAAGGTCTACTTCCCCTTCTTCTTCTTCATATTCTAGTAGGAGTCCCTCAAGATCTTCTATGGCCATCAATATAAATTCTGAGGTTCCTTCTTCACTTGAGGGTTCATCTGAGTCTTCAGATGCACTGCTGTCTTGGTGAGCGTAAAAGGATTTTCCGCTGAATTTCTTTCCTTTCTGCCAGTTCTTTGATGCGTCTTTCTCTGATTCTTAAGCTTGATTTCTTACTTTCTTGTGAGGACATTTAGCAGCATAATGTCCAACTCTTCCACAATTAAAGCATTTGAAGGGAATTTTACCTTTGTATCTACCTGAGCCTCTATCCAATTTCTTGACAAATTTAGCCTCTTCTTCATCAGAGCAGGAGCATATGTCTTCCTTTTCTTCTTTCTTCTTTTCTGTTTTGAATGCTGCCTCCCTTGTGCTTGTCTTCTTCTGTGGGAGCCTCATCTCATATGCTGTAAGATTTCCTAGTAGCTGGTTCATGGTCAAGGTCTCCCAATTCGCTGTCTCTTCTATTGCAGATACCTTGGGATTAAATCTGGATGGGAGTGATCTTAGAATATTTTGCACAACTATACTTTCTGGTATGGTTTCTCCAAGAGCTTTCACATTGTTAACAATTTCTGCAACCTTTAAGAAGAAGCTGCCAACATCTTCATCATCATTCATTTTTAAGTTTTCAAACTGGGCTCTATATACTTGAAGTTTGGCAGTTTTTACTTTCTGGTCTCCCTCATGTATGCCTTCAAGAGTATCCCATATTCTCTTGGCAGTGTCTTTGTGCATTACTTTAATAAACTCTGCTTCACATAATCCATTCAGGATGGCATTCATGGCTTTTGCATTAGCTACAAAGCTTTCTTTAGCTTATTTTTCTGTATCATTTGACTTCGGGGCATATCCTAATTCCACAGCAGCCCAGACTTCTATTCCCAGAGACATTATGTATGTCTTCATTCTGATTTTCCAGAAAGCATAATTTTCACCAGTGAAGAAAGGGGCTTTATTGGTTGAGAATCCTTCTTTACTAGCCATCTTGGGAACCTAGGATCTCCTTTCAATTGTTAGACTTGTACAAAGGAACCTTGCTTTGATACTAATTGTTGAATCTTTGATTAAACTGAGAGGGGGGGGGGGTGAATCAGTTTAATACATGCATTAGCCTTTTAAATTTTCACCAGAGTTATTTACAGCTTAATATGTGAACAATCTTATTTGCAGCCAATATTAATTTATTGTGACACCATACTTAAGTTGAAAGTAGCAAGCAATTAAGAAGATTGAAATAATCACATCAACACATAAGAAGCACACATAGAGACAACAGATGTAAGTGGAAACCCATAAAGGGAGAAAACCACATCTTATTATTGTTGTGATGCAAAGGCAAGATCCAACTCCCTCTCACCACTGTTTTCTGCAGGCACCAACCTACAGGAGGCTCTATCCTCAATTCTGCAAGCTACAACTTGCAAGGAAGCACCAACTCCCTTCAATTTTCTGCAGGCACCAACCTACAGGAGGCTCCAACGTCAGTCAGCTACAACTGACAGCTATCAAGCTTCAACTTGATAGGGAAGCTCCAACTTCCTCAATTTAACAAACTGAATGTTTGCTGATTTACCTCTGATATCAGCGCTGTTTTGTAGCTTCTCTTTCTGCTCTTCTTTTCTTGATCTTCTCTACTTCACTCTTCTGTATTCTGCCTTCTCTTTCTTTACTCTTACTGTCACACTTGTGCATATCAAATTGATATTATATATAGAGATTCACACATGACTGTTTGTATTCTACTGGGAAGTCGAAATGGACAGTCATGTCTCTTTGCCTTCTGCCTTCTCATCTCTTTTTAGCTTACTCAGAAAAGTGTAACTGTAGGTGCTTATTTTAATATTACAGTGGGATATTTGCTTTCTTCCAGAGACTTGCCAATGCATCACAGACAATAAAAACAATTAAAACATTTACATTCGAATTACAATTTGAACTCCAGCTCACTCAGTTTGTCTCTTGGCTTGCTGCGCATTTGTCTTTTCTCTAACTGTCTCTTTGTCCCTTTCTCTTCTCTGTATGCCTTTCTGTTTATGGCTGCTGCGTAACTCCTGAATTTATGAACTACATTTTTTATTTTAGTTTTATACCAGCGCTTTATATCTAAATGAATCTATTGACTCTAATTCAATCCTTTACATGCAGCAAGTGTCTTGTTGATGTGGCGAGTTCCGCAGGACGGAACATACATATATTACAATTGTATTGCATTAATAATCACCCTCCCGTTAAGCTGAGGCCCGTGGGTCTACAGACCACGCGGCATGTTTTAATACAACCGCAACAATGTAATATATATACATATAACAACGCCCTTTCATATATACAAATAAGTAATTTCAACTCTCGACATACATACATAAACCCGCGTTCACATATTCCTTTATTACAACGTCCTTCAATTATTAACGAAATCCTATAGCAATCGGCATTCCTTTATTAACTCGTAATCCTTAGTCAAACAGTCCCGATCAATTAGAACTTTGGCTTGGGACCCACACGTACAACTCATATGCCAACGTGGAGTCAACACTCAACCATTCGTATGCGCCTTATCATATATATATATATATATATATATATATATCAATCAACTCACAACGCCCCGTAATTTACATTGAACCATGCAACATATTAATTCAGAGGTGGTAAGATTCCGATGGGGTAGCAGACTCGAGCAGATACTGGAGGGAGACCCCCTCGGAATACATGACGTCATCCTCAGCTGGGCCCATGCTTTACATACTCCATTATATATATATCTATAACATTTCATCGTATTTCAATGATATATATATATATATATTCGCCTCCGATGCGAAGCAAATCGGCGATCGAAAATCGCAATGTTTGAATGCCAAACCGGTTAATTGTTCCACAGCCCGATCCGATTCAATCGGATATCGCCAATCGCCTGAATTGATATCACTTAACTATTGCAGCTCCAATGTGCTCCGATTTCGATTCAATCGGAAATCGCCAGTCGGTAATTGCAACGCGCTTCCACCTTTGGACTCTTCACATTTCCGATCCGATTTGGGAGGGGTCCCACCTTATAAAACTTTGTTTTATGCGCTCCATAATATATATGCCTTGGACCTTTGGTTCTTTTGTTTTCGGGATTAATAATATGAAACTTATAATAAAGCGCTCCTTTTGTATATATTTATGCTTTGACCTTTGTTTATATAGATATAAAGCGCTCCGCTTGTATATAACTGTTATATATATATATTTTGCCGCTGGAGTGAAGCGATTCCCGGAATTATGTTTGTATATGTTATATGTGCTCCGCTTGCATATAACTGATATATATGTTTATATATTTTGCCGCTGGAGTGAAGCGATTCCTGGAATAATGTTTGTATAAGTTATATGTATAATGCCGGTTGGAGAGTGCGATTCCTGGAATTTTATAACAGCTCTCTGCCTTTGTCTCTGACTCTGTCTCTGCCTTTGCTGCGCCGGTTGGAGAGTGCGATTCCTGGAATTTATAACGGCTCTGCTTCTGCCTCTGCCTCTGCTGCTCCAGCGCTGCCTCCTTTGCTTGAGCGTTGCCTCCTTTGCCATCAATGACAATATTTCCAACATAATAAAATAATGATAATTCTAAATTACATGAATTTATTTGCATTATTTTATAAACTTTATTATATTACAAAAATTCATATTATTCTAGATTTATTATTTTACAATTATTTACAATTTTACAAATTTACAAATTTAAAAATTTTAATAATATCATTTCACATTAATACAATTAAAATTTTCACATTAAAACAATTAAAATTTGACAAATATTTTACATACAATTACAATTAAAATTACAATACAATTACAATTTTACAATTTTACATGCAATTACACTTACAATTAAAATTTTACAATTACAATCATTTCCAAGTAATACAATTAAAATTTTACAAATATTTTACATACAATTAGAATTAGAATGAGAATTACAATTACAATTTTACAATTTCACGTACAATTATGATTACAATTACAATTACAATTTTAGAATTTTACATACAATTAGAATTAGAATTAAAATTTTACAGTTTTACATATATACAATTAAAATTAAAATTAAAATTACAATCATTTCACAATAAATTAAATATTACAATTACAATTAAAATTTTACAAATATTTTACATACAATTACAATTAAAATTAAAATTTTACAAACATTTTACATACAATTACAATTAATATTACAATTACAATTAAAATTTTATGAATATTTTACATACAATTACAAAAACAATTACAATTTTATAATTTTACATACAATTAGAATTTTACAATTTTACATATATACAATTACAATAAAATTATAATTACAATCATTTCACAATAAATTAAATATTACAATTACAATTACAATTTTACAAATAGTTTACATACAATTACAATTAAAATTACTATTACAAATACAATTACAATTTTACAATTTTACATACAATTAAAATTAAAATTTCAATTATAATCACGACATAATATTTAATAAATATCATGATTTAATATTAAATTAAATAAACATCACGATCATGATACCATTGTACAAACACCATATTTGACCAAAAAACACATTCAAATTCGCTAACATCATCTAATCATCGTGATCATGATTATCTAACAAAACAAAATTAGCATTGTATAACATCATCGCAACACAAACATCAAATATACATCTCATATCAAATAATTGCTATCACATACACACATATATATATATATATATACAAGCTTCACATTAAATGAACATATCTAACATGACCTAACAATATACACATTATGATGATCACCAACATGTAAATTAAGTATAACTGCAACATTAACATAAAATAAATGGACCATATATATATACATATATATAATGTCAAAAATATACAAATGTAATATAAATGTCAAATATTAGTTGGTGGTACATCATCAATAGTAGTACTAGTCGAGGCATGCTCAGTCAATGGTGCAGCCTCAACAAGCTCAGATAGATGTCGATCATCTTGTGCTTGCTGATCTGGTGGTGACCCATGCTGATCAGGATCCATTGTCGGTTGATCATGATGACTCGACATGGTCGATGGTCCAGCCTTCTCATGATTATGAGTACTGTTGGATGCTGCAGGTTGCTGACTCGAAGTGGATGGTCCAGCCTAATCTCCATCATGACTACTGGTCGATGTTGCAGCCTGCTCATCTACGACACAAGGTGAACGATGATCACTCCCCTGATTGTGATCGTCAGATGATGCGTCGCTACTCGTGGACTATCAATGTACTGCATCTCGATCACACCTACGTCAAAGGGCCCTCCTTAACTGCGTAACTAAGCTTGTAGCTCCTACGACATGCTGCACTAGAGTGAATATGTCATGTGGCATGCCTCTCCACATATGTACTGGCCTAGCATCGGCCTGTATCTCTCTCATAGTGGTGGACCTGACTCCCACCTCCACAAATAGTGCACAGAGTTGGTCGCCTAACTCCATCCTCAATATACTATCAGGCCTACGCCTAGAAAAAGGCAGTACCGACGCACCATGAGGACCAGGTATGTCTACACCGGCCTAATCCTCGGCATCTTCCATATCCTCATCGTCATTAGGATCTACACCTGGAAAATTTGGTGGCGGTGGCATCTCATCACCATCAAATTACCCAATGTCAGCAAAATATATATAAGTACACAAAAATAATTAGACAATTTCATTAAATAGATTAATAAAAGAAATTTAAAGAACATGTTAGAATAAATTTAAATAAAACAGTAATATTTCATCTATCATCCGACGGCTTATCATCTATGAAGAAGATGTTGGCACACCCTCGCTAGTCCAAAGCAGCATACGGATAGGGGACCAGAACGAAGGGATGCTTATCAACACTGGCTAGCAACTCCATTGCATCATGAGATATCCTCACGGAAAACTTTGACTCACCCCTCTTGGGCATCATCTGTCCCCACATCTACATCCATACATGTAGCATTAGCCTACGAGGCTGCCGAACAAAAGTAGGCATTGTCTTTGGAAACCTCTCAAAAAATAAACAAAATAGCTCTGAAGCAAAAGGGAAGTTCACCCTCCCTTGTGCCTGAGCATGACATCTATCTAAAGATGTACAAAACTGTTGCAAAAAAATGGTAGATCGCTTCACAAGTATGGCTCCTGTAATAAAGAATCAACATAAAATATAAGAGGGAAACTAATGTGTTGCTAGCGACATTGCCTGTCGCTGGTATGGTGCGCAATAGTCGAAATCATTAGTGAGAGGCATGTCACCTCCAACAAATGAAGCAATACGTAACTGACCTTGGAAGACCTAAAAATCTAAGGAAGACAGTATATCCGCGCTAATGTATCTCTCAGAGTACACCAAATGACTCCCTGCTGCATATCCAATGGGGACCTCTGGGAACAAGGGAAAATCCACCCCTCTCCTCGATAGGCGAGTAATGAAATAGATGTCCTCCTCATTGGGCATGTACCACTGGTTAGGACAAACCTGGAATGAACCCTTAGTTAAACTGGGGGGGAGGAGGGGGGGGGGTGAATCAGTTTAACACATACATGAGCTTTTTAAAAACTTCTCATCAAGCTTATTTACAACTTAATTTTATAACCACTTAATATGTGAACAATCTTAATATATAGCAACAAGTATTAATATAATGTGACACCAAACTTATTATGAGATCAGCAAGCATTAAGAAAATTGGATAGAACATGTCAACACATAGGCAACACACACAGAGACAACAATTATAAGTGGAAACCCATAAAGGGAGAAAACCACATCTTATTATTGTTGTGATGCAAAGGCAAGCTCCAACTCCCTCTCATCACTATTTTTTTGCAGGCACCAACGTTCAGGAGGCTCCTACCTTAATTTTGCAAGCTACAACTTGCAAGGAAGCTCCAACTCCCATCAATTTTCTGCAGGCACCAACCTACAGAAGGCTCCAACCTTAGTCAGCTACAACTGACATCTATCAAGCTACAACTTGATAGGGAAGCTCCAACTTCCTTATTCTTTCAAAAGAAAAATATTTGCTGATTTACATTAGATATCAGCTCTGTTCTATAGCATCTCTTTCTCCTCCTCCTTTTTCTTATCTTCTCTGCCTCAATTCTTCATACTTTGCATTCTCGAACCTTTTTTTGCACATCAATGTGATATGATTTATATAGTTTTCCTCATAAAAGTTCGTATTCCACAGGGAATTCAAAGTGAATAGCCCTGACTCTTTGCCTTCTTCCTCCTCACTTCTTTATCCAGCTCATTCAGAAAATCTCAATAGTTTATATAAATTTCAGTTTTACAGTGGAGTTTTGTTTCCTATGGAGACTTGCCAGTGCATCACAAACAATATAAACCAATCAAAAACGTATTTATTCAGTTACAATGAATATTACAAATCAATCCATTCAGTTTTGGATCACCGTGAGTTTGTCTTTTCTGTGACTGTGTCTGTCCTTTTCGGCTCTGCTTGATCTCATGTTCATTGCCGTGGTGTAACTGCTGTATATATGTAACAATGCTTTTTATATAATTCCATTCAACTCTCGGCGTAATAATAAAGCCGTTTTTAACACATAAGCTACCTGTTCAATATATTGCAAATGCTTCTCGGAGCCATTATAAAAGACCCTTTAATACATAAAATGCCCTTTCGGGCCCACCATCCGAAATTTTCTTATGCTTCGATGCGATGAGCCTTTGCGAAAGACCCGATGCGATAATCGCAATCGCAGCCTTCAATAGAATGCTCCGATGTTTTGTTCTCTTCCGATGTGATTAATCACTGTTCACTTCACTGCGTCAATGCGATGGGTCACTGTGGACCCCACTCTGACTTTCTTTAGATCCAACGTTTGCACTCTTCAATGATCTGACGATTGCGATTGAATCACACCATCGTGATCGCAATATTCAAAAGTTTGTTCAATTTCACTTTTACTTCCGATGCGATGAATTGCTCCGATGCGCTTTAAGGCGGAATTCAAGCAAATATGAGACTCCCGTATATAATGAATCGGGTCCGGAACTCAATTGCAATCAAAACTTTTGTTAACAAGTTCCGCTATTATGATTTTCTCCAATGCGATGGTTCACTGTGCTACACTTTACGCGAAACTCAATCAACTATGAGTCACCCTGTATAACATATCGGGTCCGCAATCGCCATCATAACTTTTATTAAC
Source organism: Pinus albicaulis (assembly GCA_034641835.2). Lineage (NCBI taxonomy): Eukaryota > Viridiplantae > Streptophyta > Pinopsida > Pinales > Pinaceae > Pinus > Pinus albicaulis. The sequence continues at coordinate 97,718 of JAXQQM020075815.1, read as the reverse complement.
AAGTTTCGCTGTTATGATTTTCTCCGATGCGATTCATAAGGGTCCCACCTTATGGTACTTCATATATAGAGTGTTGCACACACATATATATACTTTTCCGCTTGGGTTAAGATTCTCAAAATTGTGTTTATGTATCCTCCAGCTTGGGTTACGATTCTCGGAATTTTTGTAGAGGGGGGTCCCACACTACACATATAATATCCTTCATCAACATTGTATTAAGTCATGGACTCAGACTTAAGCCCACCACTAATATATGTATATATATAACCTCTCAGGCTCCATATTTTGTTTAATGCTTCTTCTCCTAGTATAGTCTTAGCCATGTAACATATTAACATTGCAATAGATATCAAACCCGGACTTCATGTAATAGTGCTCAGGCCCACCTTTGGCTTAATCATAATTCAACATAGGTATATTCCACGCATATGAACATGCTGTGGTTAGCATATATAAAGAATAAATTACATAGGCCTGCTTCATATATATCAATACATATTAATATACGTTATAACCTTCGTCCTTTTATTAACTTTCATAACACACATAATACACAGACCTTCGCATAATACTTTGGCTCCGCAACTATGAATGTACGACCCATAGCCTTGGTTCTCTTCCCCGCATCTTCTCCTTTGATTGGACAGTCAATCTGATCTCGCGCACCAACTGAGATTTGGACTCCCATCCAATGGATGATGCGCAATATCGTGCAAATAATATGCTCGTCACATAATTCTCCAAAATTACGCGAAAAAAGTTGTATTTGAAAACTGCTTTAGGACACATGGCCATCAATGACACATATCACGTTCTTTTTGAAAATTCTGCTTACCACTTCAACTATCGCGCGAACCCACTGGTTTTTGAGCGCCGGTTTCACTATTTTCTTAGGGTTCTGCTCTTGACTCTAGGTTCCAGTATTTTATAATTTCACTTCAATGGTTTATTTTAACCTATATTCTTCGTTTAAATGTACCGATTATGCATTAACCCATATACACAGAACCCCGCTGTTATTTTGATTTTCGGTTCCGCCCTTACTTGTTCCATCTCTGCTATTCCATCTCTGTCTCTGTCATTCTCTGTCTTCGCCTCTGTTTCACTGTACTCTCTGCAGCCTCTGTTATTCTCTGTCTCTGTTGCATTGTACTCTCTGCAACTTTTCTCTACTGCTCGACCGTTTCATCTCATGGCTCTGCCTCTGTATTTGTTTATTTGTTTATTCCTTCCTCGTGAATCCTCTCTCAACTCTACTCTGTACCCCCAGATTTATCTTTCTCTTTTGCTCTTTGCTTCATGTCTCATGGTCCCTCTTCTTACCTCTCTTTCTCTGCTTCTTGTCTACCACTTTGTGTTGCTTTGCTTCTCTTTTTGCTGCCTTTGCAACTCTGTTATTTTTCTTCTCTCCTTTGCCATCAATGACAACATTTCCAACAGCCTCCCCCTTTGGCATTGATGGCAATACACTTCCTCTTCTTGCCTTTTGGGACCCTTTCTTTTGTTTCTTGCTTTTCCTCCCCCTTTGACATTAATGGCAAAGGGTTGCTCATTTCCTAGTGTGTATTTAAATCTCGTCCATGTTACTCTGATCCTGAGGACCTATTTCATGCTTTGCTTAGTTGCTCTGGCTCTTTTGTGACTCTCTTTATTGACTGATCTCCCCCTGGAATGATGTCTTATTTTCTGTTCTCCCCTTGGAGTGAAGCTTTATTTTTCTGTTAGAGAGTAGTATCTGAAGACGCTACCCCTATTTTTTTTCTCAGATATTCAAATGGCTCTCTAGCAAGACATTTTGTAAATATATCTATTGTTTGTTCTTTTTTTGGCACATATTCCAACTTCACTACCTTCTATGCAACTTGTTCTCTTAGGAAATGGTACTTGATTGGGATGTGTTTAGTTTTAGAATGAAGTACTGGATTTTTTTAAATACTTATAGCAATTTTATTATCACATTTGATAAAGATAGGTTCATCAATGCTTACCTTCATGTCTTGGAGGGTTTGTTTCATACACATGACTTGTGTGCAACATGCTGCTACTGCTATGTATTCTACTTCTGCTGTAGATAGAGAGATAGATGTTTGTTTCTTGCTTAGCCATGCCACCAGAATTTTTCCCAAGTAGAATGCACCTCCACTTGTGATTTTCCTATCATCCACACAACTGGCCCAATCTGCATCTGTATATGTTGTCAAAGTGAAGCTCTTGCCTTTTGGATACCATAGCCCATACTGTACAATTCCTTGTAGATATCTGAATATTCTTTTGACTGCTAGGAGGTGATTTTGTTTTGGTGCTGCTTGATATCTAGCCACAAGTCCTACTGCCAACATAATGTCTAGTCTAGATGCTGTTAGGTATAACAGACTTGCTATCATGGATCTATAAAGTCTTTGATCTATATCAGCAGATACATCATCAACACATAGCTTGTATCCAATGATCATGGGAGTTGACACAGGTTTGCAGTCTTCCATTTGAAATTTTTCAACATCTCTTTTAAGTATTTTTCTTGTGAGATGAATGTACCTGCGTTATTTTGCTGAATTTGAAGTCCTAAGTAGAAGGTGAGCTCTCCAATCATAGACATCTCAAACTTTGATTTCATCTCTTCAGAAAATACTTTTGCTAGCTCATATTTGTTGTTTCCAAACATAATGTCATCAACATATACTGCAACAATCAGGAGTTCATTTTCATGGGCTTTTATGTATAGATTGTTGTCTACTCCTCCTCTCTTAAAGCCTTGTTTTTGCAAGTACTTATCCATCCTTGAGTACCAAGCACGAGGAGCCTGTTTCAGTCCATATAGAGCCTTCTTTAGTCTGCACACATAGTCTTCCTTATCTGTTAATGAGAATCCTTCTAGTTGTTCCATGTAGACTTCTTCTTCTAGATCTCCATTCAGAAAGGCAGATTTCACATCCATTTGATATACCTTGAAGTCATGGTAGCATGCAAAGGCCAGAAAAATTCTGATAGCTTCCATTCTGGCTACAGGGGAAAATGTTTCATCGTAATCCAGACCTTCGATTTGTGAATATCCCTTGCATACAAGTCTAGATTTATTCCTGATTACCTGTCCTTGTTCATTCATTTTATTCTTGAATACCCATTTTGAGCCTATGAAATTTTTCTCAGTGGGTCTTGGAACTAATTCCCAGGTATTATTCTTCTCAATTTGGTCCAATTCTTCATTCATAACATTCACCCAATACTTGTCCTTGCTGCCTTCTTCAAACTTCTTTGGCTCTATTTGTGACAACATAGCTAGGTATATCGCTTATGTCTGTTCAGTTAGTTGTCTTCTTGTTTGGACTCCTACACTCTTGTCTCCAATGATTTGATCTTCTGGATAGTTCTTTTGAGTGTATCTTGAGGGGTCTTTCGAGCTCAGTTCAGCATCTTCTATTGTCTTGCTTGATTCATCATCATCTTGCTTCTCTTCTTCATAATCTTCTAGAGGATTGCTGTAACCTGTACTTCTTTTCTTGTTTGGCAGTTCTTCATCAAATTTTACATCAATTCTTTCCACAATTTTTTGAAGAGTCTTTTTGTAGCACCTGTAACCTTTACTCTTGGAAGCATATCCTAAAAATATCCCTTCATCTACTCTTGCATCAAACTTCCCTATATTTTCATCATTATTATTTATGTAACACTTGCTTCCAAAGACTCTAAAGTGCTTGATTGAAGTTGGTTTACCATGCCATAGCTCATAGGGAGTCTTGTCACTACTTGGCCTTAAATGAGCTTTGTTAAGGATATGCATAGTTGTGTGTACTGCTTCTACCCAGAAGGTTTGGGGAATGTTACTTTCTTGCATCATGGCTCTGGCAATTTTTTGTATAGACCTATTTTGTCTCTCTGCCACTCCATTTTGTTGAGGTGTCCCTGCAATAGTGAACTGTTGTTTTATTCCATGTTCATTGCATAGGTCTGCAAAGTCATAGTCTGTGAATTCACCTCCTATGTCTGATTTGATGCACTTTAGCTTGCATCCTCTTTGATTTTCTGCCAATGCCTTGAATATCTTGAATTTGTCAAGTGCTTCTGATTTATATTTGAGAAAATCAACCCATGTCATTCTGGAGAAATCATCTATTATCAGCATGAAGTAGGATTATCCACTTGGTGTTTTAGTCCTTGAAGGTCCACACAGGTCCATGTGTACAAGCTGAAGTGGAATACTTGTTGATAGCTCATATTTGGTCTCAAAGGATGTCCGGGTCTGTTTGCCCAATTGGCAAGATTTGCATATGGTATTTGAAGGCCTTTTTATTGCTGGCATATCTCTGACAGCTTTCTTCTTTCTCAGTCTGATGATGTGGTCGAAGTTAAGATGTCCCAATCTCCTGTGCCATAACCATGACTCCTCAAGTTTGCTATGATGGCATGCTTCATTCTCTTCTTTTGCTATGTAGACATTACTCTCTGTTCGAACACCTTTGAGCAGAGTCTTTTCTGTGGTGCTTGATTTGACTTCACAGTCTTGTGCTCTAAAAAGAACTTCACAGCCTTTATCACACATTTGACTGACACTCAGCAAATTTGCTTTCAGCCCATCCACAAATAGTACATCTTGGGCCTTTCCTCTACCATTATCTAAGCTGACTGAGCCTTTTCCTTTGATTTTTCCTGATTTATCATTGCCAAAAGTAACATTACCAGATTTCTTTTCATCAAAAGTTATAAACTTGCTTCTATCTCCAGTCAAATGCTTTGAGCAGCCACTGTCCAAATACCATTGGCTTTTCAGGTCTTGAGTAGTTAGAGCCAGGTCACATTTATTCACCTTCTTTTTCCACTGGAAGCATCCTTTTGTTTGGTACATTTTGTGAGATGATGAACCACATCCTCTGAGAGGACATTTGGAAGGCATATGTCCAATTTTATTGCATACACAACATTTGATCATAATTTTTTGCAGAATTGTGAGTATGAGTAAAATCTCCATGATTCATAAACCTCCTTGAGGTATTGAACATTAATCTTTGTCCATATTTTCTACACTCAGTGATTTTATGGCCAAATTCCTTACAATAAAAATAGTAACCATAGAAACAATTTTCATACCTGATGTGAGGTTGTCTTCTCCATTTGTTTGCTTGAGCCAGTCTCTTCACTGTTTGCATCCTTTGCTGGTTTGAATTACTCCTAATTGTATGACAGTATGCAGCAATATGTCCCAGCTTGTGGCAGGCATAAGAGGTGGAATTTTTCATAGAAGGGAAGAATCTCCTTTGATGGCTTCCAAATTTGATATACTGAGGGGTATATGAGACTTTTTCTGTTGGCTGAGTATTTATTCCATTATTTGTTATTAAAGGTTCCTTCTGGTTTCTGTCTCCTTCATTGCATGTTTCTTCTTTTGTAGGAATCATTTGAGCTGCTTCATCAGCCTTATTTTCTTTTACAAAAATAATATTTTTGTTTTCCTTTTCTTTGCCTTTACTTGATTCTCCTTCATAGCCTATCCCAGTTTTTATCAAAGGAGATCTTTGAGCATCCAGGATTTTGTTCAAATTACCAGAGCTTGTCATTTGAGCAGAATTTATAGACACTTTCCTTTGGGCATTTTCTAATTTCTTCCTCAGACATACTACTTCTTCTTCCAAATTCTCTTGTTCCTGAGTTTTATCCCTGATTTGCCTAAGTAACATGTCTTCTATCTTCTTGGCTTCTTCAAGCTCTACTTTCAGCTGCATGAGGACTTCTGAATTATGTTCTTCTCTTACATACTTGAGGAGAATGTCTTTTTGTTTTCTGCACTTCAGTTTGAGTCTATCAATCTCCTCCAGGGCACTTCTTAGCTCCCCCTCAATATCAACTTCACCTTCTTCTTCATCTTCTAGAAGGAGTCCTTCAAGTTATTCTATGGCCATCAATAAAAATTCAGAAGTTCCTTCTTCACTTGAGGGTTCATCTGAGTCTTCAGATGCATTGCTGTCTTGTTGAGCATAGAAATATTTTCTATTGAATTTCTTTCCTTTCTACCAGTTCTTTGATGTAGTTTTCTCTGATTCTTGAGCTTGATTCCTTGTTTTATTATGAGGACACTTAGCAGCATAGTGTCCAACTCTTCCACAGTTAAAGCATTTAAATGGAAGTTTACCTTTATACTTACCTGAGCCTCTATCCAGTTTCCTGACAAATTTGGCCTCTTCTTCATCAGAGCAAGAGCATATATCTTCCTTTTCTTCTTTCTTCTTCTCTTTCTTAAAAGTTGCCTCCCTCACACTTGGCTTCTTCTGTGGGAGCCTCATCTCATAGGCTGTTAGGTTTCCAAGTAACTGGTTCATGGTCAAGGTTTCCCAATCAACTGTTTCTTCTATGGCAGAAACCTTGGGGTTAAAGCTGGGTGGAAGAGATCTCAGAATATTTTGAACAATTACAACTTATCTTATGGTTTCCCCTAGAGATTTCATGTTATTTAATATTTCTGTAACCCTTAAAAAGAAGCTGGATATGTCTTCATCATCATTCATTTTTAAGTTCTCAAACTGGGCTCTCTAGACTTGAAGTTTGGCAGTCTTTACCTTCTTGTCTCCCTCATGGATGTTCTCTAGAGTATCCCACATCTCTTTGGCAGTCTCTTCGTGCATTACTTTGATAAATTCTGCCTCACACAATCCATTTAAGATGGAATTCATGGCTTTTACGTTAGCTACAAAATCTTGTTTGGTTTATTTCTCTGAGTCAATTTCCTTTGGGGCATATCCCAATTCCACAGCAGCCCAAACTTCTATTCCTAGAGACATTATATATGTCCTCATTCTGATTTTCCAAAAGGCATAATTTGCACCAGTGAAAAAAGGGGCTTTACTGGTTGAGAACCCTTCTTTACTAGCCATTCTGGGAACGTAGGATCTCCTTTCAGTTTTTAAACTGATACAAAAGGAACCCGCTCTAATACCAATTGTTGAACCCTTAGTTAAACTGAGATGGGGGGGTGAATCAGTCTAACACATACATGAGCTTTTTAAAAACTTCTCATCAAGCTTATTTACAACTTAATTTTATAACCAACTTAATATGTGAATATTCTTAATATATAGCAGCAAGTATTAAGATAATGTGACACCAAACTTATTATGAGAGCAACAAGCATTAAGTAGATTGGATATAACATATCAACACATAGGCAACACACACAGAGACATCAGTTATAAGTGGAAACCCATAAAGGGAGAAAACCACATCTTATTATTGTTGTGATGGAAATGCAAGCTCCAACTCCCTCTCACCATTCTTTTTCTGCAGGCACCAACCTACAGGAGGCTCCTACCTCAATTCTGCAAGCTACAAATAGCAAGGAAGCTCCAACTCCCATCAACTTTCTGCAGGCACCAACCTACAGGAGGCTCCAACCTTAGTGAGCTACAACTGACATCTATCAAGCTACAACTTGATAGGGAAGCTCCAACTTCCTTATTCTTTCAAAAGAAAAATATTTGCTGATTTACCTTAGACATCAGCTCTGTTCTTTAGCATCTCTTTTTTCTCCTCCTTTTTCTTATCTTCTCTGCCTCAATTCTTCATACTATACATTCTCTAACCTCTTTCTGCACATCAATGTGATATTATTTATACAATTTTCCTCATAACAGTTCATATTCCACAGGGAATTCAAAGTGAATAGCCCTCACTCTTTGCCTTCTTCCTCCTCATTTCTTTATCCAGCTCATTTAGAAAATATCAGCAATTTATATAACTTTCAATTTTATAGTGGAGTTTTATTTCCTACGGAGACTTTCCAGTGCATCAAAAACAATATAAACCAATCAAAAACGTATATATTCAGTTACAATGAAGATTACAAATCAATCCATTCAATTTTGGATCACCGTGAGTTTGTCTTTTCTGTGACTGTGTCTGTCCTTTTTTGCTATGCTTGATCTCCTGTTCACTGCCATGGTGTAACTACTGTATATATGTAACCTCACTTTTTATATAATTCCATTCAACTCTCGGCATAATAATAAAGCCGTTTTTAACACATAATCTGCATGTTCAATATAACGCAAATGCTTCTTGGAGCCATAATAAAATACCCTTTAATACATAAAATGCCCTTTCAGGCCCACCATCTAAAATTTTCTTATGCTCCGATGCGATGAGCCTTTGCAAAAGACCCGATGCGATAGTCACAATTGCAGCTTTCAATAGAATGATCTGATGTTCTGCTCTCCTTTGATGTGATTAATCACTGTTCACTTCACTGTGTTGATGCGATGGGTCACTGTGGACCCCACTCTAGATTTTTTTAGATCCAACGGTTGCACTCTTCAATGATCTGACGGTTGCGATTGGATCGCACCATCGCGATTGCAATATTCATTAGTTTGTTCAATTGCACTTTTACTTCCGATGCGATGAATTGCTCCGATGCGCTTTAAGGTAGAATTCAAACAAATATGAGACTCCCGTATATAATGAATCAGGTCCGGAACTCAATCGCAATTGGAACTTTTGTTAACAAGTTCCGCTGTTATGATTTTCTCCGATGCGATGGTTCACTCTGTTGTAGTTTATGCTGGAACTGAATCAACTATGAGTCACCCTGTATAACATATCGGGTCCGCAATCACCATCATAACTTTTATTAACAAGTTCCGTTGTTATGATTTTCTCCAGTGAAATTCATAAGGGTCCCACCTTATGGTACTTTTTATATAGAGCGTTGCACACACACACACACACACACATATATATACTTTTCCGCTTGGGTTAAGATTCTCGGAATTGCGTTTATGTATCCTCCAGCTTGGGTTACGATTCTCAGAATTTTTTTCGGCGAGGGGGGGGGGGTCCCACACTACACATATAATATCCTTCATCAACATTGTATTAATTCATGGAATCAGACTTAAGCCCAACACTAATATATGTATATATATAACCTCTCGAGCTCCATAATTTGTTTAATGCTTCCGCTCCCAGTATAGCCTTAGCCATGTCACATATTAACATTGCAATAGATATCAAACCCCAACTTCATGTAATAGCGCTCGGGCCCACCTTTGGCTTAATCATAATTCAACATAGGTATATTCCACGCATATGAACATGCTATGCACAGCATCTATAAAAAATCAATTACATAGGTCCGCTTCATATATATCAACACATATTAATATACGTTATAACCTCCATTCTTTTATTAACTTTCATAACACACATAATACACAGACCTTCGCATAATACTTTGGCTCCGTAGCTATGAATGTAGGACCCACAGCCTTGGTTCTCTTCCTTGCATCTTCTCCTTTGATCGGACGGTCAATCTGCTCTTGCGCACCAACTGAGCTTTGGACCCCCATCCAATGGATGATGCACAATATTGCGCAACTCATATGCTTGTCACATAATTCTCCAAAATTACGTGAAAAAATTTGTATTTGAAAACCGCTTTAGGACACGTGGCCATCAATGACACATATCGCATTATTTTTGACAATTCTGCTTATCACTTCAACTATCGCGCGAACCCACTAGTTTTTGAGCACCGGTTTCACTGTTTGCTCAGGGTTCCAGTACTTTATAATCTCGCTTCAAAGGTTTATTTTAACCTATATTCTTCATTTAAATGTACCAATTGTGCCCTTACTTGTTCCATATCTGCTATTCCATCTCTGTCTCTGTCATTCTCTATCTCTGCCTCTATTATTCTCTATCTTTTTTTCACTGTACTCTTTGTAGCCTCTGTTATTCTCTATCTCTGTTACACTGTACTCTCTGTAGCTTTTCTCTGCTGCTCGACCGTTTGATCTCATGGCTCTGCCTTTGTATTTGTTTAGTTGTTTATTCCTTCCTCGTGAATCCTCTCTCAACTCTACTCTATACCCCTAGATTTCTCTTGCTCTTTTTCTCTTTGCTTCATGTCTCATGGTCCCTCTTCTTGCCTCTCTTTCTCTGCTTCTTATCTACCACTTTGTGCTGCTTTGCTTCTCTTTTTGCTGCCTCTGCAACTCTGTTATTTTGCTTCTCTCCTTTGCCATCAATGACAACATTTCCAACAGTGGCCATTCCACCTGCGGATAAGATGTCGCAAAAACATGCCATGGCCCTTTAGGAATGTAGCCTCCTCATAGATCTTAAGGAGGCCTATCTACCTTGGGAGCCCTTGGGTGGCTGCTATAATAGGCCAAGGGTACGTATCTCTCTCCCTCTCTCGTGCCTCCCACAGATGAACCATGTTATACTGGTCCGCCTGATATTGTTGTTGTTCCCTCCTTTCTCTCCTTTCGCATCGATGAATGATTGACATATTAAATACAATTTTTTTATTAAATGAGACATGTATTTAGGAATATACATATATAATTTTTTTGAAAAAACAAAAAAAAAACAGTCGGTGTGCCACAAAAAATAGGATGCATCAGTAACGGTGCGTCTTTTTTTGTCACGCACTGAAGGCAGTGCACCAGAAAATTTCAGCACACCTGAGGTAGTGCACCTAAAAATTTTCAACGCATCACCCTCCTGGAATTATTACAAGGTCAACAGTGCAGTGGTATAACAGACCGCACCGTTGACTATGTACCAGTGTTGGGAGGGCGTTGCACTGACTAAAATATACGTCTCTAGGAGTATAATTTAGGAAGTGCACCGCCCTCTTGACATCACTATATAGTCAACGTTGTGGTCGTTTACATGACCAAAATATTGACTATGTCAAGTTCAGGGCGGTGGTGTGCTGAAAAAATTACTCGCCATAGGGCGAATATTTTCGTCAATGCACTGCATTCTCGCAAGTGTCAACGGAACGGTCAGGTAACCGACCGCACCGCACTTTTTTTAATTTTAAAAAATCAAGGTGCGTTGTTTCGATACTGTCCTGGAACTGGTGCAGATACCAATAGCACCGGTCACTGTGCAGCCTGTAAATTTACAAGCAACACCGCAAATTGGTGCCAGCCGAATGGCTCAAGCACACCGTTCCGGAATTTTTTTTTTTTAAATAAGATGAATATGCCATCGAGGAGGCATATTGGCTATAGAAATTGTAAAACTAAATTTTCCAACCATTTTACAAAATTGAAAATGGAGATAGTGGGCAATGGATAGCATTAGTGCATGCAATGGGAGCACTCATGGCAGGGCGCCTCGCTCAAGGTAAATTTTCACTGGTGCTTGAGAGCTCTGTAGCACTGAATAGTGAAAAATGTGGATTTTTGGCTATAATTTTTTGTTTTGTTTTACCCTATTCTAGTGTGCGGGTTTTATAGGCGCACCAGTGTGGTTTCTTACAACCGCATTGGGATGTTTCTGTTTTGGCACACGGTTTTAGGGAGCACCGGTGCAGAATCTTTTTAAAGCACCATTGCGCTACAGTAATGAGATGCACTAGGACAGTTTGTACCGAGCGAACGGTGCCCCGGTGTGCCAATGTTTTGTGCACATCAGTGCTTTCTCTAATTGAATGCACCGGTGTGGTTTAGGATGATAAATGCATTGGAAGAAAAACATCCACAAAACCTCCACCCACCAACCTTATCTAATAACCTCCGCTACAAACAGTCGTCTGGGCTATTTTTATAAGGGTTCCTCAAAAACATCTGCTAGAGGGTCTTTTCCTTGTAGTGAACTGAGTCAAGCCGATATTCTTGTATGAGACGAATGCATAGAACTTATTGTTTGAGCCTCACACCAGATCGGGACAAGTGCACTCAGGAGGTTAACCTCCTCCTCCACTTGGAATTTAAGAGCTCTACATCTCGTCCCACTAAATATTTCCCACACACACAGTCTGGGAGGTGACCGCCTTTGGCCTTGCCAAGGGTCCTTTAAATTATGTCATTAATCCCAAGAGGGATATTGAACCTCATCACACCCTAATCGGGGATATTTAATTTGATTTAAAAAACGTTATAAAACTAGATTAAAATTATATATATATATATATAGCCTTAGCTCAAAAAGAAGCAAATACATTGACTTACATTTTTTTAGTCATTTGTTATTGATAAGTCGTTATATTGGTCTATGATATTGTAAGAAAGTTTATCTACAAATGAAGAATCTCCATAATTAATAATCTTATTATATATTATTTTAAATGTTTATATATTTAACTCTTATATTAATTATTTTTTATTATTAATATATCATAAAATAAGTTTTTTGATGTATTTTAAAGTTTACTAACCATTTAATTTATACAAACACAAATACACTAATTTGACAGTATTAAAGGTCGTTAGGAGTATTAACTTGTTCTTATCTCGTATTAGAGACTTAATGAAATCATATAATGATGGCATCTTCCAATTTTCACTCAGTTAATTTTGTAGTATGGAAATAAGAGAAAAAAAAAAAACAAAGTATTCTAGTCCAAGCTCAAAAAGCACAAAAATAATGAGTTTCTCTTCTAACCTATATATGCTACAAGATTTTAACTGAGTCATTAGTGTATTGAATATGGATTAGTCCCATATGGTCTCGAAGTTGGATGGATTCATTGTGATTTTCATTTTCTCAAACTAATTTCCCCTCAATCCATATTGCATACCAAATAAGCCCTCCAATTTGGTTAACAATTCATTAGGAGTCTTGCACATATTGATATGAAACAATAAATAAGAGGATATTTACAAAAAAATCATCCATAAGCTTCATCCATCCTATTTAAGTATTTTTTTTCTCAATGGTTGAATTAGGCTTAGTTTCAATATCCATAGATATCCCATAGATCCCCTTATTATGCAACGACATGATGATCTTAAACTTCTAGTCAAAATATTTAAAAGGATTCAAGACAACCGATATCTAATATCTTCTCTTTGTGGGTTGTTGTAACATGTTAAATATGTAATAGTATATCAATATTATTTAGAAAAAAAAAATTATGATTACCACGTGCAATTTCAATCATAGGCACAAATATATATGTGAGAAAATACTAAATTAGATACTTACAAAATAAGAGAGAAGAGAGAGAAGCCCAAAGGGTTAGCTCAATTGGTTGAGTTCCCATCATTAAAATCTCCTTTCTAATTGGAGCCCATAGGATTAATTCTCTTTGATTCTCTCCGGGTTAGGGTTTACTAATGAGTCGACGAGAAGTGATAGATTCTTGTGGATCTACCTGGATATTTTGGTGGATGTAGCATCCATCAATATTTGGTATTCATGAAATATAATAAAATAAAATAAAAAATAGAGAAAGAGACAGAGAAGAGAGAGAAAAATTGCAAAAAAAATTGATGATGTTTTATTTTTTTGCATGAATACAATATAAACTCTCATAATTTTAACACAAAATCCCAACCAATTTCAACTAGGTTTGGATTCCATGGACATACACTCAAAATCACTTTCCTAGTTGGAAAATATGTCGAAATTTTACTGGGAGACATAAAATTAGTAAAATATAATAAAATGGAGTGAAATAGAAGTAAGTGGTGTAGTAAATCAATTAGAAATACCTAATAAATCTTACATGCAAAAAAATAGCCAGTTAAACTCCAAAATAAGACTAAAAGTCAACTAACAAGTGGATGAGAGAGAACGATGGCAGTTAACTACTATAAAGTAGGAAGTGCACACTCACTCTAGGAAGGCATATGCATGAGGTAGTACGAATTAATGGATTTGAATTTTTCATGTAATCCTACAGATAGTGTCTAGTTATCCCCACATGTCATCATAGGTGGCAACCCATTTTAAAAGTAGACTTGCTAAAAATAGAAAATGTGTCAAATGATGGGGAATTACTAGTAGTGAATGAAAAAAGGTCATATGTGTAGAAATTATACAAATAATATGTATATCAATGGATTCAATCCAATCATGCGATCTACTAAAGAAAGATATTAAATCCTTCTACAAATCATTTGTGGAAAATAAACACGATCACCAATCACAACAACTAAAGAAAGAAGAAAATAAAACCATAACACATATATTTTCCTGGGGAAAGCTTACTGCTCAAAAACCCTCTATCTTCTATTGTATATTCACCAACGAATCATGAAACAATTACAATGCACTCTTCTCACAAGAGTCTCCTGCACTCTCACAACTGTCTCACACTGATCCAGACAAAATCGCGCCAACACTTAGCCAATTCTCAGCCTGTCTGTAGCCTTCCTTGTTCACGTAATTCATGAGGAATTAAATCCCTATTCCTTAGGAATTTTATCCTTTCTCAATTGCACAACTATCATGGGAAATCATGTGGTGTTTTAATTGCATCTGGGAAGTTTTCTAATAATACAACTGATAGTCAACTTCTCTTTAACCTTTGTTTGAATTAGGTCTCCACTGGAACTAACATGCATGGAGCTATTAATAGTAAATCATCAGTTTCATGATAGATCACTACATGTGAATTAAATATGATCTAATTCACTTCAACTCTCACTAGTGCATCAAATAGTTACAACTAGTTAAACTGATTTTAACACACTAACTGAGTTAACTGATTTCTCACGCATTAAACTAATGCACTAAATTCAACTCGAACTATAAAACACATAGAATAACTCTGCATGCCTCACCAACCACCCTCAACTTGAAATTCATGAGTTAACTGAGTTTATCACACTCAGTTAACTATTACAAGTGTTTATGAGATAAGATTACAATTTATTGTCTAATTTAACTAAGGGATAATTAAATTAGACACATTTCCAACTTATTAAATAAATCAAATTGCACACTAATGTATCAAATAGGACCCATCACTACATAACCTGTGGTCCCACACTAGTGTATGTGCTGTCATGTTGTTTCTGGATGCCAATTTTATTGTTTCTTGTTGCAAATTTCAACAATATGTGCGCCTAGTAATTTTTGAATAAGGTCTAATAATGGATATAGCATAGGTCTTGATACGGTCCTGATGAACTATTGAGTGCATTGGTACCCTAACACTTTTAATCTCTTTGAACCATCTAGTAGCTTTCTATTATGATTCTAATCTATATTTCTTCATATTTGTTTTTAAAATATTCCCTTGAGTCAATTTTTTCTAATTCCCCTTGCTACTCCTTCCTTGTTTTATTTGTTTAATATCCTTAATGAGTGTTTCATTAAGATTTTTTATGTTAAATAGTTCATCACCCTTTAGGTTGATATTCCTTTAGCTTATTCTATTTCGTATTTGATTTTATACATATCCTCCATTATTGTATATCTATTTGATACTTTTTTTTCAAATACTTCCCAAGAGAAGGTCGATATAATATCATTTTCAATGCTTATCCACCACTTCAATGCTCCATGAAAAAATATACTTTACTTCCCTTGAAGGATTTGTACTATTTTTTTTTACCATCCTTATCCATTCCTTAGGACTAATTTCATACTTGTCTTCATATCCATTGATTGGAGGTAGTGCCATTGCTTCTTAATTTAGGGCTATTAAAACCCTACTCTAGAATTCGTTGTTCTACTTGACCTTTCTTCTAATGTATCTTTGAAATTTAAACACTTCTTACACTAAAATTTTGACCTATAGCACTTCGATATGTCCTCTTTTCAATGCCATGATTTTGATCAAATTTGATCTTCCAAATGAAATTTATAGTGACATTCCAAAAACTTCTTTATTTTTGGCTTATTCTTTAAGGATAACTTGTATTAAGTGCCACATGTCCAATTTTTCAGATATGATTATAATTTTTTTTATTTAAATTATTTTGTATGTCTCTTAAGATATTTGAAAGTTTCATATTCTAAAGTGTCACATAAAAAACTACAACAAAAATTCCATGATCAGTCATTTGAAACTGATTTAAGGAGCACTTAAAAACCTTAAATTCCACATTATATATGTACAAAACCATGAGAAAAACATATTTTGATTTTTTTACCAATTGTGTGCTTACATGTTTTCTAAATCTCATCAAAATATCATTATTTGTGGCTTCCTAGAAAATAATTATAGTGATGATTCCAAAATCACTTTTTTGAAAATGATTTTAGAACATTCACAATCTCTAACATCCACATAGTATATCTCTAAAATTATATAGAAAAAGAATTTAATTTTAAAACCAAACATACCTTGGCATATCTTACCTATCTTCTCAAAATTAAAGATTTGAAACATCCCCAAAATCCATTATAAAAAAAATTCCAAGATTTCTCTTTTAAAATTCATTTTACGACCATTCTGAAACCCTAACTTTTACAACACATATCTCTAAATTAAGTGTAACATAATGGTTATTGTCCATATGATTTTTCCCATGCATAACCATAACTCATATGAGTCTCCTATGTGAGTTGACATTTCTTTAGTTCTCTGCATTTCCTAAGTGCCCTTTTTAATGTGCTCTCCTTGATGCAATTTCTTGCCCCTTTTTTGTGACATTGTTGTAGAAATTTGAATAACTGTTAAATTATTCACCGAGATTATCCTGATCACACACTATTTGAGCTTCATGCATAATACATAACCTTCTCACTATTGATCCTCAATTTGTTTAATTGAAAAACATAAGATAAGGCATTGGCTAGGATATCTGTGTGTTCATCCACACATATAAACATTTTAAATATTTATGGGAAAGCTTAAAGCTGAAAACCCCCAACTATCTGTATATTATAATGATAGAGATCATGTAACAATAATTGTACAAACTCCTCACAAGCTCTCAGTACAATCTCCAATTGTTACACACTACACAAGTTCAGATCATACAAAACACATGCTCCAATCTGCTCCACCTGTTAGCCAGCCTCTACTATGCAATCCAATATGGATAATTACCAGATCAAGGTTCAAATCCCACTGGTGTGTACTGCACAATCCTTATTGGCTTCTCAATCAATGTGTGTTAAATTCTCATGCACCAGTATAGTCACAACTGATAGTCACACTAGCTCTTTCACCTACCTCTCCACTGGACTCCACTGAAACTGTCCATGCACTGCAGTTAACTGATGTATTCTTTAGTTGATTTATGAGTTAATAATTAGTGAATTAATTAATAATTAATTCACACCACTCTCACCAATTGTATCAATTATTTAGACTAGATACAACTAGCTCAACTGAGTTAAACTGAACACAACTCCATTAACTGTCTCATAAACTCCACCAAACTCTGTCACATGAGTTCTAACTGAATTCAACCATGCAATAGCTCCACTAAACCCTAGGAATAGTGTAATTCCTTCTGTCAGCTGCATGTGCCACATCCAGGCATCAAACTCGAGCCCATCTAAGAGAATAAGATAATGTTTAGAGTCCAAATATTATTAAGAGTTAATAATATTCGACATATCTATTTCTAGACTGGAAATCTAAAAATAGATTCCGCCCAATATGTCTAAAAATAGAAGTCCATCAATTTTTCCCAACTTGACCAACCATCCACAAATAGCATCCTACAACTCATAGAATATGATCCATATGTCTAAAAATAGACTTTGCGCCAAAAATAGCCTGCGGACCCACTTAGTGAAGGCGACTCCTTTCCACTAAGCTCATCATCTTGTTGCAATCTCAACACTCCCTCTCAACAAGATATGGATTATCTGCAACCCCTATCCTGCCCATGTGGTATTTGAATTTTCTCCTGGTGAGCGCTTTCGTCAAGATATCAACATCCTGATCCTCCGTAGGAATGTATGAAAGTAACATGATTCTCTGCTGCACACAATCTCTGATATGATGATACCGGATGTGAATGTGTTTAGATCTGTCATGAAATACTGGATTAACCGAGAGTTTGATGCAACTCTGATTATCACAATAAATCACAGTAGGCTCTAAGTGTGAATCGAACAACCCAACTAGGATCTTCCTCATCCATATAGCCTCGCATGCAGCCAAACTCGCTGCCATATACTTGGCCTCTGCTGAACTGAGTGCCACGAATCTCTTCTTCCTACTGTACCAAGAAACTGTTGTCGACCCAATATTGAAAATCCCTCCAGATGTGCTCTTTCTATCCGTTGGGCTCCCTGCCCAATCTGCATCTGTGAAGCCACACAACTTCACCTCATCCGACTGTATGTACCACAATCCATATCCCGATGTGCCTCTGAGATAACGCAATACATGCTTCCTCGCCTTCCAAAAGATCTTGGTAGGCTTAACCATAGCTTGTGAAAGCTGGTTAACTGCATAGAATATATCGGGTCATGTATTGACCAAATACATAAGCGACCCCACCAACTATCGATAAATAATGGCATCCACTACCTCTGTCGAAGTAGCATTCTCCTTCCTCCAACCACCAGGAAGAGGAGTATCAACAGGCTTGCATCCATGCATGTTGAACTTCTCCAGTATCTCCCAGGCATACTTACCCTAAGAAACAAACAGTCCATCACTGCGCTGCCAAATTTCCAATCCCAGGAAATAATGAACGAGGCCCAAGTCCTTCATCTCAAACTCTTTTGCAATATCCTCCTTGCATGAGAGTATCAACAGCTCATCACCTGTCAAAATCAAACCATCTACATAAAGTACAATGATCAACAACTTACCCTCCACCATAATCTGGTATAGGTTAGGATCCGCCTCACTCTTAGAGAATCCAAGTCCGGTGAAATAACTGTCTATCCATGTGTACCAAGCACGAGGTGCTTGCTTCAACCCATGCAACGCTCTCTTGAGCCTGCACACATGCGACTCGCTGCTGAAGATCTCGAAACCTTCGGGCTACTCTATGTACACCTCCTCCTCAATGACTCCGTTGAGGAATGCAGACTTCACATCCATATGATGAATGTGCCACCCCATCTGCGCTGAGAGAGCAAGAATCGTCCGTATAGAAGAATACCTTGCGACAGGTGCAAAGGTCTCCTCATAATCAATCCCCTCAATCTGTGACAAGCCTCAAGAAACAAATCTTGCCCTATACTTCTCCACACTCCCGTCAGCTGCTTGCTTCACTTTGTAGATCCATCTCGAACCCACCACTGATTTCCCCTCCGGCCTCGGGACAATCTCCCATGCACTGTTTTCAACAATCGAATCATACTCTTCCACCATGGCATCTACCCATGCGGGGTCCTCCACAGCTTCCTCGAAAGAGGATGGCTCTGTCACGATACACTTGCTCATAAGAGCCATGTATCCAGTGTACCGATCAGGTGACATTCTTTGTCTACACTGTGATGTAGGTGCTCCTACAACCTTCTTTGCATCTTGAGCCAGTCGCTCAGCTTCTGTAGTGCGCTTCTGCCCTCTGATGGTTGGCGCTACATGAGTGGTTTCTTCCACTCCATGAACCTCATCTTGTGGCTGATCCACATCCTGAGACTCATCCTTAGGAACTAATAGCTCCTCATCTGCATGCAAGTGTAGCTCCCTCTCAAGAGAACAGTTCATGGCTTTCTCCTCTTGAAATTTGATATCCCGTCGCACAATAGTCTTGCGAATGTTTGGAAAATACACATGATAGTTGTGGGGCATATCATTGTACCCCACAAATATCCCAGCCTCTACTGTCGGCTCTAGCTTCTTCCTGGCATCCTTCTTCACCTGAATGTAAACAGGTGAAACAAAAATCCTCAAATGGGAAATATCAGGCTTCTTACCAGAAAACGCCTCCTCGGGTGTACTCATGCCAAGTATCTTGTGAGGACAACGGTTCTGCACATATACTATAGTATTGCATGCCTATGCCCACAACTGAATGGGTAGGCCCTGATCATGCAACATCACCCATGCAGCACCCACGATCGTTCTGTTCTTCCGCTCAACAACCCCGTTCTACTGTGGGTTATGAGGTGCTATGATCTCTCTTCGAATTCCTTCCGCGCTGAAAAAGTTGTTGAATTCACCAGAGATGAATTCACCACCATTTTCTCTCCTAAGATCCTTCACCTGCTTCCCTGATTCTTTCTCAACCAGTGCCTTGAACTCATAGAACTTTGAGTATGTCTCACTCTTCTTCTGCATGAAGAAGATCCAGCACTTACGAGAAAAATCATCAAAAAATATCACATAATACCTGTGCTTTGCTGTCGAAGGTACTGAGAAAGGTCCACACACGTCTGTGTGAATTCTCTCAAGGATCGTCATGGCACGACTATCCTTCTTGTTAAAGGTGGCTTTCAAAAAATTTCCCAAGGTACACCCCTTGCACTGATCTGACTGCGCAAGAGTGCCTTTAGGAAGCCCAATAGAAATCTGCTGCAGTATCTTCAAAGCTCCATGGTGAAGGTGGCCCAATCTCCGGTGCCACAACCCGCCATCATCCCGGCTCACCACTCCTTCTGCCTTGCCTGCCATTGCTGCGCAGCCATTTACCTGCAATTGATAAAGGTTCTTAACTCGAACCCCTATCCTTCGGGTCTCACCAGTTGCCTTACTACGCAGGAAAGCCTTTCCCTCGCTAAATACAACATTATATCCCTTGTCTTCTAAGATCACCACAGAGATAAGATTCTTCTTCAATCCTGGAACATGCATCACTTCCTTCAATACAAAGGGTTTACCAAACTCCCTCTCAAAGGAAATGGTACCGATACCAGTCGCACTATATCTACCATCATCGCCCATCTCGATGTGCACTCCAAGATATTTCTCATCCATATCAGTAAACAAATCTCGATCTCCTGTCATGTCAAAAGACGCACCACTGTCCAAAAACCACACTGATCCTGCCACACTTGATACCAAGCATGTGATCAGTGAAAAATCCAGCTCAACAATCCAGCATACCTTGGACATGTCCTGCTTCTTGCCTTTCGCACCGGAATGAGAAGCTTTCTTGCTCTTCCCCTTCTTTTATTTGGTAGCCAAAGTGCAATTCTCTTCATCAGAGTTCCTTGATGAAGATCCGTCCCTGGTAATCCGCCTTATCTCTTCTTGCACAAGATCCAACCAAAGTCACTTCCATCCTGGCAATTTCTCCCGACCATTGACAAAGTCCTGATAGGAATGCCAACTCTTCGAAAGCCCAAGGAGAGCCAAGCTCACCAAGTCCTCATCATCAGTAGTCACCCCAACACTTCCTAGCTCATCCCTACATTGGATGAACTTCGTGAGGTACTTGGGCATACTATTGCCCTTCTCCATCTTTATGTTTCTGAGTTTATCCTTGAGCGCCAACTTCCTCTGGTTGCTCTTGCTTTGGAATAAATCTGTCAAGGCTTTCCACATCAAGAATGGAGAAGCCTTAACATGCAGGCTGGACACTATGTGATCCTTCACGCCCTTGAACAGAATCCTTCGACACTTTCTTGTCTTCTTTTAACAAGCCTCAATTACGGCAGCATCAGTAGAAGTAGGCTTTCGGACTTCAGCATCTATGAACTCCTTCAACCCATTGTCATCTAGCACCGCCTCCATCATGTCCTTCCATGCAATATAATTCGAGCTGCCCTCAAGGGCATACTCCAATCGCAATCCGTTGAAGGAAATCTCAACTTCGACACCAAGAAAACACTGCTGAAAATTCGAATTCCACCAGCACAAAACTCAACCACTTTAATGTTTTGCAATTGCTCCAATGATCAATACTGCTCCGATACCATGTAGAAATTTGAATAGCTGTTAAATTAGTCACCGAGATTATCCTGATCACACACTATTTGAGCTTCATGCATAATACATAACCTCTTCTACTATTGATCATCAATTTGCGGAAATTAAACAATCGCATGCACACATTAAAACCATAAACAATCACACATATAGACACAGTATTTATGGGAAAGCTTAAAGATGAAAACCCCCAACTATCTGTATATTATAATGATAGAGATCATGTAATAATCATTTTACAAACTCCTCACAAGCTCTCAGTAAAATCTCCAATTGTTACACACTACACAAGCTTAGATTATACAAAACACATGCTCCAATCTGCTCCACCTATTAGCCAGCCTCTACTGTGAAATCCAATATGGATAATTACCAGATCAAGGTTCAAATCCCACTGGTTTGTACTGCACAATCCTCATTGGCTTCTCAATCAATGTGTGTGCAATTCTCATGCACCAGTATAGTCACAACTGATAGTCACACTAGCTCTTTCACCTACCTCTCCATTGGTCTCCACTGAAATTGTCCATGAAATGCAGTTAACTGATGTATTATTTAGTTGATTTATGAGTTAATCATTAGTGAATTAATTAATAATTAATTCACACCACTCTCACTAATTGTATCAATCATTTAGACTAGATACAACTAGCTCAACTAAGTTAAACTGAACACAACTCCATTAACTGTCTCGTCAACTCCACCAAACTCTGTCACATGAGTTCTAACTGAAGTCAACCATGCAATAGCTCCATTAAACCCTAGGAATAGCATAATTCCTTCTGTCAGCTGCATGTGCCACATCAAGGCATCAAACTGAAGTGCTCCAAGAGGATAAGATAATGTTTAGTGTCCAAATATTATTAAGAGCTAATAATATTCGACATATCTATTTTTAGCCTGGAAATCTAAAAATAGATTCCGCCCAGTATGTCTAAAAATAGAAGTCCATATATTTTTCCTGACTTGACCAACCATCAACAAATAGCATCCTGAAACTCATAGAACATGATCCATATTTCCTAAAATAGACATAGTCTAAAAATAGACTTTGCGCCAAAAATAGCCTGCGGGCCCACTTAGTGAAGGCGACTCCTTTCCACTAAGCTCATCATCTTGTTGCAATCTCAACACTCCCTCTCAACAAGATATGGATTATACGCAACCTATCCACCTTTGTGGTATTCAAATTTTCTCCTGGTGAGAGCTTTCGTCGAATGTCAACATCACGATCTCAGAAGTGAAATGTATGAAAGCAACATGATTCTCGTGCACACAATCTACGATATGATGGTACCATATGATGATACCGGATGTCAATGTGCTTAGATCTATCATGAAATACTGGATTAACCGAGAGTTTGATGCAACTCTGATTATCACAATATATCACAGTAGGATCTAAGTGTGAACCGAACAACCTTACCAGGATCTTCCTCATCCATATAGCCTCGCATGCAGCCAAACTCGCTACCATATACTTAGCCTCTACTGAACTGAGTGCCACAGATCTCTGCTTCCTGCTGTACCAAGAAACTGCTGTCGACCCGATACTGAAAATCCCTCCAGATGTGCTCTTTCTGTCCGTTGGGCTCCCTGCCCAATCTGCATCTGTGAAGCCACATAGCTTCACCTCATCTGACTGTCTGTACCATAATCCATATCCCGATGTGCCTCTGAGATATCTCAATACATGCTTGTCTGCCTTCCAAAAGAGCTTGGTAGGCTTAACCATAGCTTGTGAAAGCTGGTTAATAGCATAGCATATGTCGGGTCATGTATTGACCAGATACATAAGCGACCCCACCAACTATCGGTAAACAGTGGCATCCACTACCTCTACCGATGTAGCATCCTCTTTCCTCCATCCACCAGGAAGAGGAGTGTTGATAGGCTTGTAGCCATGCATGTTTAACTTCTCCAGTATCTCCCGGGCATACTTGCCTTGAGACACAAACAATCCATCACTGCGCTACCAAATTTCCAATCCCGGGAAATAATGAAGGAGGCCCAAGTCCTTCATCTCAAACTCCTTGGCAAGATCAGCAATGCATGAGTGTATCAACAATTCATCACCTGTCAGAATCAAATCATCTACATAAATTACAATGATCAGCAACTTACCCTCCACCACAATTTGGTATAGGTTCGGATCCGCCTCACTCTTGGAGAATCCAAGTCCGGTGAAATAATTGTCTATCCATGTGTACCAAGCACAAGGTGCTTGTTTCAACCCATATAGCGCTCTCTTGAGACTGCACACATGTGACTCGCTGCTAAAGATCTCGAAACCTTCGAGCTACTCTATGTACACCTCCTCCTCAATGACTCTATTGAGGAACGTAGTCTTCACATCCATCTGATGAATGTGCCACCCCATCTGCACTAAGAGAGCAAGAATCGTCCGTATGGAAGAATACCTTGCGATAGGTGCAAAGGTCTCCTCATAATCGATCCCCTCTATCTGTGAAAAGCCTCGGGAAACAAATCTTGCCTTGTACTTCTCCACCTCCCGTCCCATTTGCTTGCTTCACTTTGTAGATCCATCTCAAACCCACCAACGAGGATATTTCCCTCCCGGTCTCGGGACAATCTCCCATGCCATTTCGACAATCGAATCATACTCTTCCACCATGGCATCTAACCATGTGGGGTCCTCCATGACTTCCTCGAAGAGGATGGCTCTGTCACGATACACTTTCTCATAAGAGCCATGTATCCAGTATATTGGTCAGGTGACTGTCTCTGTCTGCGTTTTGATGTAGGTGCTCCTACAACCTTCTCTACATCTTGAGCTAATCGCTCAGCTTCTGTAGTGCGCTTCCGCCCTCTGATGGTTGGCGCCGCTTGAGTGGTTTCTTCCACTCCATGAACCTCATCTTGTGGCTGATCGACATCCTGAGACTCATACTTAGGAACTAATAGCTCCTCATCTGCATGCAAGTGTAGCTCCCTCTTAAGAGAACACTTCATGGCTTTCTCCTCCTGAAATTTGATATCCCGTCCCACAATAGTCTTGCGACTATCTAGAAGATACACACGATAGTTGTGGGGAGTATTAGTGTACCCCACAAATATCCCAACCTCTGCAGTCGGCTCTAGCTTCTTCCTGGAATTATTCGTCACATGAATGTAAACAAGTGAACCAAAAATTCTCAAATGGGAAATATAAGGCCTCTTATCAGAAAATGCCTCCTCGGGTGTACTCATGCCAAGTATTCTGTGAGGACAATGGTTCTGTACATATACTGCAGTATTGCATGCCTCCACCCACAAGTGAATGGGTAGGCCTTGATCATGCAACATCGCCCATGCAGCACCCATGATCGTTCTGTTCTTCTGCTCAACAACCTCATTCTGTTGTGGGTTATGAGGTGCTATGAGCTCTCTTCGAATTCCTTCTACGTTGAAAAAGTCCTTGAATTTTCCAGAGATGAATTCACCACCATTTTCGCTCCTAAGAGCCTTCACCTGCTTCCCTGATTATTTCTCAACCAGTGCCTTGAACTCACAGAACTTTGAGTATGTCTCGCTCTTCTTCTGCATGAAGAAGATCCAGCACTTACGAGAAAAATCATCAACATATATCACATAATACCTGTGCTTTACTGTCGAAGCTACTGAGAAAGGTCCACACACGTCTGTGTGAATTCTCTCAAGGATCATCGTGGCGCTACTATCCTTCTCGTGAAAGGTGGATTTCACAAATTTTCCCAAGGTACACACCCCTTGCCTTTAGTCATTTGCGCAAGGTGCCCCCTAGGAATCCCATTATAAATGTAGGTATCTTCAAAGCTCCATGGTGAAGGTGGCCCAATCTCTAGTGCCACAACTCGCCATCATCTCGGCTCACCACTCCTTCTGCCTTGCTTGCCATTGCTTTGCAGCCATCTACCTGAAATTGATAAAGGTTCTTAACTCAAACCCCTATCCTCCGGGTCTCACCAGTTGCCTTACTGCGCAGGAAAGACTTTCCCTCACTAAAGACAACATCATATCCCTTGTCTTCTAACATCGCCACAAAGATAAGATTCTTCTTCAATCCTGGAACATGCATCACTTCCTTCAATACGAAGGGTTTACCAGACTCCCTCTTAAAGGAAATGGTACCGATACCGGTCGCACTGTATCTACCATCATTTCCCATCTCGATGTGCACTCCAATATCTTTCTCATCCAGATTAGTAAACAAATCTCGATCTCCTGCATGCATGTCAAAAGACGCACCCACAGCCATGAGCACAATGATCCCGCCACCGCCGTGCCAAGCATGTGATCAGTGAAAAATCCAACTCAAACTGCGAGGCTAAGGCCTCTCCCGCTGCAGATCCAGCAGCCTGCTTATTTTTCTTCTTTTGCGGACAATTTGTGGCATAATGTCCATGTTGGTGATAGTGAAAGCAATTCACCTTGGACATGTCCTGCTTCTTGCCTTTCGCACCGGAATGAGAAGCTTTCTTTCTCTTCCCCTTCTTTGCTTTGGCAGCCAAAGAACAATTTTCTTCATCAGATGCCTTTGATGAAGATCTATCCCTGGTACTCCGCCTTATCTCCTCTTGCATAAGATCCGACCAAATTCGCTCCCATCCTGGCAATTTCTCCCGACCATTGACAGAGTCCTGATAGGAATGCCAACTCTTCGGAAGACCAAGGAGAGCCAAGCTCACCAAGTCCTCATCTTCAGCGGTCACCCACTTTGACTCATCTGCATTGGATGAACTTCGTCGGTACTTGGGCATCTTGTCACCTTTCTCCATGTTTATGTTTACGAGTTTATCCTTGAGCGTAACTTCCTCTGGTTGCTCTTGCTTTGGAATAAATGCTCAGGCTTTCCACATCAAGAATGGAGAAGCCTTATGCTATGCGGGGAGCCGGACACTTATGTGATCCTTCACGCCCTCCATGAGAATCCTTCGACACCTTGTTGTCTTCTTTTGCCAAGCCTCAACTTGAGCAGCATCAGTAGGCTTTGGAACTTCAGCATCTATGAACTCCTTCAGCCCATTATCATCTAACACCGCCTCCATCCTATCTCTCCATGCAATATAATTTGAGCTGCCTTCAAGAGCATACTCCAATCGCAATCCTTGATAAGACATTTTGACTTCGACACCAAGAAAACAAACTGCTGCAAAATTCGAATTCCACCAGCTCAAAACTCAACCGCTTCAATGTTTTGCAAGTGCTCCAATGATCAATATCGCTCTGATACCATGTATAAATTTGAATAACTGATATATTATTCACCGAGATTCTCCTGATCACACACTATTTTAACTTCATGCACAATACATAATCTCTTCTACCATTGATCATTAATTGTGGAAATAAAAACAATTGCATGCACACATTAAAACCATAAAAAACCACACATATGAACACAATATTTCATGGGAAAGCTTAAATATGAAAACCCCAACTATCTGTATATTATATGTCATAGAGATCATGTAATAATCATTGTACAAAGCTCCTCACAAGCTCTCAGCACAACCTCCAATTATTTTATTGCTAGCTCGGATCATGCAAAACTTGTGCTCAGTACGCACTCACACCATTGCTTGACCTATCTGCACCGCAGTCAGCTGGATAATTACCAGATCAGTTTCAAATCCCATGATTAGTGTCTTGCCCCAATCCTCATTGGCTTCTCAGTGTGTGTGCAATTCATGCACAGTGGAGTCTGTTGATAGTCACACTTGCCCTTTCACCTATTTCTGCATTGGTCTCCACTAAAACTGTCCATGCACTGAAGTTAAGTGATGTATTCTTTAGTTGATTAATGAGTTTATAATTAGTGAATTAATTAATAATTAATTCACACCACTCTTACTAATTGTATAGATTAGTTAAACTAGATACAAATAGCTCAACTATGTTTAGATTAGTTAAACTGAACACAACTCCAATAACTTCCTCAATCAACTCCACCAAACTCTCTCACATGAGTTCTAACCGAAGTATCCATGCAATAGCTCCACCAAACCCTAGGAATGATGTGGTGCCAGCCAAGCCAATTGCATGTACACATCAGGGCATCAAGTTGAGGTGCTCCAAGGGGGATTGGATAATTTTTAGGTCCAATATTATTTAAGAGCTAATAATAATGAAGCATATCTATTTTTAGGCTGCAGCAGTAAAAATAGATTACATCAGTATGTCTAAAAATAGAATGACAGTGAGAATTTCCCGACTTGACTGGCCATTTAGGAATATCATCCTGCAACTCATAGAACATGATCCATATGTCTAAAAATAGACATAGTCTAAAAATAGACTTTGCGCCAAAAATAGCCTATGGGCCCACTTAGTGAAGGCGACTCCTTTCCACTAAGCTCATCATCTTGTTGCAATCTCAACAATTGCTACATCACACATTTTAGAGATAAGAAATATTTATTTTTCAAATGTATTGTGACGTGTCTTTGGTAGCCAATTTATCATGAATTGCTTGTCTCAATAATTTCAAGAGTATATATATGCTTGCTTCATTTGTAAATAAATGTTATACATATGTCACATTACTATCCTTTTCTCTCTCGATAGGGATTCCTTCCTTCAAGTTGGGTTCTCTCCCTTTACTCCTCTATATATCTATGTCAATTTCAAGTTTACAAAAGAAACCATGATGTATTTTGGGTACATGACATGCTTCCACCATCATATATAGGAAGACATATATTATTGGGGAAATTATGTAATTTTAGGCACACTTAATGCACCCAATGCATGATTTATACTTCCATTTTCATTGTTCAAGTCATATCTAAGTTGCAGTTTACCAATCTTGGGGGTCATGTGACATTTTCATTGTACTTGTTAATGTGATAGGTGGATGGTAGGGATTTAACTTCTACCAATGTAAGGATATAGGGTTAAGATTTATGTTAAACATAGTTATGCCCTCTTATATTTTTAATTTGATTGAAAAGATGTTATAAAAATAAATTAAAATTATATATATATATATATATATATATATAGACTTACATTTTTTTACTTATTTGATACTCATAACTCATATTATAGGCTCAATTTCATTGCTAAGTCATAAATAAGTTGATGTTTACCAATCTTGGGGTCTTATGGCCTTTTCATTGTACTTGTTATTGTGATAGATAGATGATAGGAGTTTAACTTCTACAAATATAAGGATAGAGGATTAAGATTTATGTTAAAGGTGACTATTCACTTTTTTCTTTTTCATTTGATTTTAAAAATGTTATATATATATATATATATATATATATATATTTTTTAGTCATTTCATATTGATAAGTCATGATATTAATATATAATATTATAAGAAAATTTATTGACAAATTAAAAATCTCCATAATTAATAATTTTGTTATATGTTGTTTTAAATGTCTATATATTTAATTTTTATATTAATTATTTTTATTATTAATATATCATAAAATAAGTATTTTTATATATTTAAAAATTTAATAACCATTTAATTTAATTTATACAAATACAAATACACTAATATATATAGTAATATAATGTAAACTCATTAAATACAAATATAATCTTTGTAAATTCTTCCTTTGCAAACTTTTATAATGCTTTAATACTAAAATCCTTAAAAATATGCAAGGAAAAAATAGCACTCCAATGTTAAAGTTCCTTTTCATAATTATAATATATTTTATATAAAATTTACACATTTGATAGTTTTTATTTTTTAAACATTTATTAAATTTAAAATTCGAAAATTTTTTATTAGAATGAATTTTATAGGTCGTTCAATATTTTGTACATGGTCGAATTGTGGAAAAGGTGTGATGTTTATTACTTGATATTTTGTTCGATTTTTCCAATAATTTATGTAGTTCTTCTTGGTAATTTAGGCAGTGTATCAAAGCCATTCCTGCAATTTTTGGTACACTACATTTTTTAAAGAAGGATGTTGTTCTCTTTGTGACAATGGTGGACGATTGCTTCCTTATTTTTTGTCCCGTTGAAAATTGATTAACATGAGAAATTTCATAATCCAAACTAACACTGATATCTATTTCCGAAACTTGGCCATCGTGTATTAAACGCAGTGTCGGATTTGTAATATTGAACTTCTATTTATATTATAGATATGGAAGAGGATATATATATATATATACCTCACTCAGATAACAACATTGGTTAAGAGGTTGGTTTTATTTAATTATATTGATGATGATGATGGTTAACATCCATTAAGACCAATATTTGGTTTATCGGACCTAAAGAAAAGCGTTATTTAATTTGATTTAAGATTTTATTCCTATGGTCAAAAAGCTTTGAGAGAAGCCTCCCGAGCTCACTATAATTTTGACATCTTAAAAGGCTAGGAAGGTCAGTATTGCAACAAAGATTATGAAATTGAGCTCTAATGTGGTTGTATGCGGGGCACTATAAGAGGAAGTGATTTTCATCCTCGATGTTCATATTCTAACAGAGATGGAAGATCCTTTCCATCCATGGTGTTTTAGGGACTGTCCAACGCCCTGTTTCACTATGGAGCTCATGAGAGTTCATTCTAATCTTGGTTATATTAATTTTCTTCTTTGAGCTAGTTAAGATAGAGAGATACTTTTTATCTTCTAAGGTGGGGTTGATGACCTTCTTATAATACCTTAATTTTCTTTTAGCTGCTAGATCTTTCTCACACCACATTTTTTCTTCGAACTTAGAAGCGACAATTTTTTTTAATGTTATTGATTTTTTGCAATGCAACATTCTCGTCGATCTCCCAATGGTTTAACCAGGCCCTGGTGTCTTTATACCAACCTCGTTTAAGCCTTAGGTGGTTTTGGCCGGAATTTAAAGCTAGCTTAGGAAGTCTATGGTCTCCTATGCTATTGAGCTTGTGCTTGTACAACAGAAGCCTAGTCATAGCTAGGCTCTCGATAGGGGAAAGACCCACTTCTATAAGGAGAATAGGATAGGGTGCATTGCTTTTAATTTTAAGGTTATACGTTATAAAACGCTTTTGGATTTGCTCAATATTTCTCCAAGATTCTCTAGAGATGCTGCAACCCCAAACCTCACATCCATATAAGCTAACAGGAGTGACTAAAGTTTCAAAGAGGAACTTCTTTCTATCCCACATTACGAGGTTTGTCGTTTTACAATTATTTTCAAGACCAAAATAAGCTTTCCACGCCCCATTAATCCTTTTCTAAATGCTATAGTTCCAGTTGAGCTTGTGATGGCTATCAATTCCTAAGTAATTGTAAGAAGACACTTCCTCCAAGTTACTATTTCATACATAAAATTAGCGTAAGTGTCCTTCTTGGATTTGATAATCATAACTTTTGTTTTCTCAGTGTTAACAAACATACCCATGGTAGAGTAGAAATCCTTAAGAAGTCTAAGTTTCTTATCAATATCAGATGGGCACCTTGCGAGAAGAACAATATCATCAGCATAGAGAAGACGGATGATGACTATCCCAGCTGAGATCGTGCCAGCACATCCTGCTTCCTCTAAACAACCTTCTAGCTTGTCGATGTAAATGCCAAATAGGGTAGGGGAGAGGGGGCAACCTTGTTTAACTCTGATATTACACTTAATATCTTTTGACCACCCCTCATTGCTCTTTAACTTGGAAATTACATTCTCGTATAACCTTATAGCGACTGCTCTTAGCTTGAAAGGAACATTTAACTCTTCTAATCTATTCCATAGGTTATTTGTATGAACTATATCGAAAGCCTTTCTAAAGTCCAAAAAGCAACAAAAGAGATTCGATTTATCATTGCGGCATTCCTCCACAATGATCCTAAATGTAACGAGGTGGTCCGTTTTTGAGTGCTGCCTTCTAAAACCCGCTTGGCCTTTAGCCCGCTTACCTTCACTTTCAAGCCAAATGCTCAACTTCTTTTCCAAAATAATACCATATAACTTGGCTAATAGAGGGCTGATCATAATTGTTCGATAATTAGAGGAGTTATTTGTATCCCCACTTTTTAAAATAGGGATAATGAGGCTCTGAGTCCAAGGTTTAGGGGACCCTTGCTTGACCGCTTGGTTGAAAAGCTTGTGGATGTGGGGGATGAGGACAAGACCTCCAATTTTTAAGGTTTCTGCCTGGTAACCTTCAATGTCTTTAGCTTTCCCATTTGCTAGGCATTTAACCCCAAAATCAATGTCTTATAATGAGAAAACTTCTTTCGTTGTGAGCAGGGTTTCAAAATCCCTGGCATTTGGAGATTCATAAAGTTTTTTAAGATA
The DNA here is from genome assembly GCA_034641835.2 of Pinus albicaulis. Lineage (NCBI taxonomy): Eukaryota > Viridiplantae > Streptophyta > Pinopsida > Pinales > Pinaceae > Pinus > Pinus albicaulis. Next base: position 66,031 of record JAXQQM020075815.1, on the reverse strand, counting down.
GGAATTCCAGTCGTGTAAAGCAATTTTATTATTATCTTTAGTTTTCCTAGTTACAATCTATCTCCAGAATTTCTTAGGAGCCACCTTAGAAAGGTGTAAGAGATTTTGTTGTCTTTTACGAATATATTGCCTTTTTCTCCTTTTAGTTAGGGCTTTGTAGATTTTTATCTTGTTAATTTTGAGAGATTCATCAACAGCTTCCATAATTGCTCTCCTCCTACTTTTACAATATTTGTCATAACATGGGTTGGTTTTGTTATTTCTATTATTACTTGAGACTTCAATTGAGAACTTGTTAATATAATATAAGAGAGTTGTCGTAAAATTATGATAGAGTTCATCTATGTTGTCTATACTAGATAAAGGAGAAAATAAGTTTTTAATTCATTTAGAAAAAGATCTTTTTTATTTCTATCAAAGAATAAGTTCTTCTAACTATAACGATTATCTTCTATGGGATCTCTATGCATGACAAAATTGAGAGTTATGAGTAAAGGCCTATGATCAGAGTCAGGCTCATGGCCTCAATTGAACTGAGCGAGTGGAAGGAAGTAAGGAAAGAGAAAATAATATTATGATGGAACTAGGAGATGAGATGTCACAACAGCATCGGATGAAGATCATGGGGATGTGAACCTACTTTGGAGAAATTTGACGAGCCTGTCATCGATCTGTAAAGCTCTGGCAAGCACAGAGACAGAAACAGGAGGAGAGGCTCCGAAAAATGTCGGGGCAACCTGCTGAGTCCAGAGATGGCCATTGCATTGATAGGGCCAATGTTATGTTGGAAATGCACAAGACCTCGCAGGAACACAAACACGTCTCCCTTCTCGAGTGTTTTGGAGATCAATGTGTTGTTAGTGGTGATAAAGCCAACTAAGAGAGTACCCTCTATGACCACCACAATTTCGGTGACCTGCGGATGTGTGTGAGGGGGATTAAGTCTGAGAGGAACAACGTAATCTAGCTGGACCATGGAGATTCCCAAGGTGTTTAAGCCTGGTAGTTGCATTACAAAAGCCGGCATTACCTTGAATCCCAACTGGTTATTTGTATCTCCTGGTTTATCTATGCCTCTCAACTGGAAGTCGTCTGCTATGACCATCATCTCATTCTTACATGGGAACCCGTTCACAATAACTGCAAAATTCAAATCAAACAATATATATATATATATATATCTGTGTTTTGTGAAACATATATATATCGTGAGGATATGGTCAGTTGCATACTTCCTTCGACATTCAACAATAGAAAAATTCCGCCTTGATCTAATATGTTTTAGATTGTCTTTTAATAATGAAAAAACCTACTTTCATATGACATGTTTTAATTTTTCAAACTAAAAAATGTATATAATGATCCGGTATATGATATAGTTTCAAAGTTAATATTTAATTAAAACTATATAATTAAATTTATAAGGTTTCTTATTATATATTTTTTAATTATTTTAAAATAAGATTGTATTGCTTTACAAAATCAAATTTTTAGTACATAGTTTTATTATTCACTACTATCAAAAGTATTTTGAAGGGAAACTTCTTGAATCAGAAATTATCTAATTTTATCCATTTGTCAATAGAGTTATTACTCCCAAATTGCAAAAATTGTAGAAGTGGTAATATAACTACAATGTCTAAGAGTCATCTTACCACAAAAAAATATCAATCAACATTTAACAATTATGAATCAGAAGAAGTGACATGTGTCATTATCTCTCGCACTAGATCCTGGAGGCGTATATGTTGTGGTAGTGCATGGAATATGGCACTCAATTTGAGCCATACAAGCATCAATCCTCTCCACACAAAACGCCAAGTTCCGCTATTCTCTTTTCACATCATCAAGAGTGGTGAAAAAATTATATCTATCAACTTGTTTTTCCATAAGAATCCTTCCTATTAAGGTTTTCATTTTCCAATAAATAAATAATGTTTGAAGATACTAATAAATATTGGTTGAAGATACTACTTTTTTCAATGTGGTCAGGGTCCAAAATCCACTGCCCAAATTCCTCCACTAGCTCTGAATCTGAAAATAAATGTCTTTCTCTAGCTGCCATGGTCTCAAGGTTCTTAAATTCACTTTGAGTATCGAGGGGAACATCTAAGTAAAATGACTCAACAACCTCCTGGGCTTATTGATGGGCTTTATTATGGCCCTAGGGACCTCATCCACCCCTTCTACTCCTCATGCACTAGTGCTACATGGGGGTTGGCTCATAATGCAAATGAAAATCAAACTAGGTTTGAACAAGATATTTAACACGATGAAGAAAGCACTGGTTCTCGAGCACTTTCTAGACACAAAATATAGAGAGCCTAAGAGATCCAACACAACTCTTAGCATGAATAAGCTAGAAGTCAAGAACAACTAAATGAGAATTAATATAGATCCATACCATAGCAGCCAGTATATTGTCCCCCCACTAGTAACTAAGCCCAGAACAACCACAATCATCCCAAGTACACAACTCCAACCAAACAACAAGCTGACTCAGAGAGTCTTAGATAGGGGATAAAATCAAGCTAAAAAATTAGAGATGAGAGATGGAGAAACAAGAAAATTAAGGTAACATAAGGGTTTCATAATTTTGAAAAGTGAGCCAAGCTCCAAATGTTGCATGCAGGGGAGTATCTCTACTTTCATAAGATCTAAAATGTTGATGATAACCTGGACCGCAAAATCAACTATCAACCCACATTCCAAACTCCCATCCCTCACCTTGGTTACAAAGCCTATGGTCTTCAAAACAAAAATAGTTGTATTTCCATTAGTAAAGAGTTGTCGTTCGTAACTTTGGTTTTTCAAGCTCTCGCTTAGGACTAGTGGGCTACCTATGTTACCATAACAACTAAAATATCCACCTCGTTATAACCCGACAACCTCCTGGAGTATAGTTCAAAGCCTTATAACTATGGAAGCATACCAAATTTCAACTAAGTAACAACACAAGCACTGATTTGGCTCCCTTCGCTCATTACAAAATTACATGCAGATGAGATCATAGATTGAAGTAATGTCACATGATTTCACATGCATAGGGGTACCCATGCCACTGAAAAACCTTTAATCTCACTAATTCTTAAAGGTGGTGGGCTTGACTACCCCTGCTACCAATTTCCTCATACCACACCCCATTAGGGGATTTTTGAATTATTTTGAGTTGTTAACATGTTTAACAATGTAATTTTAAGATAGAAAAAATCCTCTCCTATGTAGTATGTTTCAAATTGTTATTTAAAAATAGCATATATATATATATATATATATATATATATATATATATATATATATATATATAAAAATATAATATATATATATATATATATATATATATATATATATATATATATAATACCATTTCAATTCATGTACAATTACATTATTTTTATTTATAAAATTTAATTACTTGAAATCATTGTATATCTATCTATATATATATATGAGATTTTAAATTATTAATTTATATTATTATTTACTACTTTGTTTCAATGTTTTTATATAAGAATATAACTAAATAATTTTTAATCAATTTATATTTTTACACTGTTTAAAATATATTTTTGAATGCATAAATGGATATAACCTTAAAAAAGGAAAAATTGTACCTTTGTATAACATATTGTACATTTTTGTAAATTACAAAATATATAATAATTTAGAGTGTCATACAATTTAAAAATAAATCACTTAAAATAATTAGTTGGTAATGGTGCTTATCATATATATTATTAAATTAGTTTGAGTAGGTAACATGTTTGACATTATTTTTTAAGATTGAAAAAGTCTACTTCTATGTAATATGTTTCACATTGTTATTCAAAACACACAAAATTTTCATTGATTAAATCACACTCCAAAACATTGATTTTTCCAAAAGATTACATGATTATTTATTTGGAGGAGAGAAGTCTCTCCAATCTTGTCAAGAGAAACTTCCTTCTAGATATTTGAAGGAAGTTGAGAGCTATCCTCTCAACTTTAAGATTTTATCCTAACTTCCTTATCTCCTAATTAATTCTACAATGACTCACTAATTCTAGAAACTCCTAGATTCATTAATTAAATAATTACATAAAAATTAAACATGAGATGCTCATGCATCATAGGCCCTTTTTTTTCTTTTTAATTTGATTTTAAAATTGTTGTAAAAATAAATTAAAATTATATATATTCTTTGACTTCAATTTTTTAGTCATTTGTTATTAATGAGTCATATTATAGACCCATTTTCATTGCTAAGTCATAACTAAGTTGGAGTTTACCAATCTTGGGGGTCATGTGACCTTTTCACTGTACTAGTTATTGTGATAGGTGGATTGTCTAGATTTAACTTGTACAAATATAAAGATAAAAGATTAAGATTTATTTTAAAGGCAGTTATGCCCATTTTTTTAATTTGATTTTTAAAATGTTGTAAAAATAAATTAAAATTATATATATATATATATATATATATATATATATACTTTGACATACATTTTTTTTTTAATCATTTGATATTAATAAGTCATGATATTGGTTTATCATATTGTAAAAAAATCTATTTACAAATGAAAAATATTCATAATTAATAATCTTATTATATGTTGTTTTAAATATCTATATATTTTACTCTTATATTAATTCTTTTTATTATTAATATATCATAAAATAAGTGTGTGTTTTGATATATTCAAAATTTATTAACTATTTAAATTATACAAATAAAAAAACACTAACTTATATCATAATATGATTTTATATAGACTTATTTTATATATATATATATATATATATATATATATATTCATCCTTTGCAATAAATATATATAATCATTGCAAATTCATCCTTTACCAACTTTCATAATGCATTAATGCATTAAATCCTTAAAAATATGCTTCGAAAAAATAGAACTCCATTGTTAAAGTTCCCTTTCATAATTATTATATATTTTATATAAAATTTACACATCTCACATTTTATTTTTTTTAATATTTATTAAATTTAAAATTCGAATAAATTTTATTAGAATGAATTTTATCGCTAGTTCAATATTTTGTACATCGTCGAATTGTGGAAAAAGTGTGATGTTTATTAATATATTTATTTTTCAATTTTTTCTATAATCTATGTAGTTCTTGGTAATTTAGTGAGTGTATCAAAGTCATTCTTGCACTTTTGAGTAAACTAAATTTTAAAAAAAGGATGTGGTTCTTTTGTCACAATGGTGGACATTGCTTCATCAATTTTGTCTCATAAATTGAAAATTGATTGATTAACAAGAGAAATTTCATAATCCAAAGTAACACTAAGACCTTTTTCCCATTTATTACCCAAGTTAGCTGGTGGAAAAAATTCTTTGATTTTCGTAGTAACATACTATTTGTTGCATAACCTATATTGATATATAAATTATCTTGTACAAATCCATGAAAAATTTAAAAAAAAATGTCTTTGATTACTCAATAAAGTTACTCCTCCATGTTATGTTTTGGTCTATGTTTTGTGTATGAGACCACGAATTTTTTTTTTGGGCATTCTTCTATTATTTAAAATGGCAATAATAACACCCTCTATTGCACAAGAGGCATCCCTAAAGTTTACTTGAAGTAATGAATTGTGGATTTGAGCTTCTCTCACTGAGATTCACATCTAAAATTTTCCATCCAAAGGCTTTGCATAAGGCTACAGTCATGCATAAAAAAATTATTTTCAGTTATAATTGATATGTCTCAAGAGCAATAAGCTTGTTTCATATATTTCTCATGTTGTTTCATTTCATTGAAAAACAACGAATCCTTTATTTCAACAATATGTTAATGATATTTAAAAAGTGTGAGATTTTCTGTTTTATCTTTAACATTTGATTATTTGTGTTTCTATAGGAAAAATTCATCTTCTTCACATGTGACTTTTGTTAATACTTCTCAATTAGTATGGAATTTTGTAAAATAGTTTTATTGTAAATATAATCTTCATATATAAAATTAAGAGTTGAATAAATTAGTGTGCATATGTAAAATTGGTTGTTTCTTTGTTGGATTTGTTTTGGTTAGCTCACAACTCACCACAGTTAGCTCAAAATTCACCACGGCTTCATATTCAGTTAGTAGGCTCATGCTACACAACTTCAACTCTTCACAGAGAGACAATAGTGCAATCTTTGAATCTCTCGCACAAACGTTGTTAGAAGGGAATCTTTCTACGTTCACCAGTTTGCTAGCTCATATCGAGAAGAAAAAAAAAGCTGGGGGTTGTACTTACACTCCAACTTTCTTCATTCCAACATCACAACAACATCATAACCACTATGCGAAAAGCTAAAATTCATCAAAGGTTCTTTAATTCACCATTTTATATTTAAAAGCATGTGTTTAGTAGCTTACAGGAGGAACATAAATTATCACAATGTTTACAACTATCTAATACACCACCAATAAATATCATGATTATCACATTGTTTACAACTATCTAATACACCACCAATAAATATCATGTTAACTAATATTTCGTGATTTTTATTGGGGTAAAAATGCGAAGGTGGGTTACACTTTTGTGAGAAATGTGGGTGGAAAATTCATTTTCCCAGTAGTTTAGCCGAACTTATATAAAAGTTTGGCTAAATTGCTTAAAAGTTCGGCCGAACTAATTCTTCCGTTTACATTAACGGCATATTGACAACGTGGGTAAACATATTTTTGGTCGGAGATGGGAAAACCAGCAACCAAAGTTTGACCGAAATAATAGTTTGTCCGAACTAATAGTTCGGCCGAACTTTTAAAAATAATTTGGCCGAACTTTTCTTATAAATATACTGGCCCGCAAACCTTAATAGGTTTCAATCTTATTACCATTTGTTATCGTTGTCGCACATCTGTGTCATCTGTCTCGATGCGTTTGTGTTGTGTTTTTGTTTTTTGTCTCGTTGTCTGTTGTCACTGTGTTTGTTGTCTCATTGGATTCGTGTTGCAGGGGCGAGGAGGTGAGGCTTGCTGTTGTCGTTGGTGTATTTTTTTTTCTGTATTTTTTTTGTGGGTTATAATTTTTTTCCTTTCTTTTTTGTTCACACATTATTTCTTCATTTGCATACTCCGCGATGTCTTCGGCTGCATCCTCCGAGACGCCTTTGGCAATCTCCTACCTCCTCCTTTTTTTCGGCCTCATGGTCTTTTCGTCTCTGAATTTACAGGTAGATCCACGTGAACCATTGCTTCATTTGCTTCATTTCTTTGCAGGTAGATCTACGTGAACCATTAATGAAACAAGGAAATTGCACAAAATTTATTTAATTCATTTTTGCCTTCACATTTTACCATTGTATAAGTTTGAAGAAATACATACTCATTTATGGATTTAACAAATAAAGTGTGCACATATTCTAAATCTTTTAAAATTTTGAACCAACTTTCATTAGGTTTCCTGATGTAAATAAAACCTTTGAAATAACCAATGTTGCAAGTTACCTTTATGAAACACACAAAAATGCACATACTGTAGTAACAACCATCTTATTGAACCAAAGATATTATCATTTTCAATTTTCTTAAGGTCTAACCTGTGACCTCTGTTTTTAGCAAATGCTTACTTTCGCTAAGATCTACCATCCAAACTTGTCTGGAGCCCATGAGCAACTAATGGATATCTGTGTTAAAAAGTGTGATCTATTAGAAGCCTCGTGGCATTGGTCCAAGCTATAGATCTAGCTCTAGTACCTTTGCTATAAAATTTTCTTTTTTGAAATGTATTAGTGCAAAAACATTACCTACCCAAACAATTCTATTTGATTATTGTTATTTGTATGCAATATCCTCAAATATTTGCATATAATAGACCTTTAAAATATACCCCAAATTCTGAAACAGTCCACCCTCCAGTTTTTTCCAAGGAAATGTTTCTTAGCATTGTCTTTCATGTTAAGAATAAATGAAATCAATTGTGACTTTATATCTCATGTTGTTCCTTGAGTACCTTCTCTCTTAATTGTAGCTTTATCATTGGTCTCTTCTTCATGTTGTAATATTTAAATTTTTCTTGCACCTTTCCTTCATGTTGCACCTTGAGTACCTTCTTTCTTAAATGTAGCTTTATCAATGGTCTCTACTTCCTATTGTAATATTTAAAATTCTCTTGCACCTTTCCGTCATGTTGTACCTTTAGTACCTTCTTTCTTAATTTTAAATTTATCACTGGTCTCTCCTTCCTGTTGTAATATTTGAAATTTTCTTGCACCTTTCCTTCTTAAAATTGTAGAAACAAAAACGCTTGACTGCAAAAGTAGCTGGTATTTTATAGTAATCCCTGCATAAATGGTGGTGTTATTTTCTCACCTCCATTGTGACAATATTCAAAAATGGTGCAACGGAGTTTTTTGTGTTGATATGAAGCTGACACTATCAATGATATTACCTGAAAATATATGATCATCTTCATTATCTCTTCATTTCATAGTATTTATTCTTATTATTGCCTTCATAACAGCCATCAAAAAACAAAAAAGCCTCTTTACCATTCTTTGCAAATTTTGACTGAGCTTCTTAATTGTTAAGTACATTATCTAAGGTGTCTATAATAATGGCACCATATTCTTGGATGCCTATTTCCTATTTTTCATTATAAAGCCCCAATCAACAATCCATAATTACTTTTGTAATATTGAAAGGGAAACTAGAGCTGCTACCTGTGCATCTACTCCAATAAAACTCGGAAGTTCAATCCAATACTTTATATTCACCTTAGGTGCAAAGGGAATAATAAGTTGTTCATATTTAATATCAAGGATAAATGATAATACAAGCCAAAAATGACACTATTATATTATTATATGAATGATTGTACAAGCCAAAAATGACATTATTACATTATTAGACAATATGTTAGGTGCTAAATCTTACTTCTTATTAAGGACATAAATAATGCAAGTTGAAAATTCTTTTTTTAATGTTCTTATCCTATTTTTAGATGTCAAAGAAAAGGTTTCTAGATGTGATTTCTCCCATAAACTTTAAGGAAAACCATGTACATGTCATTTCTCCCACAAAATCATCAAGGTGTGACTTTTGGCATAACTTCATCAACCACTACCACTAGTTGTTTTAGTAAGTGCATAAAATAAATTTGAAAACCATGTACATGTCATTTCTCCCACAAACTCATCAAGGTGTGAATTTTGACATAACTTCATCAACCACTACTGCTACTTGTTTTAGTAAGTGCATAAAATAATTTTGCAAACATTAAGGAAAACTTTAAGGAAAACTGTGTACATGTCATTTATATGTCATTTCTCCCATAAAATTTAAGGAAAACTTTAGGGATAACCATGTACATACATGTCACTTATCCGATTTCTCCCATAAACTCAAAGCAAAATCTAAGGACAACCATGTATATGTCATTTCTAAGTCATTCTCCCTTAAACTTTAAGGCAAAATTTAAGGATAATCATGTACATACATGTCATTTATCCCATAAACTCAAGGCCAACTTTAAGGATAAACATGTACATGTCATTTCAAGGAAAACTTTAAGGATAACCATGTACATGTCATTTCTCCGATAAATTTTAAGGCATTTTCTAGTGTTTTTGGAACCATGTACATGCCATTTCTTTGTCATTTCTCCCATAAACTTTAAGGCAAACCATGTACATGTTTCATTTATCCCATAAAATTTAAGTTAAACTTTAAGGCATGTCATTTCTATGTCATTTCTATGTCATTTCTATGTCATTTCTCCCATAAACTATAAGTCAAACTATAAAGAAAACCATGCACATGTCATTTCTCCCTTAAACTCTAGGAAAGACAAACTTTAAGGCACATCATTTCTAGATGTCATTTCTCCCATAAACTTGAAGGAAAATTTTAAGGCAAACCATGAACATGTCATTTCTCCCACAAACTCAAGGCTTTCTCCCATAAACTCAAGGTAAACTTTAAAGCCCAAAAACCTTGGTGAGAACCTAAAGTGGTTGAAATTCTATAGGATTTGAGTCACTCTATTGAGTGTTAACTTCTACAAGTTCTAAAGGCAGAATCTGTGTTAGGTCCCTATATTACTAGTATAGTCCCTTATTGTTGTTAGTGTAACCCCCTTATTGTTATTATTGTACCCCTGTAACCCCCATATTATTATTATTGTGCCCCTAAATTATTATTGTTAGGTCGGTTAGGATTACATTGTGACCCCACTAGGATTACATTATGGCCCCATGGACTCCTATATATAGAAAGGAGGTTTTGTAATTTGTATCATCCAAGAATTGTTCATTAATGTAATGTATTGGAGGTTTCCCCCTCGAAATGGCTTATTTCTAAGGCATTGATATCTCTTTTCTTCTATTTTTGGAGCTGGTTTCACAACATTTGGTATCAAAGGTTTGGATTCTAGGGTTTCACTGCTCCAAACAGGTCATCATGGAAATTTTTCTATAACTTTTTTTCTACAAAATTTCTAGGGTACGAAGCCGAAATACTGAGAAACATCGTCAAAAAATTTCAGAGCTTGGTTCACAATATTTTCGGAGATATGATCTGTGGAAGTTAGGTCTTTTTGTAGGCTCCTCAATTTAATCTAAACAGGTCATCATGGCATTTGTGCTATAACGTTTTTTCTACGGAGGTTCAGAATCGGAAATTTTTAGGGCACGAAAATGAAATCCTGAGGAAACGCGTCAAAAAATTTCAGAGCTTGGTTCGCAATATTTTAGGAGATATGATCTATGGAAGGTAGTGCTTTTCAGGCTCCTAAATTTCATCTCAAAGAGGTGATCGTGGGAAAATCTTCATAAATCTCTCTCTAAGCATCGGATTGGAGTGCCGTAAAAATTGGTCACAAGTACATAGATTGCAGTTTCTTTTCTATCAATTCCAGAGCTAAAAGATGAAACAATGACACATGGAAAGTCATACAAGTGCGCTGTAATGAACCAGTCCATAATTAGGTCATTATGGGAGATTGGGCATAAATTTTCCTTGGAGAATCCAAATCAAGTTAGACCTGTGGTATTCGAAAGATAATTCGGAAGGCTGCGCCAGTGTCCAATTTCAGATATTGAAGAGCCACAATCACAAAGATAATCAAATTTCAATATAGAGCTCCTCAAAAGAAATAAAAAGGTGTGTATTGTTTTTACGAATTGCATAAGTCTTGTTTGAAGAATCAATTTGAATTGATTCCAAGGGCATATTGTAGAATATATATCAGTATTGGGTTAAAAAAAAGTTCCCCGTAAAAATAATTCAACACCCATTAAGCCTTCAGAAGGCTCTACTATGACTCATGAAGATGAAGAATTGCAACATGATCTATCAAAATTACAAGAGCAAGTGCACATAATTTCACTCTCGCAAAGTGCAACAAAAAATGAAAGGGATGTTTTGAAGAAAGGTGTGGAAGCGAAGATGGATGGTTTGAAGAAAGGCGTGGAATCTAAGATAGATGGCATGGAATCTAAGATGGATGACATGTAAGCTAAGATCGATGAAAAAATGAAAGACAACATGGAAAACATGAAGAATGATCTAAAAGCAGACATGGAAGGTTTGACAAAGTTGATACAAGAAATGTTTCCTAATGGTGAAAAGATAGTAGAGGAAGCTCATGATGAGAACAAAATAAATGTTAATCGTGATTTCATAAACTCTACAGTTGGAGGGAAGAACCACCATATTCCAAAAATGGATATGAGGAAGTTTGATGGAAAGGATCCTGTAACATGGATACTACAGATGGAGCAATATTTTGATCTCCATAACGTGCAAAACACACAAAGGTATGCATTGCAAATTTACATTTAGAACAAAATACATTTGTATGGTATCGATGGCTTTGCTCCCATGAAATTTTTTTCACTTGGTCAATTTTTACGGAGGAAATGATAGCACATTATGAGGATACAAAGAGCAACACCTTCTTTAGCCAATTGATAAATCTCAAACAAAAGGGTTTAGTGGGGCAGCACATTGAGGACTTCCAAAAATTGAATATAAGGTTAACTGATATTCCAGAGGAACACAGGATTGATCTCTTCATAGGCACTTTAAAGGATAACATCCAACATGAAGTTCGCGTTTTGGAACCTGATTCATTGGAGAAGGCATTCAGGTTGGCAAGAAAAGTTGAATGTAAAATTATGGCGACAAGGAAGCCTACCACTCAATTCTATAAAGAAGGAAGTGTTGCTACGCCTAGATTTACACAACCTACAAGGTTGACACCACAAAAATTGGAAGAAAAAAGAGCAAAAGGGCTTTGCTATAGTTGTGATAGAAAATACACTAAAGGTCATAAGTGTCCTGAGAAGAAATTATTTTACATAGATTGTGAAGAGGAGGAAGAAAATGAACAAGAAACTTCAAAAGAAGAGGATATACACCAGGAAGCAACCCTAGAAGAAGAAGAAATGAGTCCGACCATATCATGTAATGCATTGGAAAGAATTACCACTCCTCAAACTCTCAAGATAGAAGGACATATCAAGAAGAAAAAGGTAATAGTGTTGATTGATTCAGGTAGCACCCATAATTTTATTCATTGTAAGGTAGCCAAGGAATTAAATTGTTTCCTATACCCAGCACCCGAATGTCAAGTGATGGTTGCAAATGGAGGAACTATAAATTGCTCTGGAAAATGCCATAATATCAAGCTAACCATGGGGGAATATGTATTGAATATTTCAATGCTTTCCATTCCTATGGGAGGTGTTGATGTTGTACTAGGAGTACAATGGTTACAATCTTTGGGGACGGTAGCTTTTAATTTTCAAGAACTTTTCTTGAAATTTTTTTCAGAAGGAAAGGAAGTCAAATTATGGGGTATTTCGGGGAAGCCAGGAAGGATAATAAGCTCTAATGTCATGACAAAGCTTCTAAAGAAAGAACAGCGAGGCGTAATTGCACAATTATGCTCACTAGAAGTTCCAACATCAAAATCATCGATTTCTGCAGATCTCCAACAAGTCTTGGACAATCATTCCAAGGTGTTTGAAACTCCCAAAGGACTCCCACCTATTCGTGATCATGATCATGCTATTCATTTGATTCCAGGAAGTGTTCCTCCAAACATCCGGCCTTATAGATATCCTTACGTCCAAAAGAGCGAAATTGAACGCATGATTGCAGAAATGTTAGAGGCGGGTATAATTCAACCTAGTCAAAGTTCTTTCCCTGCTCCTGTAGTATTGGTACACAAGAAGGATGGATCATGGTGAATGTGTCTAGATTATAGGAAGCTCAATAAGCTCACCATTAAAGACAAATTTCCCATTCCTGTGATTGATGAATTATTGGATGAATTACATGGAGCAATTTATTTTACCAAGTTGGATCTTCATTCAGGATATCATCAAATTAGAATGAAGATTGAAGATATTCCAAAAACAGCATTTCGAACTCATGAGGGTCATTATGAATTTTTGGTCATGCCTTTTGGCCTTACCAATGCACCTTATAAATTTCAAGGGTTGGTGAATTCCATTTTCAAACCCTTCCTTAGAAAATTTGTGCTAGTATTGTTTGATGATATAATAATCTACAACAGGTCTTGGAAGGATCATGTTGAGCACATTGACAGGGTGCTCAAACTATTGCAGGAGAAACAATTAGATGCAAAAACATCCAAATGTTTCTTTGGAGTACAAGAGGTGGAATTTTTGGGTCATATTGTATCTCACGAGGGTGTTAAGGTAGACCCTAACAAAATTAAAGCCATTAAGGAATGGAAAGTCCCCACAACCATAAAGCAGTTGCGAGGATTTCTCGGGTTAACAGGGTATTATCGCAAGTTTGTTAATAATTATGGGAGAATAGTAGCACCTCTAACAACATTATTGAAGAAAGATGCATTTTCATGGAATCCTGAAGCAACTAAGACCTTTGAACATCTTAAAGAGGCAATGTGCCTAGCACTAGTCTTAGCTACACCAGACTTCACAAAAACCTTTATTGTGGAATGTGATGCCTCAGGAAATGAAATTGGTGTTGTTTTAATGCAGGAAGGAAGACCCATTTCTTTTGAAAGTCGTCCAATCAAAGGAAATTATTTACAGAAACCTATTTATGAGAAGGAAATGTTAGCAATACTGCATGCACTAAAGAAATGGCGAACTTACCTAATGGGAAGACACTTCAAGGTAAAAACTGATCATTATAGTCTTAAACACTTTTTGGAACAAAGACTATCTTCAGAAGAGCAGCAAAAATGGGTCACAAAGATGTTGGGTTATGACTTTGAAAAAATATATAAAAAAGGGAAGCTTAATGTCGTTGCCAATGCACTCTCAAGAAAGAATGAAGAGGTGGAAGCATTGCTTTGTGCCATTTCTATTATCCAACCAGATTGGATAACCGAAGAAAGAGATGAATGGAAGAAGGACAAAGAAGCATGGAAACTCATTCAAAAGTTGCAGCAAGATCCTAGTAAATCTGATGCATTTAATTGGAAAAATTATTCTTTATGGTACAAAGATCGCTTATATCTTTGTAAGAATTCCCAACTAAAACAAAATATTCTTTTGGAATTGCACACTTATCCTTTAGGAGGACACTCGATATTTTTAAAAACTTACCACAGGGTGAAGAAATATTTTTTTTGGGATGGCCTTAAATATGATATTCAAAAGTTTGTGGGGGAATGTTTGGTTTTCCAGCAGAATAAAGTTGAGACAATTAAGACCCTGGGACTTCTACAACCTTTATCCATTCCAAGTCAACATTGGGAGGAGATTTCAATGGATTTTATGACAGGTTTACCTAAGTTCGAAGGAAAGAGTGTCATCATGGTGGTAGTTGATAGACTTACCAAGTATGCACACTTTTGTGCATTATCTCATCCATTTAAAGCAAGTACAGTTGCTATTACATTTATGGACACAATTAAAAAGCTATATGGAAACCCAAGGGTTATTGTGAGCGACAGAGATCCCATTTATACTAGTGTTATTGTGAGCAACAAAGATCCCATTTCTACTGGAAATATTTGGACGGAGTTACTTTCTTGTTTGGGTACTCAATTAGCTCATAGCGCATCTTATCATCCTCAATCTGATGGTCAAACTGAGATAGTAAATAAATGTTTGGAAGGATATCTTTGTTTTTTTGTATCTGATAAACAAACATAATGGGTCAAGTGGTTACCTCTCACTGAATGGTGGTATAACACTTCCTTCCATACTGCAGCAAAAATGACCCCATTTATGGCACTTTATGGATATCATCCACCATCCATCACATCATCTTTAAGAGAAAATTCAATGGTTCAAGCAGTGGAATATCACATCGAGCATCAACAAGAAGTTCTCCAACTCTCAAAGGATAACTTGAATTTGACACAAAATCGAATTAAACAACATGCAGATCAATATCACAGTGAGAGAAGTTTTGATGTAGGAGACTGGGTATTTTTACGGCTAAAACCATACAAACAAATGTACCTCAAGAAAGCTAAGAAGGATAATAAATTATCGCTAAAGTACTATGGTCCTTACAAGGTGTTGCAAAATATTGGTACTATGGCATACAAATTGGAGCTTCCTGCTTCTTCACGAGTGCATCCAGTTTTCCATGTTTCATGCTTACATAAGGTTATAGGTGACAAAATTCTAGTACACACAATATTTCCAGAACTTGAAGAGGAAGTAAAAATAATATTGGAACCTGAAGTAGTCACGGAAATAAGAACTCGGCAGCTACGAAATCGATCAATTTCAGAGTATCTCATCAAGTGGAAGAACTTACCCACTGAAGATTCTACATGGAAGGATGAAAATTTATACAGAAGCATCGAGAACTACTCAAGTGTTTAGGACAACACTTTTTTGAAGGACAGGGGCATGTTAGGTCCCTATATTACTACTATAGTCCCTTATTGTTGTTAGTGTAGCCCCCTTATTTTTATTGTTGTACCCTTGTAACCCCAATATTGTTATTATTTTTCCCTTACATTATTATTTTTAGGTTGGCTAGGATTATATTGTGACCCCACTAGGATTACATTATGGCCCCATGGACTCCTATATATAGAAAAGAGGTTTTGTAATTTGTATCATCCAAGAATTTTTCATTAATGTAATGTATTGGAGGTTTCCCCCTCGAAGTGGCTTATTTCTAAGGTGTTGATATCTATTTTCTTCTATTTTTGGAGTTGGTTTCACAACAGTCTGTAAAGGGCCAGTTAGCCTCTGCATCCCATCCTTTCTCAAAGGTAACATATCTAGTCAATTCCCCTACATTCAATCACTGGAACAGATCTAAATAGAGGTTCTTCTTTGTAATATCCATTTCTGTACATGCCATTTCTCCCATAAAAATAAGGCATTTCCTAGTGCCTTTGGAACCATGTACATGTCATTTCTATGTCATTTCTCCCATAAAATTTAAGGCAAACCATGTATATGTGTCATTACTCAAATACATGTGTCATTTCTCCCTTAAAATTTAATGAAAACTTTAAGGCATGTCATTTCTATGTCATTTCTCTATAATTTCTATGTCATTTCTCCCATGAACTATAAGGAAAACTTTAAGGAAAACCATGTACATGTCATTTCTCCCTTAAAATATAGGCAAGGAAAACTTTAAGGCATGTCATTTCTATATGTGATTTCTTCCATAAAATTTTAGGCAAACCATGCACTTTTCATTTCTCCCACAAACTCAAGGCTTTCTCCCATAAACTCAAGAAAAACTTTAAGGCCTAAAAACCTTGGTGAGAACATAAAGTGGTTGAACGTCTATAGGATTTTAGTCACTCCTTTGAGTGTTAACTTCTAGAAGTTCTAAATTCAGAGTCTGTAAAGGGCCAGGTAGCCTCTGGATCTCATCCTTTCTCAAAGGTGACATATCTAGTAAATGCCCCTACAGTCAATCTCTGGAACAAGTCTAATTAGAAGTTATTCATTGTAATATCCATTTATGTACATGTCATTTCCCCCATAAACTTTAAGTCATTTTATAGTTCTTTTGGAACCATGTACATGCCATTTCTATATCATTTCTCCCATAAAATTTAAGGAAAGCCATCTATATGTGTCATTTCTCCCATACATGTGTCATTTCTCCCATAAAATTTAAGGAAAAATTTAAGGCATGTCATTTCTATGTCATTTCTCTATCATTTCTATGTCATTTCTCCCATAAACCATAAGGAAAAATTTAAGGCAACCATGTACATGTCATTTCTCTCTTAAAATCTAGGAAATGCAAATGTTAAGGCATCTCATTTCTACATGTGATTTCTCCCATAAATTTTAATTCAAACTTTAAGGCAAACCATGCACATGTCATTTCTCCCACACACTCAAGGCTTTCTCTGATAAACCCAAGGAAAAATTTAAGGCCTAAAAACCTTGGTGAGAACCTAAAGTGGTTGAACTTCCATAGGATTTGAGTCACTTTGTTGAGCGATAACTTCTACAAGTTTTAAAGGCACAGTCTATAAAGGGTAAGTAGCCTCTAGATCTCATCCTTTCTCAAATGTGACATATCCAGTAAATTCCCCTACAATCAATCTCTGGAACAATTCGAAATAGAAGTTCTTCATTTTAATATTTGTTTCTGTACATGCCATTTCTCCCATAAACTTTAATGCATTTGCTAGTGTTTTTGGAACCATGTACATGTCATTTATATGTCATTTATCCCATAAACTTTATGGAAAACCATGTACATGTGTCATTTCTCTCATAAAATATAAGGCAAACCATGTACATGTCATTTCTCCCTTAAACTATAGGCAAGGAAAACTTTAAGGCATGTGATTTCTAGATGTGATTTTTCCCATAAAATTTAAGGCAAACCATGCATATGTCATTTCTCCCATAAACTCAAGGAGAAATTTAAGGCCTAAAAGCCTTGGTGAGAACCTAAAGTGGCTGAACTTCCATAGGATATGAGTCACTCTGTTGAGTGTTAACTTCTACAAGTTCTAAAGGTAGGGTTTGTAAAGGGCCAGGCAGCCTCTGGATCTCATCCTTTCTCAAAGGTGACATATCCAGTAAATGCCCCTACAGTCAATCTCTGGAACAGATCTAAATAGAATTTATTCATTATAATATCCACTTCTGTACATGTCATTTCTCCCATAAACTTTAAGGCATGTGCCAGTCCTTTTTGAACCATGTACATGTCATTTATCCCATAAAATTTAAGGCAAACCATGAACATACATGTCATTTCTTCCATACATGTGTCATTTTTCCCATAAACTTTAAGGCAAACTTAAAGACATGTCATTTCTATGACATTTCTCCCATAAAATTTAAGGAAAACCATGTACATGTGTCATTTCTCTAATACATGTCCCATTTCTCCCATAAACATTAATGAAAACTTTAAGGCATGTCATTTCGATGTCATTTCTTTTTCATTTCTATGTTATTTCTCCCATAAACTGTAAGGAAAACATTAAGGAAAACCATGTACATGTCATTTCTCCCTTAAACTCTAGGCAAGGAAAACTTTACGGCATTTCATTTCTAGATGTGATTTCTCCCATAAACTTTAAGGAAAACTTTAAGGAAAACCATGCACTTGTCATTTCTCCAACAAACTCAAGGCTTTCTCCCATAAACTCAAGGAAAAATTTAAGGCCTAAAAATCTTAGTGAGAACATAAAGTGACTAAACCTCTATAGGATTTGAGTCACTCTTTTTAGTGTTAACTTCTACAAGTTTTAAATGCAGAGTCTGTAAAGGGCTAGGTAGCCTCTAGATCTCATCCTTTCTCAAAGGTGACATATCTAGTAAATGCCTTGTTGGGCATCAAAATAGTCCCTATTCTCACTCCATTATTAACCAATACTTCCACATTACTTCCATATTACCTTCATGTCACCTTCATTCCACCTCTGCATCATTACAGTTACCTCATCATTGAGTTATAACTATGCTTTTCCAAAGTTTATTAATTCTTAACATTTTTAAGTGGATTTGTGGTCAAAATTTAGAAAATAATATGCTTATACTTATACCTAACAATTAGAATGATTTTGTTGACATGTGTAGGTACAAAATAAGCTTCCTAGACACCCTTATGTGGCACTCTATGTTCAAATTCGAATTTGAGGAGATCATGGACCTCATGGAGGAGATCATGGAGGATAGGGTTATGTGTCACCATTGGTTGCGAAATATGTGGGTGAAAGGAGGGAATAGTGGATTTACATTTATGAGTTTTTTATCATAGCTTTTGTATAAATAGGAGTGTCATGTCCTTCATTTGTAATCTTAACCTTAGTTTGTAGTCTTCATTTTTGTAATCTTAGTATCTTATAGGTTGGTAATGACAAGTTAGATTGGAGAATCATTGTAATGGTTGTAATTGCAATTTGCAATTGATGATGAATAAGATGGAGTTTCTTTAATCCTCTACATTTGAATTTTCTTTTTGTGTGCTTGTGAATCCTTGGAAGGATCCCCATTGGCTAGCAAGTACACTTTTATTTTAGTAGGCTTTTATTTCTATTTGTGAATTTCATTAGATTAAATTATTAGGTTCATATGTTTGGAATATTAACGAATGACCTTTCGTAAGAAAGTAATAATGTTTCCTTCAATGAATCTGATTTGTTATTTAATGTTTGATTTCATTAGTTAAATTTTCTGATTTATATGCTTGAGATATAAATGAATAGCCTCTTGTAAGAGAGCTTTAACATTTCATGCAATCAATCAGAATTAGGCTTAAGTGCTTTAATCTCATTAGTTTAAGTATTTTGTTGATTAAGATGATTAGAAATATTACTGAATAGTCTCCTGTAAGGAAGCCTTAATATTTCTTACATATATCACAATGTCTTTAGATTTCATTTTGATTAAATAACTAAATAGGTGTTGGAGATCGTAATGAACAACCTCCTGTAAGGGAGCTTTGGCATTTCTTCACCTAGCTTAGTTTAGTTTGTCTCTAAGTCCACATATTTTGGATGATCCTCGAAGTTTACTTACCCAGATTGATAGTAAATGAAACTCTAATTTGCATCTACATTTTAGACCAAACATTTTGGCGCCGTTTCCAGGGAGGATGATTTAGAGATAGACTTAGGAAGTCATTTTTATTGCAATTTATTTTTATGGACTAACTTGTGAAACCTAGTGACAGCAGGATCTTCAAAAAGAAGTTCAAGTTGAGCTTTTGATTTTTTTTTCATACTTACTTAGTTTCAAATTCAGTTTTTAAACCCCCCATTTCTTAATAATTAATCTACGGATGAGAAATTTGAAGATGTTAAACAGGTACTTTTTGGAGAAAAAGAACACATAAGGTAAAAATTTTAAATCTTGATGTGAACATTTTCAAATTCTTAGTCTGTAGATGGCTTCATTGGAATCATTCTTTTACCTAGGAAATAAAAAATCTTTCAAGCAAGTTAGATAGAATAAATTAGGAAAATAAAATGAGCTTGTTAGAAGTTTTTAGTCTTATTTTCAAAAATAAAAAATAATAAATCATCATGAAAAAATGAATAAATTCAGTGGCATAGTAAGAGTTGCTTCATCATCGCATTTCTATATCTTGTTTCTATATCACGGGTAAGCCAGGAGCTTGATTATTGGAAAGCTTTGTCTTCAGAGAGTCTAAACACCCCTGCGACATTGCAGAAAGAGTATAGACAATGCGAGGTTTTGTCACAAATATTGATTTTGTTTATTATCCATCCACGCTAACCTGCAGAAATAAAATTAATTCAAGAAATTAGTATGCTCTCTTCCTGCGCTTCGAGCGATCAGGAAGATTAGAAATCTATTGAATTATTTAAAAATTAATAAAAAAATATTGCCGGAAATTTAATTGATTTTCACCCAAAACCAAATCTACATCTAAATCACTAAATTTCAGCCCATAACACCAAATCAAAAGAAAGAATTGTATTTTTCCTTTAACTCACATATTTCAAATACAGAAAATTCCAATCAAACTCTTTTACTTCCATTAAACAAATTTTTACTCCTATTGAAAAAAAAATTATAACCACACTTGAGGGTAACAAAATCTCGCGCCAATAAATGATCTAAAAGTTCATGGTTAGATGTTAATAGAATAGATTGGAAAGTGGAATTTTTGCAACATTCAAAAGATGTCTTGAATTCAATCAAGGGGTGTATGCTTAAAATGAAACTCATTAGCTCAGAACCTGCTAATGATGTCCACTGTAAAAAAAAAAAAAAAAAAAATCAACTTTCCCTTTCGAGGCATGCTAGTTTTCATCTATCCCAAATGGCATAGAGCTTTCTACGTTCCACTTAATCCAAAAAATGATTTTGCAGCCCTCAGAGTTATAGTGACGTATAAATATATGGTACACAGGAATGTTAAAATTGCAAGCATCACCCAACTTCACAATAACAGAAAGATCCACGGCACTTCAACAACGCAAAAAGCAATAAGGTTTGCCTGTAGCAAGACTGTTCCATGTGCTAATATTTTTTTGGAGGCCATAGGCATTAATCTAAATGACGGAAGCCGTGCAACTACTTTCGTGGATAACATCACAAGACTGGTAAATCGTGGATAGCCTAGGAAGAGCGCCTACTGATCATTGTCTTTACTCATATACTTGGAACGTATTCCATGATATATATTCCTATAATTTATTCAATCCAGGTATTTTGCATACTATTTTAAGTTACATGAATTTGAGAGATCGTTACCAGATTTTTAACCATACCTTTGTTTTACGATGGAAAGACGGTCGCAGAGGTTAAACCGAGAAAGCCACCACAGTTTTCTTCGGCATCTGTTCAAAGATGAACCCATCATTATCAATTTATTTTGATTGATGAACCCAGCGACAATTGGTCAAAAAGCTATCACTACAAATGTGGAATCTCACTCGTTTGATGCAGAAAATGCTATTCTTGTTAAATGTTGTGTCAGACATTGACGGAATGACATTTATTTAGAGATTATGAGTTCGATTTTGTGCTAATTTTATATATTTAATTATTCAAACAGTATCTAAATTTGCAATCCAATTATGAGATCCAATTATCGAGCCTTACTTGGAGCGATTTGATGATTATGATGGAAATTAAAACGTCTTCTCCCAGCAGATCCTCGATCGATCCAGTCTGTGCCGCTTGGTCCAAAATCTGTAGTTCTCGTCACAAAACTTAGTCTCTTTTATTTCCAGAAGAACTCATCGCTTGGGTCTGACCAAATCCTATTAATAATTCCAGCGTTGTTTGAATTAAAATCAACTGCCCATCGAATATAGCACTCTAAGAGTAGTAGATCGATTTTTTTTTTATCAGATTTGAAATCCATCATCAGTCGATAATTGAGATAAGCGTAGATGCCTGTCGGCTCACCTATGGAGCTGGAGTTGGAGCTTGACATGGCGTGCAAATGGACGTTAAGATCCAGAGAAGAGATTGGGCTTCTTCCATGGAAGCTCATCGCATCAAAATCCATGCATTTCTCAACTGAGATTCCATTCAAAGTGTCTCCTGATCTCCCTTCATTCTGGGCCTCCTTACCATCGACGAGATGAAGGAAATCGAAGAAGGGATCATTTGAGGAGTCCTCTCACCTATAGAAGGACACGTGTTTTGTTGTTCGGATCTGTTGACAAGGCACAGAGATCTGTTGCCACATTGGAGCACCGCGAGCCATGGCAGAGGGGGCGTTTCGCATCGCTTTTGGTATTGTAAGTGGTAATTTGTCCTTGCATGAAAATATCAGGTGTAGGTGTACCAATCTGGTAGAGCAATTACAGGGTAGGTAGTTTTTGGCTTCAGAGTGTGGTGTAATGGAGGTGAAGGAGAAAGGCAGTCACAAGAGGAGGATGTTTGTGGAGGCAGAGAATTTTGAGCCCATCATTGCAAAAATAGAACACAATTTTTGTCACGTGGAATGCTTGCTAAGACTATCTCTGTATACAGAGGCTTTGAAAGCCACATTGGAGGATTCTCCTACAAAAACCAAGGATGAGAGATGCAAGTCAGAAAATTGGATAGTGGTGCATCCTGTTCGAATGGAAAGTAAGGATGTGGATGTGGTGTTTATTTATTTGGATCCAGAGTATTATGACATCCTTATGAAATACCTATATAGGGGCCTTTCAACCGGAGATCGACCAACATGTGATCAATGTCTTCGTCTGCATGAAAAGCTAACAAAGAAAGTAGGTCTGGGGTGTATTGTACGTGCCCTTGCGAATACTACAAACATTGTTTAACTTCCCTCAGAAAAATGATTGTTTGTGGAAGTCTCAATTTGATGGATTCGTTAGCACTAGTTTAATTAGATTTTTTTTTCCTTGTTTCTTTGAGGTCCTCATCAATACTTTATACCCTTTATGGTTATTTGCATATTCATTCAATAACTTTCTTTTATCAAAATCGATGTGTTGTGGTACAACAGGTAGAAGTACTTCTTGACATGGTAATGGTTTAGTGTGGTGTCACTCTTATTCAATGAAGAGACTTTTGAGGCTAGATGTTTCACCAACAATACTTCATTCGTGGAAAAGGGTCATGTTTGAGGGAAAATAAAAAAATAAAAAAACAGACACTACAACATTTTTGAAAATAATTCACTATTGTCATTCTCAAAATGCCCTTTCATTGTTTATTTTTTTTACTTGAAGGATACTTCGAAGTCTTCCTAGGAAATATTACATAGATTTGATATTTCATTGATTTGAAAACATATAATGGAACTTTTGGAAGATTAATTTAAAGAACATTTGGTGGATTATTTAAATGTTGATTAAATTTCTTAGAGTTGGCAACTTCATATTGTTGTATGCTTTTATAACGTACTAATATGCAGGACACAACAAATCCATAATGCCAAGCTTTTCGCCATGCACATAAGTTAACTGAAAAAAACAAGGAGTAAATTTACTTTTCATGGTTATTTCTTTAAGAATGGATTGATACTAATATCATGAATTGAGTCAATTTCAACACTTTGATTTTTCTTAATCTGTTTTATTTGGTACGAAATTTTTGCATAAGAATCATGAAGGAAATGACCATTTCTTCTTGAACACACTTATGTTTTATTTCTGCCAAGTTTTTTTTCGTAGGTTACAGGTTAATCAAGTGATCAGTAAGGAGATTAAATTATGACAACAATTGGTCTTCCAAAGACAAATTTCAGGAGAAACTCTAAAGAACCAGTCCATGATCATAAACAAAATTTCTAGAAAATTACAAGTTCTTGCAACTTCCTGTAATAGCTTAATGGTTTGACATGTTGCATGACAGATTAGAAAAATTAAAAGAGCTGGGGTTTCTTCCTAAATGTACAAGGATGGTGGAATACCTATCCACACTTGAATTCAACATCTATAGGTGGCTGGTCAACGCTGCTCAAACTCAGCTATTTTAGCAGGCAGTCCAGTATTAAGGAGCAGATTTGCTATATTTGAGAGTTTGCATGCCATAATTCATTTTTTTTTTCCAGCAAGAGTCATTATCCATTTTCCATTACCACATACACTTCATTACATTTTATTCAATCCTAACCCACCAATAAAACCAACAAAGCTCATCTACAAGCTTTTTGGTCCACTTTACATATTCATTGTCAGTTTCCTTTTTCCTACACTTGCAAATAAAACCTTTCTTCCATACACCATTGAGTCCATACTCCTTGAGTCTAAATATTTTTCTAAAAAAAACACCTTGAAGCTTGCATGCCTTAAGGGCAAGCTATCATGCCAATAAACAAAGGGAATACATCAATGTCCCTTGTTCATCAGATCTTCTAAGTATTCGACAACAACAAATTCATTCATACTTAGAAAGATGTGTTCAGGGCATCTTGACTCTCATCCATATTAAAGACGGGAGCTCTCGTGTTGACTAGTGGAATTCATTAAGGGCCACTAAGTTAACAATGTATTTTTATGTTCGAGACCGAAACATTTACTCACATGACAATAATTGTGCCAATGAGCATTGAAGACTTGAAGATCAATACTTTTGTAGCAGAGGACGCAGAATTACTTTCATTACTTTTCATTTTTTGATGGAAATGACTTGAGGAAAAGTCAATAAATAAGGCTGGGGGGAAAGTGTAAATTCTGAATTTTGTATACCTTCCAAGCCTTATACATTTTCAGCCACATTCAGCAGCAGATTCCAAACATTTAATAGAAGATCCAGTAGCAGATTTAGCAGCAGATGTAGCAACAATAAAAGATTCACTTTTTCGATTTCATCCACCATTGTCACAACCAAGTAAAGAGGACTATGAACAAAATTTTGCAGCCACACATGCACAACTCTCGTCCATTTTTGAAAGGGTAAGTTAAGGTATGATATTTTCTAACTTTTAACCATTTGATTCCTTGAAAAGTTAGAATGATAATTTTTGGAAAAACTTCACTTTCTTTCGTCATCTTTTCAAATTTCCAGAACCATCAATTGAGGGGGGGAATCCATTCACATTCATATGTTGCCACATTCATATAGCATTCAAAACATTCATATCACATTCAAAGCCCACATACTTTCAAAATATATTTACTATTACATCATCATGAGCATATAACTGGATTTTCAAAAAGTACTTAAAAGATAATTGGATGCCAACACAATCATGGTTGTCACACAAGAACCAACCATGATGCATTCCAACAAAAATACTCTGCAATACAAATCACATTATCAATATGCAAATATCATACATTAAAATTGAATGCAACAAACAAAACATGGTTGAAACACAAGAACGTACCAAGTTGTAGTTCTTCAAAAAAACTTTGAAAAAGTTAAGTAAATGATATCATGCAGAGTTTAAGCCAAAGCTCAAGTATCAAAAAAATAATGTAATAGATTGCATGAGGACATGCAATACCTTCAGTTTGGGGGTATTTTGGGCCTCAAAATAGTCCCTACTCTCACTCCATTATTCACCAATACCTTTGCATTACTTCAATATTACCTTCATGTCACCTTCATTCCACCTCCATATCATTACATTTACCTCATCATTGGGTTATAACTATGCTTTTCCAAAGTTTATTAATTCTTAACATTTTTAAGTGGATTTGTGGTTAAAATTTAGAAAATAATATGCTAATACTTATACCTAACAATTAGAATGATTTTTTTGACATGTGTAGGTACAAAATAAGCTTCCTAGACACCCTTATGTGGCACTCTATGTTCAAATTCGAATTTGAGGAGATCATGGACCTCATGGAGGAAATCATGGACCTCATGGAAGAGATCATGGAGGATAGGGTTATGTGTCACCATTGGTTGAGAAATATGTGGGTCAAATGAGGGAATAGTGGATTTACATTTATGAGTTTGTTATCATAGATTTTGTATAAATAGGAGTGTCATCTCCTTCATTTGTAAACTTAATCTTCATTTGTAGTATTCATTTGTGTAATCTTAGTATATTATAGGTTGGTAATGACAAGTTAGATTGGTAATCATTGTAATGGCTGTAATTGCAATTTGCAATTGATGATGAATAAGATGGAGTTTCTTTGATCCTCTACATTTGACTTTTCTTTTTGTGTGCTTGTGAATCCTTGGAAGGATCCCCATTGCCTAGCAAGTACACTTTTATTTTAGTAGGCTTTTATTTCTGTTTGTGAATTTCATTAGATTAAATTATTAGGTTCATATGTTTGGAATATTAACGAATGACCTTTCGTAAGAAAGTAATAATGTTTCCTTCAATGAATCTAATTTGTTATTTAATGTTTGATTTCATTAGTTTAAGTTTCTGATTTATATGCTTGAGATATAAATGAATAGCCTCTTGTAAGAGAGCTTTAACATTTCATGCAATCAATCAGAATTAGGTTTAAGTGCTTTAATTTCATTAGTTTAAATATTTTGTTGATTAAGATGATTATAAATATTAATGAACAGTCTCCTGTAAGGGAGCCTTAATATTTCTTACATTTATCACAATGTCTTTAGATTTCATTTTGATTAAATAACTAAATAGGTGTTGGAGATCCTAATGAACAACCTCCTGTAAAGGAGCTTTGGCATTTCTTCACCTAGCTTAGTTTAGTTTGTCTCTAATTCCATATATTTTGGATGATCCTTGAAGTTTACTTACCCGGATTGATAGTAAATGAAACTCTAATTTGCATCCGCATATTAGACCAAACATGCCCCTACAGTGAATCTTTGGAACAAGTCTAATTAGAAGTTCTTCATTTTAATATCCATTTATGTACATGCCATTTCTCCCATAAACTTTAAGTCATTTGCTAGTGCTTTTGGAACCATGTACATGTAATTTATATATAATTTCTCCCATAAAATAAAAGGAAAACCATGTACATGTGTCATTTCTCCCATAAAATTTAAGGCAAAATTTAAGGCATGTCATTTCTATGTCATTTCTCTATTATTTCTATGTCATTTATCCCATAAACTATAAGGAAAAATACAAGGCAAACCATGTACATGTAATTTCTCTCTTAAACTATAGGCAATGAAAACTTTAAGGCATCTCATTTCTAGATGTGATTTCTCCCATAAATTTTAAGTCAAAATTTAAGGCAAACCATGCATATGTCATTTCTCCCACACACTCAAGGCTTTCTCTCATAAACCCAAGGCAAACATTAAGGCCTAAAAACCTTGGTGAGAACCTGAAGTGGCCGAACTTGCATAGGATTTGAGTCATTTTTTTGAGTGATAACTTCTACAAATTATAAAGGAAGAGTCTGTAAAGTGTAGGTAGCCTCTGGATCTCATCCTTTCTCAAAGGTGACATATCCAGTAAATTCCCCTACAGTCAATCTCTGGAACAAATCTAAATAGAAGTTCTTCACTGTAATATCCATTTCTATACATGCCATTTCTCCCATAAACTTTAATGCATTTTCTATTGTTTTTGGAACCATGTACATGTCATTTCTATGTCATTTCTCCCATAAAATTTAAGGCAAACCATGTACATTTTTCATTTGTCTCATAAACTATAAGGCAAACCATGTATATGTCATTTCGCCCTTAAACTCTAGGCAAGGAAAAATTTAAGGCATGTGATTTCTAGATGTGATTTTTCCCATAAGCTTTAAGGAAAATGTTAAGGAAAACCATGCATATGTCATTTCTCCCACAAACTCAAGGCTTTCTCCCCTAAACTCAAGGAAAACTTTAAGGCCTAAAAACCTTGGTGAGAACCTAAAGTGGCTGAACTTCCATAGGATTTGAGTCACTATGTTGAGTGTTAACTTCTACAAGTTCTAAAGGTATAGTCTGTAAAGGGCCAGGTAGCCCCTGGGTCTCATCCTTTCTCAAAAGTGACAAATCTAGTAAATGCCCCTACAATCAATCTCTGGAACAAATCTAAATAGAAGTTATTTATTGTAATATCCACTTCTGTACATGCCATTTCTCCCATAAAATTTAAGGCATGTGCTAGTGCTTTTGGAACCATGTACATGTCATTTATCCCACAAAATTTAAGGCAAACCATGTACATACATGTCATTTTTCCCATAAACTTTAAGGAAAACTTTAAGACATGTCATTTCTATGTCATTTCTCCCATAAACGTTAAGGCAAAATTTAAGGAAAACCATGTGCATGTGTCATTTCTCCAATACATGTGTCATTTCTCCCATAAAATTTAATGAAAACTTTAAGGCATGTCATTTCTCTCGTAAAATTTAAGGAAAACTTTAAGGCAAACCATGTACATGTCATTTCTCCCTTAAAATCTAGGCAAGGAAAAATTTAAGGTATGTCATTTCTAGATGTGATTTCTCTCATAAACATTAAGGAAAACTTTAAGGAAAACCATGCACTTTTCATTACTCCCACAAACTCAAGGCTTTCTCCCATAAACTCAAGGAAAAATTTAAGGCCTAAAAGCCTTGGTGAGAACATAAAGTGGCTGAACTTCTATAGGATTTGAGTCACTCTTTTGAGTGTTAAATTCTACAAGTTCTAAATGCAGAGTCTGTAAAGGGCCAGGTAGCCTTTGGATCTCATCCTTTCTCAAAGCTGACATATCTAGTAAATGCTCCTATATTCAATCTCTGGAACAAGTGTAATTAGAAGTTCTTCATTGTAATATCCATTTATGTACATACCATTTCTCCCATAAAATTTAAGTCATTTTCTAGTGCTTTTGGAACCATGTACATGTCATTTCTATGTCATTTCTCCCATAAAATTTAAGCCAAACCATGTACATGTGTCATTTCTCCCATAAAATTTAAGGAAAAATTTAAGCCATGTCATTTCTATGTCATTTCTATATCATTTCTATGTCATTTCTCCCATAAACTATAAGGAAAAAATTAAGGCAAACCATGTTTATGTCATTTCTCTCTCAAACTCTAGGCAATGCAACTTTAAGGCATCTCATTTCTAGATGTGATTTGTCCTATAAATTTTAAGTCAAAATTTAAGTCAAACCATGCACATGTCATTTCTCCCACACACTCAAGGCTTTCTCTCATAATCCCAAGGCAAACTTTAAGTCCTAAAAACCTTGGTGAGAACCTAAAGTGGTTGAACTTGCATAGGATTTGAGTCACTCTATTGAGTGATAACTTCTACAAGTTATAAAGGTAGAGTCTGTAAAGGGTAGGTAGCCTCTGGATCTCATCCTTTCTCAAAGGTGACATATCCAGTAAATTATCCTACAGTCAATATCTGGAACAAATTTAAATAGAATTTCTTCATTGTAATATCCATTTCTGTACATGCCATTTCTCCCATAAAATTTAATTCATTTTCTAGTGTTTTTGAAACCATTTAGATGTCATTTTTATGTCATTTCTCCCATAAAATTTAAGGCAAACCATGTACATGTGTCATTTCTATCATAAACTATAAGGCAAACCATGTACATGTCATTTCTCCCTTAAACTCTAGGCAAGGAAAAATTTAAGGCATGTTATTTCTAGATGTGATTTCTTCCATAAAATTTAAGGAAAACGTTAAGGAAAACCATGCATATGTCATTTCTCCCACAAACTCAAGGCTTTCTCCCATAAACTCAAGGCAAACTTTAAGGCCTAAAAACCTTTGTGAGAACCTAAAGTGATTGAACTTCCATAGGATTTCAGTCACTCTGTTGAGTGTTAACTTCTACAGGTTCTAAAGGTAGAGTTTGTAAAGGGCCAAGTAGCCTTTGGATCTCATCCTTTCTCAAAGGTGACATATCCAGTAAATGCCCCTACAGTCAATCTCTAGAACAGATCTAAATAGAAGTTATTTATTGTAATATCCACTTATGTACATGCCATTTCTCCCATAAACTTTAAGGCATGTGCTAGTGCTTTTGTAACCATGTACATGTCATTTATCCCATAAAATTTAAGGCAAACCACGTACATGTGTCATTTCTCCCGTACATGTGTCATTTCTCTCATAAAATTTAAGGAAAAATTTAAGGCATTTCATTTCTATGTCATTTCTCCATCATTTCTATGTCATTTCTCCCATAAACTATAAGGAAAATTTTAAGGCAAACCATGTATATGTCATTTCTCTCTCAAACTCTAGGCAATGCAAACTTTAAGGCATATCATTTATATATGTGATTTGTCCTATAAATTTTAAGTCAAACTTTAAGGCAAACCATGCACATGTCATTTCTCCCACACACTCAAGGCTTTCTCTCATAATCCCAAGGCAAACTTTAAGTCCTAAAAACCTTGGTGAGAACCTAAAGTGGTTGAACTTGCATAGGATTTGAGTCACTCTGTTGAGTGATAACTTCTACAAGTTATAAAGGTAGAGTCTCTAAAGGGTAGGTAGCCTCTGGATCTCATCCTTTCTCAAAGGTGACATATCCAGTAAATTCCCCTACAGTCAATATCTGGACCAAATCTAAATATAAGTTCTTCATTTTAATATCCATTTCTGTACATGCCATTTCTCCCATAACCTTTAATGCATTTTCTAGTGTTTTTGGAACCATGTACATGTCATTTTTATGTCATTTATCCCATAAAATTGAAGGCAAACCATGTACATGTGTCATTTCTATCATAAACTATAAGGCAAACCATGTACATGTCATTTCTCCCTTAAACTCTAGGCAAGGAAAACTTTAAGGCATGTTATTTCTAGATGTGATTTCTTCCATAAACTTTAAGGAAAACGTTAAGGAAAACCATGCATATGTCATTTCTCCCGCAAACTCAAGGCTTTCTCCCATAAACTCAAGGAAAACTTTAAGGCCTAAAAACCTTTGTGAGAACCTAAAGTGGTTGAACTTCCATAGGATTTCAGTCACTCTGTTGAGTGTTAACTTCTACAAGTTCTAATGGTAGAGTCCGTAAAGGGCCAAGTAGCCTCTGGATCTCATCCTTTCTCAAAGGTGACATATCCAGTAAATGCCCCTATAGTCAATCTCTAGAACAGATCTAAATAGAAGTTATTTATTGTAATATCCACTTATGTACACGCCATTTCTCCCATAAACTTTAAGGCATGTTCTAGTGCTTTTGGAACCATGTACATGTCATTTATCCCATAAAATTTAAGGAAAACCATGTACATACATGTCATTTCTCCTATACATGTGTCATTTTTCCCATGAAATTTGAGGAAAAATTTAAGAAATGTCATTTCTCCCATAAACTTTAAGGAAAACCATGTACATGTGTCATTTATCCAATACATGTGTCATTTCTCCCATAAAATTTAATGAAAACTTTAAGGCATGTCATTTCTATGTCATTTCTCTGTCATTTCTATGTCATTTCTCCCATAAAATATAAGGAAAACTTTAAGGCAAACCATGTACATGTCATTTCTCCCTTAAAATATAGGCAAGGAAAACTTTAAGGCATGTCATTTCTATATGTGATTTCTTCCATAAAATTTTAGGCAAACCATGCACTTTTCATTTCTCCCACAAACTCAAGGCTTCCTCCCATAAACTCAAGAAAAACTTTAAGGCCTAAAAACCTTGGTGAGAACATAAAGTGGTTGAACGTCTATAGGATTTTAGTCACTCCTTTGAGTGTTAACTTCTAGAAGTTCTAAATGCAAAGTCTGTAAAGGGCCACCTAGCCTCTAGATCTCATCCTTTCTCAAAGGTGACATATCCTGTAAATGCTCCTACAGTCAATCTCTGGAACAATTTTAATTAGAAGTTCTTCATTGTAATATCCATTTATGTACATGCCATTTCTTCCATAAAATTTAAGTCATTTTCTAGTGCTTTTGGAACAATGTACATGTCATTTCTATGTCATTTCTCCCATAAAATTTAAGGAAACATTTAAGGCATGTCATTTCTATGTCATTTCTCTATCATTTCTATGTGATTTCTCCCATAAACTATAAGGAAACATTTAAGGCAAACCCTGTACATGTCATTTCTTTCTTAAACTCTAGGCAATGCAAACTTTAAGGCATCTCATTTCTAGATGTGATTTATCCCATAAATTTTAAGTCAAACTTTAAGGCAAACCATGCACATGTCATTTCTCCCACACACTCAAGGCTTTCTCTCATAAACCCAAGGCAAACTTTAAGGCCTAAAAACCTTGGTGAGAACCTAAAGTGGTTGAACTTGCATAGGATTTGAGTCACTCTATTGAGTGATAACTTCTACAAGTTATAAAGGTAGAGTCTGTAAAGGGTAGGTAGCCTCTAGATCTCATCCTTTCTCAAAGGTGACATATCCAGTAAATTCCCCTAGAGCCAATCTCTGGAACAAATCTAAATAGAAGTTATTCATTGTAATATCCATTTCTGTACATTCCATTTCTCCCATAAATGTTAATGCATTTTCTATTGTTTTTGGAACCATGCACATGTTATTTCTATGTCATTTCTCCCATAAACTTTAAGGCAAACCATGTACATGTGTCATTTCTCTCATAAACTATAAGGCAAACCATGTACATGGCATTTCTCCCTTAAGCTATAGGCAAGGAAAACATTAAGGCATGTGATTTATCCCATAAATGTTAAGGCAAACATTAAGGCAAACCATGCATATGTCATTTCTCCCACAAACTCAAGGATTTCTCCCATAAACTCAAGGCAAACTTTAAGGCCTAAAAACCTTGGTGAGAACCTAAAGTGGCTGAACTTCCATAGGATTTGAATCACTCTGTTTAGTGTTAACTTATACAAGTTCTAAAGGTAGAGTCTGTAAAGGGCCAAGTAGCCTCTGGATCTCATCCTTTCTCAAAGGTGAAATATCCAACAAATTCCCCTACAGTCAATCTCTGGAACAGATCTAAATAGAATTTATTCATTGTAATATCCACTTTTGTACATGTCATTTCTCCCATAAACTTTAAGGCATTTTCTAGTTCTTTTGGAACCATGTACATGTCATTTATCCCATAAAATTTAAGGAAAACCATGTACTTACATGTCATTTATCCCATACATGTGTCATTTTTCCCATAAACATTAAGGCAAACTTTAAGACATGTCATTTCTATGTCATTTCTCCCATAAAATTTAACGCAAACTTTAAGGCAAACTTTAAGGAAAACCATGTACATGTGTCATTTTTCCCATAAAATTTAAGGAAAACTTTAAGACATGTCATTTCTAGGTCATTTATCCCATAAACATTAAGGCAAACCATGTACATGGCTTTTCTCCCATGCATTTGCAATCAATGTTAATTTAATATGTTTAATTGAATTTTTTTTTCCACAGATCAAAAAACCCACTAAATATGGTAGAAAATGGACATTATGGATAGATGTTTCTTGATATCTAAATCTATGGAATGCAGTGATTACATATGTGCTTTGCAATATTGCAACTAAGAAGATCCTCCAAAGTAAAATGAATATGCTGGGAAGAACAAAAAACAACAAGGCATATTATATTGCATTGATAGAAGGCTTAGGAATAGCTAGGGATTATGGATCAAATAGAATTGTAGTTTTCACCAATTCTGAACTTGTGTGCAACCAAATGAAAGCTGTGTACCAAGTTAAGAAGGATAGGCTAAAACATCTTCATGGAAAAGAAAACAATATTGTTAGACAATTTCAATTTTTTAGTATAAGACATTGTGAAAATTTTAATAAGATGTCTGGTGATTTATTGTGTGGGGCAATGCCAATTCAAGATTCATCTCTCAAAGATGAAATAGTGTTGAGATGCTCTCCTTCAAAATTTATTGATGGAAATTGTAACATATCTTTGATATGTGTGTGTTTTTTATTTATAAATGCGTCATTTTTAATGACCATGTGTTTTTTTCAATTATATACCAAGTTTTCTCCCACCATGTAAAGCACAACTTGGTGAAATTCATATTTTATAAAATTAAAATGTGAGGACTTCAACAATTTTTTGTTTAAATTGAGTTTCACAGATCAATTAGTGCTTTGAAAGTTGTGTTTTACATAATTTGTGTACTAAATTACATTAATTTTTTGAAATCTTTTGAATTTATTTTAAATAGTAATTTAAAAATAATTGTAAATTTCCAATGTAGATATATCCATATATATAATGGAGGATGAAAGGTGAAGATCAATAGAATCCTGTGCCTCTATGAGAGAGGGGGATCATGTTGTTCATGGTATTTATGTACATACATGTATACATATGGAAATGATTTTTTATAAATTTTGTGAGTTAAATTAGTAATTAATAAGTTTCATTTTTTATTTCTTAGGAGGTAGGAGGACAAGGGTGTCTACTCCATCAATGGAGCATGCCCATGGTTCACGCAATTGTGTTATGGTTCACACAATTTAATCAATCATATGTACATGTATTTATATGTATGAATGTATTTTTGAATTGATTATAAATTCATATTTTTTTATGAAGCTTCCCTCTCGTCACATGAGGTTGGTGGTGGTACACATTCCCCTAGAGGCCCATCAATAGGTGGTGGCCAATTGTGTGAGAGTGGTGATATGAATTCCCCCATAGGCCAATCAATGGATGGTCATGTTAGTTCTCAACCAATCAGTGGTCATTCTGGTTCTCAACAGTTTCAGGGTGTGTAGTCCGAGGGTGGGCATGATGCTGACCAACCATATCAAGGTGGCCATCAATATGAATATTATTTTCATTCAATTTGTACAATTGTTTTTACATATTTTTTTATTTATACAAAATTGTATATATTGATGCAAAGGGTGAAAATGTTACTCCAAAAAGATGTAGGATTGAATGCATTATTCAAGAACAAGGTTGTATACCAACCACGAATTATTCTTCTGATATTTATTATACCTTAGCAATCAAACATACAACAATGCACATTACAAAGATGTCAACATCTTCATTCAAAATTGAATAAATATCTTCTTTCTTTGAAACTCCCTACTGAGAGTCGAGAAAGCTTAGAAATAGTTACTCACTCTTTAAACGAACTAGTAGATTTGTACCTAAGGCTTGGGCCAACCACTGATACTTTTGTAGAAGTGATGAGAAAAATAAAAGAAATAGTGATGGTCTTGATACATAGGAGGTTGTTAAACAAATATTTACAACAGAAATGGCCAATTCTATGTTTAATTTCATAGAAGGGTTGAAAAGAAAGATGCTGAAGGTGAAATATTTCAAACACCCTAATATAGTTGTCCATTTGTATGATAAGCACCTTTCTGCCTAAGGAACACTCCCATGGAACGACGAGGTTCCGCTTTATTTTAAAAAATTATTTTTTTAGAATTATTTTTGGGAATGAAACTCAATTATAATGACCTTCCCTTTGAATTTTTTGGTCCTATGAAAGGTCGATTATGTGACCGTAGGGGCGCTAAGCGTGATGCTAAGTTGCCTTGCCCTGAGCCACCATTGGTTATTCGACCTCTTCGTCTTTAAACTTTGTGATTAGAGATGGATGCAACTTCTCAAATTAGTCAAGAAGAAAGGGATGTCATCCTTGACAATGTTCAGAGTGGACTGGGTGGAGTTGATGTTTTTCTAAATCAACAAAGAGCACGAGATAATGCACGTGATAATTTTGTGTATCACACAGATGATAAGATAGACAACATGAGTGTTGAAGATCTCAGAACATATGCAAATAATTGTCGCAATGGTTGGCAAGACCTAATTATTCATGAGCAAGAGGGCATGGGATCAGTATGTGTTAATGGTTAGGGTGATTATTTTAACACATGTAAAATTTGTAATATATATATATATATATATACACACACACATTAATCTACCAAAAATGTGTCATATATTTTAACATCATTTGCAGTTCTCACACTTGATGAACGAAGATGTTAATATCACGGTCCAAGCCTCTGGTTCACACAATCAAGATGGTTATCACCATCAATTAGACAATCAAGATGGTTCTCACCATCAAGATGTATTTTGTCACGTGTTAGTGTTTTTTAAGTGAACATGATTATGTACAATTATTTTTTATCTATTTTTATATATATCGAAACATGATGACATATTTTTAAAATAAATAATTGTGCACACATGTACATGTATATAATTAAATGGTTACATATTCTGATTCCATCTGATGGTTTTGGGATGGAGGTACCTTCTTATTTTTTGGGAGATGTGCCAAATCCACCATCACAATTATGAACAATTTTTCACTTAAATATGTCTTTAAGTTATATTGCAGCTCAAAAGTTCCATTAAAAAATGAGATCTAGATCTTGAGCTATTTTATAGTTTTAAATTTTTTGAATTTTAGGTTTCTGAAGATTTTCTTTCAGAGCCACCCTTAATAAATATGGTCAATCCACATCACAAGTATTTAATTTTTTTAGTTATATGTTTAAGTTATAAGTTATAAATCGAAGTTCAAAAGTTTTATTATAAAATGAGATCTAGATCTTGAGTTATTTTATACTTTTAAAATTTTTGAATTTTAGGTTTTTGGAGATGATTTTTGTTCTCCACGGACTTTAGCGATGGAGTGTATGATGGAAATAGGAACATCCACACCATTTGAAAAAGTTGTCTAACAATTTTTTTAATATTATTGAAAATTAGTTTATATATGCATTTTCATTTGAAATTTTTTAATATATATATACTTGTACATGTATATTGTACAGTTTACTGTGGAAGATGTCACTGTGGAGGATGTTTTAGTTGTCGAGCAAAAAAACACAATGGAGAGGGAATCACCTGAGGTATTGCATGATTATTTTTTTTCATTTTGTTTTTTACATGAAGTTCTATATTCTCATTCTAATTTAAAACATTAAATTTTAATTTTTGTACACATTGTGTACAGGTTCCCCATTCTTCACAAGATAGCACAAGGATTAGGAGTTTTCTGGCAGAGACACTAGATCCATCTATATTTGATGGGTGATGCACATGTGCGCAACATTATATTTGATAGATCTAGTCTTAAATTTACTTTTTTATATATAGTTTTATTTATGAATCCATATTTACTTTTCTATATAACTTGATACTTGTAATTGACTGTACATTGAAATATATATATATATATATATATATATATATATATATATATATATATATATATACTTTTATTGTTCATGTGACTATACAAATTTTGGACATATTTTACTATTTGGATATAGTTTTAAACTACATTTACATTTATCAAGAATTATTTTAAATTTTGGATAGTTACATTTGGCATGTGATAACATGTGATATATAATGTTTTTTTTTTTAAACTCAAGTTGTCATTTTATTTTTTAAAAATAAAATGAATCTATATGGAGATTTCAAATTACAAAACACATGTACATGTGTATATTTTGGATAGTTGAACAACATTTGGCATGTGATCACATGTTGTTATATAATGTTTTGTTTTTAAAATTCAAGTTATCATTTTTTTTTAAATATAAAATTCAAATCTAGATGGAAATTTCAAATTACAAAACATATGTATATTTTGGATAGTTGAACTACATTTGGCATGTGATCTCATGTTGTGATATAATGTTTTGTTTTTAATTTGGATAGTTGAACTACATTTGGGATGTGATCTAATGTTGTGATATAATGTTTTTTTTTTTAAACTCAAGATGTCATTTTAATTTTTAAATATAAAATGAATCCCTAGATGGAAATTTCAAATTACATTTTCACAATGTGTATATTTTGGATGGTTGAACTACATTTGGCATGTCATTGCGCTATAATTATTTGTTTTTAAAAAAGTTGTCATTTTATATAATTTTTTTAAATATAAAATGAATCTCTCTAGATGGAAATTTGAAATTGCAAACCATGTACATACATGTACATATATTTTGGATAGTTGAACTATATTTGGCATGTAATCACATGTTGTGATATAATGTTTTGTTTTATGATAGAATGTTTTGTTTTTAAAATTCAAGTTGTCATTTTATTTGTATAAAATGAATCTCTAGATGGAAATTTCAAATTACATTTTCACAATGTGTATATTTTGGATGGCTGAAATACATTTGGAATGTGATTGTGATATAATGTTTTGTTTTTAAAAAGTTGTCATTTTATATTTTGTTAAATATATTTAATGAATCTCTCTAGATGGAATTTTAAAATTACAAACCATGTACATACATGTACATATATTTTAGATACTTGAACTACAGTTGGCATGTAATCACATGTTGTGATATAATGTTCTCTTTTATGATATAATGTTCTATTTTTAAAATATAAATATAAAATGAATCTCTCTAGATGGAAATTTCAAATTACATTTTCACAATGTGTATATTTATTTTGGATGGTTGAACGACATTTGGCATGTGATTGTGATATAATGTTTTTTTTTTTTTTTTAAATTTCATTTTAGAAATTTGTTAAAAATATAAAATGAATCTCTTTAGATGGAAATTTTGAATTGCAAACCATGTATATATGTGTATATTTTGGATAGTTGAACTACATTTCGCATGTGATCACATGTTGTGATATAATGTTTTATTTTTAGCATGTGTGTGAATGTTATATAATTTTAGGATGTACATTTATTATTTAGGTGATATCTAAGTACAATACATATCGATGTTTTAAAATCTAAAAAAAATCATAAAATGTACAGGTCAGAAGCCATACCATGGCCCCACGCTAGCGTCAGAGACCCATTAGACGCAGCTATAAAGACGTGTTTTCAGGCCGCTCTCACCATGGTGATGACCAATGATTGGAATCCATCGAGGGCTCTGCATATGATATCCATGAGGTGTTGGCTCCTCAAGAATTTGATAATATTCATGGGGAGACTTTTTTTCCTCTGGAGGAGCTTGAGAGTAGAATAGGCAGGAAATCCACTATTCCACAATCTGTGTAGCCTTTACCAAGTAAAACCAACCCGCTTCCAGGTTATGAGCCCACGATGGAGGAGATAGGTGTTTGGGTTATGGACTCAGATAGTGTTTGGACAAGATATTACGATGCAGAGTGCACAGTCACTCCCATCGTCCATGCGACCCCTCTGAAGCCTCCTTGAATTCCCACAGATGAGGAGGAAGCCATTGTTAGAGAATATGGGTGCCTAATATAGGAAGAGGACCAAGCAACTAATGGAGATGAATGAACTCCATGATTGTCACCTCGGGATATAATTCAGATATTTCTTTTTTATATGGGCCACTGAATATTTTGTATTACAAGACTGGATGACACTCTTAAGGGGTTGGTTTCCTCCTTTGAGGCAGCCCCAAACTTGGTTTATTTTGAACACTACCAAGACAGGCATATAGGCTAAGCATTTCTTGCCATCTCTATCCATTGCCTTTGTATAGTTTTTCATGCTTTTAATATAGTTTATCCCAAGTTACAAACAAAAAAAAAATCACATGAATATATGCACATAAAAATGATTGAAGTACGTAAGCTCAATCCTATGTCTGATGTAACTTATAATTTTTTTTACAAGCGATCAGATATGGCCTCTTCTAGGGTTTCTTTAGGCCTAGCCACCAATGTTGACTATGCCTCTGCTCTGTTCAGCTCTGCCGCCACCGCCGACACCACAACAAGTCTAGCGGGCTCTGAGGTATTCACCGCCATAGCTTCTTGCGGCCTCCCACACCCGAATCGGCTCTGGCCATAGACTCTTCCCATCCAAATGGACGTCGACATTGCCCAGGTTGAATGTCTCGGGGTCGTTCCCATAGGTGCTTATGAAGATATTGTATTAATTCTAAACACACAAGCTGCTGCCTCCATCTGCAAAAAAAAAAAAGGTACAGGAGCTGTTAATCCAGCACAAGTCCTCAACGCCAACCAGAACAAGGTTGCAGGCTCAAGAAATCTTGCAGCCTCGACCATCGCTGAGTCCCTGTAGAGGCTCAGTCTTAGCCTCATGGATAGGCAGGGCATGTTGGAAAGGAAATTGTCGACGATCGAAAGTTCCCAGCTTTAGGAGGGCTTCGATCTTCATCCAGTTGCTTTCACCACCAAAGGCCTTCCGGATCTGGGGATACAAGGATTATGCATAGTTCAGACACAGATCCTAAGCAGAGAGAAGAGGTTTTCAGATCACATACCCTATGCATATCAGATCCAGATCTCTCTTCTTTCTAGCCGATCGAAGCTGCTCTGGGTGCGCATCACGGATCTAGTACAGGACCTCCTGCGAGATCTCGAAATCAGACTAGGGATCCCCTCAAATCTCTTGAGATTGCTTTACAAAGTTAAACAACTCGAGGACCCTCTTCCATTGTCATATTACAATATTGAAAAAGATGCCTCAGTTGGGCTATCACTATGCCTGAGAGGAGGAGCATCTGGGCAAACCTCCTTGGCTCTCGCCTTCTCCTATAAGGATGCGGTTCATGCGCAACCCTCCAAGAGAGCTGCTAAGCCAGTTGAGGCTCCCAAGCCTTTCCTAGTGGAAAAAATGGAGGAAACACCCTCCATTGAAATAAATCATCCATCATTGGATGATCAATACCAGAAGTTTGCAGAAACAACCATCATTTGCAGGTTTAATGGACTATGGCCTCGATCTGCAGATCTATACCAGTGGATCCATTCCAACTGGACCAACAACTGCAAGGTCTTATTTTGCTCAAAGGGCTTCTTCATTATGGTATTTTCCTTCAATGAAGATTATCATAAAGCCTTAACGGAAGGCCCTTGGTTCTGGGGATCAGCGGGGCTCTTCCTTTCTCCGTGGTTTCTAGACTTCGACCCTTCCACAACTGTCATCACCAAACTTCCCATTTGGGTTAGACTTCCTAACCTCCCTATGCATCTATGGCACTTCTTAGTCTTCCAAGGGATTGTGTATACCTTA
Source organism: Pinus albicaulis (assembly GCA_034641835.2). Classification (NCBI taxonomy): domain Eukaryota; kingdom Viridiplantae; phylum Streptophyta; class Pinopsida; order Pinales; family Pinaceae; genus Pinus; species Pinus albicaulis. The sequence goes on along the minus strand of JAXQQM020075815.1, from coordinate 24,931 downwards.
GGCCATTTCCTGGCCACGGATACCTCAAGAGGGGAAAAAGGAATATACACCATTGGCAGAATATGTGTGGAAATAGACATTAGCAAAGGGCTACCTAATCAGATCAATCTCAAAATTGGGGACTTCCATTGGACTCAAACCTTGGACTATGAGAAGACTGCCTTCTGGTGTCGCCACTGCCATCAAACAGGGAATCTCCAGAACTCATGTGCCACATTCCTTGACAACAAGAAGAATAACAAATGTAAATCCAAATCCAATAGCTGGAAACCATGTGATCCACCCCCCATGGATGACATAGACTCCTTCAGCTTGGATGAGGAGGATTTAGAAGTAGAAGAAGAAAATGCTAAGCACCCAAAGGACACCCCCTTGGCCAGCCCTGAGGATCCTTCTGCACCTCCAATCTCGTGGAAACGCATGCATACACCCTCTTCCTCTGATTCAGATAAGGAGACTCCTCCTTCAGCGCAGAACAGTCAACAACTGGTTCCTGTCCAGCTAGGTCAAATGGCTGGGTCAAAGTCAGTAAGAAGAAAGTGAAAAAATGTCGTTTGGAAGTTTCTACCCACTCTGGGTAGATCCCTTTGTCTCGATCTCTACATTTTTTCTGTTATCTTTGTAATCTTCTGCTTTTTCCAAGGCTGCATTTTGGGACCGAGGTTGATAATCTATCATTTCCGGCTCCCCTGCTTTTATGCTCTGCTTTTTACAAAGCCCTGATTGTACCATATGTTTTTTCTTAATAGAATTAGTCTCACTTAGAAAAAAAAATGATTGAAGTACATGTTTGAATATATGTTAAAAAAATTGAAGTACAATACATATCGATGTATATATCTAAAAACAGTCATAAAATTCTAGGTGTTTGTAGATCTGTCAAACTATCAAAAAAATTTAAAATTGCATTAGAACATATATATCTAGTACACAACATTTTTTGTTAACGTACATAGAAAATATACGGTCATTTGATAGTAAACAGAAAATTACAAAAAATGTACCACGCATTTTAATAGACACATATCTATAAAAAAATTGGGCAACTTCAAATTTACATTATATCAACTATGATAATACACAAATATGTACATTTTGCAATAAAACAAAATCGTGCAACTTAAAATTTGCATTATATAAACTATGCTAATACATAGATATGTACATTTTTCAATAATGACATTATGAAAAAATGTACCAGAAAATGTATGAAATCGTTTAGACTAGATAATCTAGATATGTGTATGTGTCCATGTTAGGTGGATAAATCGTTCTTGCGGACAAGAAACATCTCCCTAGTATCACAGGATAGCTAGAAACAAACAGGAAAATTGTAAACTATTTTCTCTAGATTATACATGATTAAGAATTCTATATGACGAAGGGAGGACCTACCTGTGGTCCAATGCTAGTTGAATTCTTTTCTTCGTTGCTCCAAGTAGTCACTTCTCAAGATCTACAAACAAAAACATAGAAAAGAATCAAAAGCACCTGCAACATATATTAATTCATGAATCACAAATCTATCTTAATGATCAAGTAATTTAAGAAATAAGCCATTCAAATAAACATATAAAAAACTTATTAAGAAAATAGGATCTAATTGTATTATCTCTTAATTAAAGAAGGATTCTTACAACCGTGTTCGCCTTGATGTCGTACAAGTCCTTCCAAGGTCCGGAACAAGCATTTCCCTTTGGTCTGAAAAGCCCTTCCACTCTTTGAACCAGCGTAACTACGAGTGTGTAATCGTTCTCGCAGCTAGAAAGAAGAATATATTTCTTCAGCACTTCCCTTCTCTAATAGAAGCAATAAGTACAAAGCAAGTACTAAGTGTATACAACATGCATAGAGAAGTTTTACATATGTGAGCATGCACCCTTGAGACTGAACGAAAGCTTCAATTTATAGGAAAAGGAAAGTGGTTACAACTCCAAAATGGAAGGGATAGAGTCCCCTTAACAAGGGATTAAGTTCCAAAATCCAAGGAATAGGCTCCTTTTATGAAGGAATGAATGTTCATGATAATGGAGGGAGTAAGGCTTCGACTGGATAATGCATTCTAGAAGCTTCCATCTGGGAGAATATTCGACCAGCTGGGCTTCTAGAATTTACTTTTACCTTCAAATTACCTTTTACATGGGTCCACACTTTTAATGAAGAAAATGTGCAGTCAGCTCCACAGTGTTTGGAGCAAAAGGATGTGGTGCTGTAGGTAAAGCTAAGGTAAAGTGTGGTACCAATATTTTTATGATTTTTACAAGATTTTCTCCAAATTCAAGACTTGGTTTAGGAACTTTAGGGTTGTAGACTTCTAAGGGAGCATTGTATAGGTGTTGATTAACCCATATAGACAGTAAAATGTCATGGCGACAAAACAATGTGTAACAGATTGCCCCATAAAGCGCGAAGTCTGAGATAATTCGAAGAGTGAAGTGCTTTATCATCCCAAGGATTGGATTGTGGACGCCAGTTGGAACCTATAAAATCATTCAATGCAAACAGATATAGATATCATCATTGAGGTAGGCATTCCCATACTCATAACAACAACTAACTAAATCAAAACTTAACTAAAATGTTCTGATATAGAAATGATTTTAATATTACATCAATAGTAGAAACAGTATGGATGCAGCCATCTGTCATGAATAGTCTATTGTATAATAAACAATAAAATTCCTCATAGCCTGGATGGTGGAAACTATATCTAGGGTCTTGATTTCTTCTTGCCAAACAAGTATGATTATATCCATGCGATTGATTGTGTCCAAGTCGAACATGGTAGAAACCACTTTATTACTAGTCAATGATGTGGACTATTAACAAGTGTGAGAGAAACCACCAATAACGACAATGGCTCTCAAAGTACTCAGTACAATCTATGAAATGTGAATTTGTGATCTAAAGTCGAACATTTCACAGAATCATTCAATTGAAGATCAATGATGTAAATTGTCATCGAAAGCGAGAAATCTGCCATTAAGGCATGCAGATTCCAAGGAAATGAAGGATTCTAGATCAACTTCCTATATGATATGCTGTCTCGATATAAAGTGACCTATTGTAGGAAAGCCCACGACACGACACCATTAGATCAAGCTTTGTAGAAATATTTTTACAAGGACTGACTCACGAATGGTCAATGCGAATGGAGACATATGCTTGCAGATGAAAGGTTTATTTGAACTATCCTCTTTAAACACATAACGACACTGCAGATGGTTTGGTGACAATTGACCTAAAGCTAATACCCAGAAACCAACTGAAGACTTTAAATATGGTTTGATTAACTGAGAGGCAAAGGATTTTCCCAACCTAGATAGAATTGTGACAAAAGTGTCGTGTTCAAGAGTGCTATACCGCTTTTAATCAAAGTTAAACAACTGGATCCATTTTTCTCTTTTTTCCCCCACCATTTCTGGCAAGTACCTCTTTATTTTTGACAAGCATGAGGAGGATAAAATTTGCTTGTTATATAAGCTCATCCTTCGAATGAGTCCAACTTATTTTAAAAATCGAACCCTAAGAAGGGGTGGTTCGTTCTTGTTTGTAATTTACAGGTCCTTTACTATTAAATTTTAACGAGTCCATTATAGGAGAAACTCAGTGTTTTTCAATTTTAGGGAGTCAGAAGAAAAACTTAAGGAAAATCTGTGGGTGTTCTTTCTCGTAAATTTAGTCTCTCAAGCCCGAAAAAGGATAAAATAATACAAGAGAGAACTCTATTGACCATGATTAGTCAACGTATACCTTTTTCGTAAATAGTCCATTTCTGTCCAGAAAAGGGGTAAATTTATACTGAAGGGACAATTGTTCATTTCCTTTAACAAGTTTGAATAGTCAAGTACTCGGCAATCTTTTCATATTTAAAGAGTCTGAAAACGGCTTAAAAGAGAACTCGATATTTCACTTTTTTGTAAGTTTTAACGAGTTCGAAAAATGGATAAAAATGTACTCATGGTTTTCTCTTTTTCGTAAGTTTTAACGAGTTCAAAAAAGGGATAAAAATGTACTCATGGTTTTCCCTTTTTCATAATTTTTATCAAGTTTGAAAAAGTGATAAAAAGTATACTCCTTTGTCAAAAATGATCATTTTACCCAAAAAATCCTATATTCTGCACAAAATCTCAAAAATTAAACATACTTGTTTATGTTTAATAAAAATAATTTGGAAAACAACTTTACAAAGTGGAAAATAAACAAAAATATATTTCATTTATTCAAAAAATCTTATTAAAAGGAGTTTTTCTAAATCATTTTTACCATTTGATTCCAGAGTGAAAATTGAGAGCCTTTGATGAAAAACGTTCCAGAGGAGATTATGGAAAATTCACCCATTAGAATCGAAAACCGTCAGCTTCAGGTAATTCAGATCATTCTTGCCTTCATTTTTGTTTGTTTACTTTCTTAATTTAGGGCTTAAATTGATTTTTAAGGAGAAAAATATGTTCAAAAATTTGCTCACGGGGGTCCGCAGGTAATACACATGACACCTGCAGACCCCGACAATTTTTCAAAGGGAAAATTACAATGGTCCCACACTTTATGCATAAGACGCATGCGGATCCATGCACTGTTTTTGTGCAAAAGGTGTGGAGGTGCCGTAAAGAAAATTAAACGATTAATTATCCCAAAATAAGCCAAATTTTCTCACTCAAATTATTTCTAATCTTTCAATTTTTCCATTGCAAGATATCTATAATGCTTGAGTGGAGAGAACGTGAACATGAAGAGGTTGATTAGGATGCCATGGTTCATCCTCCCACATTATGCATATTGAGGGAATGCGGTTTGTATAAATTTTGGGTTATTCAGGGCATAAGGGCCCAATTAGATTTACTTACCTGGCTAGTAAACAAATGGGATTTCCAAGACCAATGCTTCAAAATTGAGTTGGAAGACATATATGTTCTTACTGGTTTTTCAAAGAGAGGCGAACCAATTTCTTTGTTTGGGGCTAGGGTAGGTGGCCAATCCATCACTAGCCTTCAGCAAGAGTTTTGAAATGAGGAGGTTGATCCCAAAAATAAATGTATTGATATAAAGACAATCATCCATCCTGAGCTCAAGGTGGTTGCATTTACTATAACCCGGTTGTGTGGGAGAGCGGCTCCACACATTTCTACTAGATCGCAGATGCAAACTACTGTCGATTGTTTCAGAGGCACCATTTTCAACTAGTGTGAGGCGGTATTGGTCAATGTAAAAGGCCAATTGACCAAGGCAAAGAACTCAAAGTTGAAAAACTTTGGGTATGGAGCTATCGTGGTCACGTTTGCTCTGGAGAGAATTCCCTCGCTTTCTCCACAACTTATTTCAGTTGATCATGGTAGATTCAAGGAGCCTCGGATGGTTCGATGGGTTGCATTGATGGCACGTCATAGTGAGGGAGGTGAAATTGTTTGTTTCACCCCAGCATATTTCCATTGGTTGGAGAATCAAATCTTCGCTATAGAATATTTTCCATATGTCGGGATAGACTTTCGTGGTGATTGAGAGATGTCCCTTCCTCTGGGAGCATAGTGGGATGATTCAGGTAAGAATCATTTTGACATGTTTAAAATTCTAATTTTTTTTTTTTTTTTGTTTAAATCATCCAATACTGATGAAAAAAAATTTAAAATGCAGATGTTGGTCCACGTAGGCCAGCTATGCTTCATCGCTTTGACAAGAAGCAAAGAGAGCTCGTCGCACCGCCACAGGATCAGGCGGGTGAGATTCTAACTGACTTGGAACACAACCTAGAGTGGTTGACTTTAGATATCCCGGAGACTTTGATAGATGACTTCCCTCTACGTCTCCAAAGACATGTTATCAGTGTTCCTGGTCAGTTCAGGAGATTCTTGAATAGAGTAGCGCGAGCTGTTGTATATTATCATGATCATCACTATGGATAGTGGATGATTATGAAGACTATGACATTTTGTTTTTTGCATCACTATTTTTACTGATTATAAGGTGTTTTAAACCTATAATAGAGGACGATGTAATATTTTTTGAAAACATTACTCTATTCTATGATATTATTACTATTTCCGGTTTTCTGTCCAACATGTTTATCGAATGTTGTTTTGATTTACTGCTTTAATGTTGCAAATGTCTATTTATAACACTAGTAGCTAATGCATCAACCAATTTGTTTAAATTTCTCAGAATGTGTTGATATTCAATGTAATAAAAATCTCGTTCCAAGAGACGTACCTTCAAAAATAATCTCAATAATACTATATTTTTAATTGTGTATACTCGATTTAAATGTAATACAATGAGTTCAGAATCTAACCCAATGATCAAATGTCGAAATAAAAATGAAATGGATTCAGATAATAACTCAATCATTGCGCTATATTCTGAAATATTATTTGTTGTTTGACCGAGGCTTACCGCATGCATAGATATTAACTCATCAGTGGGTGAATAAATAACCCAGGCTGCGGAAGAAATGTTCTGTGTACTAAGACAAGAACCATCAGCAAAACCAATATACGTTTGAAGGGATGTCGACATCTGCAATATCAAGAGTAATCCAGATAAGCAGGGGTAAAAAACAAACTTAACCTAGGCACACTTTTCTAATCTAAGGCACACTAGCTATGAAATGAACTAAAATACAAATAAGATCTTCACACAAGATTTAAGCATAATATCTCTTTAGATAAAGCCCATTTCTAGGTTTTTCTAAAGAGACTCCGTCATAATCAGTTAATTCATAGGGCCCTTTTGCAAGCACACGCTTGACAATATAAGGACTGTGCCACATGGGTTTGAATTTCCCAGCTCCTAGTTTATCATTAGCTTAGTCATATACCAATACTAGGTCACCCTCTAAAAAAGTACGAGGTGAAACACTCCTATCATACAGAGCTTTGATTCATTTTTATGAGCCTCGGTAGCTAATGCAGCAGAGCGTCGAGTCTCATCTAATTGAGCTAAGTATGAAAAGCGTTTTTCCTCCTCAGAGGTAGCTGGTACTAATTCTATGGCTAATTTGAGTGATGGTATTTCACATTCAATTGGTAACACAGCTTGTAAACTGTAAACCAGCTGAAAAGGAGTGAAACCTATTGCGGTTTTTGCTGAGGTTTAGTATGCCCAAATTGCTGAGAAAAGCATAGTATGCCAATTTGATTTATGGATTCTGATTATCCGTTTGATCATGGTGGTTAAAACTTTATTTACAGCTTCAACTTGACCATTAACCTGTGGGTAATATGGAGTAGAACTATCGTGGCACAGGCCAAGTTGATCAGTTAGTTCGGTCATCATAATGTTTCGAAAATGGCTCCCATGATCAGTAATGATAGCTTGGGGTACACCAAATTGAGCAATCATGTGATTGAAAAAAAAATTAGTTGCAGTCTTTCCATCTGCCGCAAATGTAGGCATCGCCTCGGCCCATTTGGTAAAATAGTCTATTGCAGGAATAATATACCCATGTCCCCCCGGTCGAGTGAGGGTTACATGTAATGAAATCAATTCCCCATTTTTCAAAAGGACCGACAATAATTATTGGGTGAAAAGGAGTGGGTGGTGCACGCATTTTACGATCAAAGATATGACAATTATGGCATTTTCGGACTGCTAGAATATAATCTTTAAATAACGAAGGCCAAAAATAACCAGCGCGCAATATATTTTGGGTTGTGGCATACCTAGACATATGATCGCCACATGCTCTAGAGTGACAATAATTTAAAAAAATTTCAGCCTCTTCATGATTAAGACATCCCCGAAAAACAGAGTTCGCACCTCGACGGTAAAGAGTGTCGTCGACAATATGATATTGCTTGGATTGGAAATAGTTTTTTTGCCTATGTGAATGTGAGATTTTAGGCCAAAAAGTTTGGGTTTGGAGATAGATGATGATATCTCCATATCATGGATCAATAGTATTGATAAGAAACAAATATTCATCGGCGATCAGATGTTCTACCACAGTTTCTCTGTCAGTATTTGGGAAGTCACGCATCAGTTCGGAGAACACTAGTGATTTCTTTGATTTAGTTTTTTCAAATTCTAAATAAAACTCTTGAAGGATTACTATCCATTTAGAGTATTTCCCCCCTAGTAATTATTTGATCAAAATATACATCATAGGGTTACAATCATAAATCACTATTGTTTTTCGTAACATTATGTAATGACGAAATCTTTGGACAACTTGAACAGCTGCCAAGGCCAATTTCTCCACATGTGAGTATTTGATTTCAGTTTGATTCAAATTGCAACTGAGATAATAAATCACATGCTCATTGTGAAATTCATCTTCCTGAACTAATACCATTCCAATCATGGAATTAGAGGCTGCTAAGTATAAAAGGTAATCTAGGTTGTAATTGGGTGGATGCAATAATGGTGCATGGGTCAATGTGTGTTTAAGAGCATCAAAATATCTATCAGCGATCTCGTCCCAAATGAAAAGAATATTCTGTTTCAACAACCTTGTGAAACCTTTGGTTAACTCAGGATAGTTAGGAATGAACCTACGCAGAAAGTTTTCTTTCCCTTACAGACTTTGGAGTTGGAAAAGTGTGGAAGGAGGAGGTAAATTGATAATAGCCTCAACCTTCGAAGGATCGACACGAATGCCTTGCTTCGAAATGATAAATCCTAGTAATCGACTAGATTGTACACAAAAAACACATTTGTGCGGATTTAGGAGAATCTTATAATACCTACATATCATAAAAATTGTTGGTAAATGGATTGGATTATCTTCTCTGTGTAAAGAATGAGCAGGTAGATCATCAATACAAGGTTGCAGAATGTGTTTAATGTCATGAAAATTGTAGGACATAGCCCTTTAAAAAGTTGCCCCAACATTCTTAAGTCCAAATGGTAATTTACGGTAAGCGAAATTTCCCCATGGAAAAATAAATGTTGTCTTTGGTTAATCAGTAGGGAGTATGTTTATTTGATTATAACCAGAAAATTCATCCATCAACGAAAACATCTCGCTTCCGGCACAGTCGTCAATAATTTGATCGATATAAGGGGTTGGATAATTTTCTTTTGGACAAGCTCGATTTATATCCCTATAATTGATACATACTCTAATTGTTCCTTGTTTTTTATTGACAGGAACAATATTAGATACCCAATCTATAAGAGGGATTGGATAAATAAATCCTGCTCGAAGTAATTTTTCAACTTCGGCTTTGATTGCAGCAACTTTTTGTGGATGTATCCGATGTAAATTTTGTCTAATAGGTTTAGCTTCCGGGTATGTTTTGATTTCATGAACAATAATTTTAGGATCGATTCCTGGCATTTCTTCATAAGACCAAGCAAAAATGTCATGAAATTCTTGAAATAGGGCTTTGTATATATCAATTTCATCTTTGGTAAAAGAAGCGCCTATATGAATGTTTTCAACAATTCCTGGTTTTACTGATATGTCAATAGGAATCATTAAAGAAATATTCCCTAAATTTACTTCAGAATCTGAATTTGTGATCGATATCAGATTCTGTGGTTCCTTGACATAGTCAGTGGTGAAAATAGATGAAAAATTATCTTCAAATCTATCAAGCTTAGTTAAAAATGATGACCTATGATGAAGATCATCCCATGGTTAATCATCTATGGACAAAAATTCGTGAATATTTTCGTCAGAATAAAACACTTCTTGAAAAGAGTCTAGAATTAATGTTATAGCTAAGCTTGAAGGTAAAAAGGATTCTTCATTGACCACATTCATAGGGTCAGAAACAGTTGATGGTGGATTGGAAAATGACTGTACTACTTGATATACTAATTCAAATGGACTTAAAGGAATCATGCCTTCAAACGAATCCAGTTCTGACTCTAAAGGCACTATCCAAGCGTCATTAAATGGAATAGTGCTTGATGTAATCATATTGATATTAGCTATAGTACGTGATACGTTAGGTGGAGGCAAGGAAAAAATTTCCAACAAAGAGGAATCTTTAATCAAGCCTACTCCTACATCCTTATAAGGAATAGTTGTTTTTCCAACATGCTGAATACTATCTGTAGAAGCTGGATCAGACAAATAATACGAGAGCTGATCAAATTTCACAGTCTTTCCTTGATGAGGAAACATGATTATCCAAAAGATGGAAGACACTATAGTATTCATAGCATAAGACCAATTTCGACCTAGGAGAAGGTTGTAATCTAGAGGAGCATCAGCTACTTCTACATCTAGATTAATAGTTTTTCCTTCGACCTCTATAGGTAGATCCTGTAAAATGCCATAGGGATGGAATTCTCTTCCATAAAAAGCTTTAAGTATGGTCGGAGATCGGTTAAGTGTCAGAGAACCAAGCGATTTCCAACAACTCAACGACATGATACACGTAGATTCCCCTTCATCAATCACAGTATGAAAGAAACGTGTGTTTTTGACTAGCACTGGAATCTGGAAAGCCATTTGATGGGGTAGGCGAGGTGTAAAATTTTCTAAATCAAAGATCATAAGGTTCGAATCGTGCATATCTACGGCTCCTAAAACTGACAATAGTAATTTTCTTTGTGCTGGACATGATTGCATCACTTCCAAAGCTGACATTGCCGAAGGGGAAATTTCCAAATCTTCAACAATGTTGTAATTTTGAGCAGCTCTCACATGTGGATTGAAATTTGATTTATGAAGTACAGATTTAGGAGGCAGTTTGATTACTAAGTCAGGATTCGTTTTCTCGATGTGAAGCAGATCGAAAACCGAAGTAGATGCAGCTAGGGTAGAATTAGAATTTTCTACTTCTTTACCAGTAACAGGATTTTTACTACCGTAATCTTGTGATCGAGTTGCAACCATCAAAATATCTTCTAATTGAGTAGAAGAAGATCCAATCATTCTACTATCTTGAATTGGAAAGGGATCCTTCAAGACAGCAAGAGTGGATGAACCTTTGACAAACTGAGAAACTTCTTTCCTATGTGGACATTCCTTGGTGAAATGATCCTCATCACAGATTAGACAAGGATAACGAGGTTTCCGTTTGTCATCAGTTGATTCACTTTTATTAGTTTTTTCTTTAGGAGATGAGGTCTGTTTTTTCTTTTTCTTCCCTTTTTTCTTTTTGCTTGATTTCAACTTAGTAGATGAATCTACAATGTGAATATCGGCAGTAGCTTCCAAGGAATATTCTCCTTTTAGTGGATCGGGTAAAGTTATTATAGGAGAAGAAACCTTCGAAGATTTCTTCTTATTCTTAATTATAGCAATTGAACTGATTACACCATCAGTGGCATGAGACCCTGAAGGAGTTGCAGTTAACTGACCAAGTCGTGGTAAATCGGAGATTTTTTAATATAGAGTACCTGACTGGGTATATACCAAGTCTAGATATTGAGCTTGAGCAATAACTTGTTCTTCCATGACAATGCCTACTTTAACTACATCTTCAGTGATTTTTGGTAGTAATGATTTAAAAAACCATTCTGCCAATATTTGATCTAGAATAAAAACTTTTACCAAACGTCTTCTATGTCTCCATTCATGAATACGATCTGATATATATGTAGACGAAGATTTTTTTAGCGAGGTTAATAATTCTGTGCCATTCTCATATCTAAGTTAATAGTGATTAAGCATTTTCTAGGCATTAAAATTATTAAATAAACCTAAATGATTTGATGTGATGCAACTTCATTGTGTCCCAGATCAGCTCCACATAAATTATTGACAGAGAGATCTTTTTATTTCCAAAGATAATCTACTGCCAGATATACTCTAAATTTCCCAAAAGCAGAAACAAACGTCCTAATAAAAAGCCACACAGATACCAAGTCTCTTGGTTCACCTCTACACAATGAAAGTGAAAATCCAATTAGTTATGGCAATTAATTTCTATGTTAGTTACAGTCAAACAAGAAAAATAATCTGCAAGGAAAGAAATAAATCAACCACAGCAGGAACAGGACCCTATTCCCTGGTGATGAACTTCAGCACCTGATGCCTGACACTTGATCACACTGTATGAAAGATAACTTCAAGAGACAAGACCCTATTCCTATGAACAGGAACCTTCAGCACTTGTTCTCTTGTTTCTAATCACACTGCAGGAAAAGGAAAGCAATGAGTGAGGGCAGGACCCTCTTCCCTTATGCAGGAACCTTCAGCACCTGCCTCCCAACATCGTACATTCATACAATCAATAGAAATGGAATTCTCAACTTCCAAGAGTGAATGCATTCAACATATGCAGCGCTAAAGAAACAGAGTATTACTAAACTGTGTAACTAGTGTCCAACAACAGAATTAAAGTGAAGCGCAAACAACATAAAGAAATAAACAAATTACAAGAGCCAAAGGGTGAATCTTGTGAGGAAGGCGGGCCCTTTCCTTCTCACAAGATTCCCCGGGAGAAAGAATTAAATTGGAACACTCAAAGGAAGAATTTATTCATCTGTCAAAGCAACTGTTATATTACAGATGGAGACTAGCTCCAGTTCTCACACAATACTCTCCACAGCCTCGCTTCCAATCCCCTTACTTATTGACTCTGTCTCCTCTTTATAAGAGGAACATCTTCTAATTGAGTGCAATAAAAGTCTATCATATCTCATCCATTTTTTTTTTTTTTTTTTTTAAAACAAGACTATTACTCTCAGAAAAGATGCGCATTTTAAAGAAGGACAACAGAATGCTATCTTCGGGGATAATCCGAATGCTTAGTGTCTTCATCCTATTTATTCTTCTTCATTTCCACAAAAATGTTCTTCAGAAATCGCAAGTCATAATGATTTAACAGACCTTAACATTGTTCAACAAGCCGAGTCGATTGTTTCAGCAACGGCAGCTTGTTCTAACAACATATAATATACGATCTTTGGACTTATTGTTGCTGTGATACACTTCAATTAATGATAAAATATAAGAGTATTATGGAATTAAATGTAAAACAGATTAAACATATAATAAAGAAGAGGATTGTATATACCTTGGGATAAAGTAGATGAGAAATGATAATGGAATCCTTTCTAATCATGGTTTAAAAAGTAAAATGGTGTCAAATTATATAGCAAAAATGATACATAGTGGAGTCCTAACATCCCCCCCAGCTAAAAATGTTGCATGTCCTCAGGCAACCCCTAGTCTGAATCAGAGTCTGAGTACTGGGACTGAGCATGCAAATTACTCAAGCAATAGCTGGAGAAGGTGGCATCTGTAGGAGCTCTGAATCCACTATTGTTCTGCAAGTTTTGCCATGCCAAGGCTTCATCTCTGTCAGTCAACTGGTAATGACACTGATATTTGTCTGAAGGCAGCCATAAAATTGGAAAATGGAAATGATACCCAATCCAGTTTATTCCACAACGTTGAATGCAACCAATGTAATTAGAAACCCTGGATAATGCAGCTTGAAGATTGTGAGGGTTAAAAGGGTGATGATCCTGTCTTTCTTTACATGACTGCTGCCAAAACATAACATTGGCCTTCAATGCAGCAGTACCCTTTACTCTAATCTGTTGTTGACACTTAGAAAGTGTTGAAGCCTGTAACTGCTGTATATACCTCTGCATTCCTGGCTTCTGTAAGAATTTATGATATTGTGCGATGAACATGGCTGGGCTTAAAGGCTCTGGTCTGATCCATAGGAGTCTATTCTCCTCATTATGACTGCTTGTAGTGAACGCAGTTTGCCAAGTGAGCTGGTTAGACAAAAATGAAACAAATGCCCTTATTTGTATTCTCCTGCAATTGGAATAAGATTAACTCTCCTATTGTCGGGAATGACCTCATTATGAAGGTAGAGTTCGCACAGCAAATGCTGGTCACTCTCAGGGGCCTCATTAAAAGTCTCCACAAATTTTTCTGAAGTCATTAACTCATATGATCTGCCATCTTTTATTGCTTTTAATTGAAAATAAACTAATCGTTCAGCAAGAAAGAGAGATTAGTTTACAGAGGGTTTGCGTGTAGCCAATAATTTCTGGACTAATGAAAACATCAAGGCCATCTTTTCCTTAGATTCCTTGACTTCCTTTTTGGAGTCCTTGAGCTATTGCATCATTTGATCCCAACTATCCCAGTTGGCATATACATGGTTCTGCCATTGTAACTTATGCTGTCGTAATATTATATCTTGTTCTTCAGCATATTGCCTCTTCCATTTGTTCATCTGTTCCAATTGATTCCATGGCAAGGTCTGTGTCTTGGCATCAGAAGTACTGGGTTGGGACGTTGTTTGAATGGCTACATTGACTAATTTAGCACGAAATATCTGTGGTGATGCTTCTGTCTGAGTAGCTGCATTAACTGATAAAGGATGAGACATCTGTGGTGGTGCTTCTGTCTGAATAGCTGCATTAACTAGCAAAGGCCGAGGTATCTGGGGTTTGATTTCTTTTTCTTCCTTTATAGAGAGCCCTACTGGTTCTTGTGGAGCAGTAGGGCATCCCTCTTGTATTCCAGTTGATGTAGATGCCTCTGACAATTGAATTTTAACTAGCTTGTAGCCTGCATCCTGATAAATGTTGCCACACTCATGGCACATGTAATCCTTGCATGGCTCCTTATTTTGCATTGAGGCTGTGTGTGCTAACATATAAAGATTCAGTTCTCTATCAAAAGCGTCTCGAGCCATGGTTAGTTCATTCTTGTAGGCTTCCAATTCAGACTTCAAAAATTCATTCTCCTGCAGTAAAGATGTCATAGTATGTAAACCTTGTGCGCTGGTTGACTCTGTTGGGGTAGTCTGTTGATGCACGGTCGTAGCTGGTTCTTGTGGGACAACTACTGCTGATCTCCCACTATCATCATGCTTGGTGTATTTTTGTACCACAGTGGCTGGTTCTTGTGTTTCAGCCACTGGGTAAGTGACTGGTTCTTGTGTGACAGTCACTTCTTGAGCCATAAACAATGTCGTATTATCCCGGGGCACTGGTTCTTGTGTGGCAGTGCCACCGGACGAGACGGGTTGGGCGGTTTGAATTGGGGAGTGAGATTGGAGTTTTAACAGAATAGTGGCAGGGTCAGGGGAGATGGAGGTGAGTCCTGTATCAACAGTCATCTTCATTTTTCTTTTTGGTAGGAAGGCAGCAAAATCACTGCCTTTCCTTTTCTTTGAGGGGGAGGGTTCTTCTCTGGGGGAAGGGCTTTCAGAAGAAGTGAGGATTTGAAATCTAGCCCTTGTCCGTCGTCTGGAGACTGAGACTATTGGGGTTCTTTTCTTTTTAAAGGTGGGTGGGGAAGGGGGTGTTAGAGAGTCGTCACTAGGGATAGAAATAGTGGGGACAGATGACTCTGCTAGGTGGGGCGAGCTCGGGGTTGGGTCAACTGGGGAATATGGAATATCGTCCTGCTGTCCTTCATAAGGAATTTCAGGAATATCATGAGAACTTTCGGGTTGTTGGGACGTTTGAGCCTGCTGAGGAATTTCAGGCAGTTGGGGAAGAGGGAATGGGACATGCAGGGGGGAATTTTGCTGAGCAAAACCCCTCTGTATCAACAACTGGCATAAACAGTGGTGGGTGAGGGATAACATTGGAAATTTAGAGCGTCTACAATAATAAGACATGTTTCTAATACAGCCAAGCAAATAATAGGGGATATTAATCAGTCGTCCATTTCTCAAATGATTCATCAAGACAAAATCGTGATTGTACACTACCTGGTAACGCCCTTCACACGTTAAGTAGTGTTTGATGAACTCTGCCACCGATGGCCATGGTTGAGGAAGTGAGTGCAGACTAACCCCGCGGCCTTTGAGTTCGACTGGCTCATCTGGACGAAGAAAATCTTGCTGCGCATTGAGAATAACCTGCTTTCTGCTGAACCATCGAGTACCAATAGCTGGCAACCCTGATACCTGAACTATGTCCTCCTCTGTTACTGAAATGCGAACCCCTTGAACCACTGAAAAATCACCTTGAAGGTTTTGTGCAAACTCTAAGACTTGTTCCTGGTCAAATTCACCCAATCTTTCAAAATATACTGTCCATCCCGCTTGTTGGAAAATCTGATAGGCTTCGGGAAACAATTGAAGAAGATTTATGGAGCCGGGCTCATGTCTAATGGCCAACCCTCCCATGGCTGTAGCTTTGAGTTATACGCAGAGGCACAGAACACAGTAAACACAGACCCTGATCGCGCTAGTTGTTGCAACAGAGGCTGCAAGGTCCAAATGACAGCGGAAATGGATATGACAAGGGACAGAGGCTTGGTAAATGCGAAATGATTGTTCAATTTTTGAAATTCCCCCCCCTACGTATGGTGTAATGATGATTGGGCGTGTGAAGATCTGTAGTCATTATGAATGAAATCCTCTCTTTAATATAATTTAACTGAATTACATTAAAACCTCATACCTTACATTTTTTTACCTTTGGTTTAATAATTCAAAGTGTCGATTGCTTCAAAATGGCTTAATGTTCATGGAAGAATCTGTAGATTTCTTTGGAATTTTAGAACAGGAGTGTAACTGGCTCTGGTCAGTGCTGAATAATTCTTCACCAGAAGGATCTGAAGTATAATCGTGGAGAACCAAAAGCTTATATGACAGTGAAAAGAAATGATGTTTTAATGATAACAGGTTGCTGAAACAGGTGTTTCAGCAACGGAAAAATGAATGGTACGTTGCTGAAACTGGTGTTTCAGCAACGGGAAAAATCAGAGAAATGGGATAAATGACTTGGGTCTGCAACAGTAGGGAAAATATTTGATGGGGAATAATTTCAGCAGTAAGGGATGGGAAATACTGACTGAGGGAAGATATTTCAGGAATGGTAGGGGTGGGAAAAATGGAGAAATGGGAATAATGTAGGAATAGGTATGAAGGGATATTACTAGGAAATGGGATAAAATGATGGGAACAAGCTTCTGTGATTGAAGCTTCAGATCTTCTTATGATGAATATGTCCTCCTTAATGAGCTTTTCCAGAATCTGCAAAATTCCATTGTAATATGCCAATCCTTGACAGGGATTATTAGTGCTAAATCTAATCTAATACTAAAAATACAGTGCAGAAATTTAAATGCTGTGAGGAGCAGAAGACTCCCCTAGAAAAAGATAATGAATATCAGTCATGCAAGAAGTCTTGAAATCCTCTTTAGAAACAGGGCGCTGATATAGACGGAGCCTATGACCATTGACTAGTAGAGGTGTTTTAGAATCATCAATTGTTAAAAGTCTTACCGTTCCATTAGGAAAAACAGCATATACCTCATATGGTCCAAGCCAGCGTGTACGTAGCTTACCCTGAAAATTTTCAAACCGAGAGTCATACAACAAGGCCCAATTACCTTTTTGGAACTGCTTGTGTTTGATCATTTTGTCATGCCACTTCATCCTTTGTTGTTGTATCATGGTTGTTTGATGGATGGCATCTAATCTCTTTTCATCCAACTCCAGAAGCTGCTGCAACCTAGCTATCTGCACATCAGTCAAATCAAGATTAACAGCTAAAGCAGTTCTTAAATTTTTAATCTCGAATTCC
Organism: Pinus albicaulis; assembly: GCA_034641835.2. NCBI lineage: Eukaryota > Viridiplantae > Streptophyta > Pinopsida > Pinales > Pinaceae > Pinus > Pinus albicaulis. The sequence goes on along the minus strand of JAXQQM020075815.1, from coordinate 7,519 downwards.
ACAGGGAAAACAACATTTTTACCATAAACCAATTCATAGGGAGAAAAACCTGTAGTGTTTCTCCAAGTAGTTCTGTAAGCCCATAATGCCTCAGGGAGCCTTTGGGACCAATCCTTCCGGTTGTCCTTCACTGTTTTAGTTAGAATGGCTTCTAAAACTTTATTTGTGCTTTCCACTTGCCCGTTGGCCTGGGGGTGGTATGGTGTAGTCATTCTATGTTGAATATGATATTTGTGAAGGGTAGATTTAAAACCATGAGAATTGAATGGAGGTCCTCCATCAGTAACTAGCTCTCTAGGAATTCCAAATCTAGTAAAGATTTCTTCAAATAAGAAAGCTAGGACAGCCTCTTCATTGGCTCTAATAAGTGCTTTGGCCTCCACCCATTTAGTCATATAGTATGTACAGACTAATATATAAGTTCTTTGATTGGATGGAGGGTTAATGGGTCCTATGAAATCCAAGGCCCATCTTTCAAATGGTTCAGAAACTACCTGGGGGTTTAATGGAATTTGGTCTCTATGATTGGGTTGACCCATTCTTTGGCAGCTGTCACAAACCCTTACATACTTCTTTGCATCCTTGAATAATGAGGGCCAATAGTAACCCATCCTCAGAATTTTGTGTGCTGTTCTCTTATCAGCAAAATGCCCTCCACAAGGGCCATCATGACAAGCTTTCAATATGTCATACACTTCATCTTCTCTAATGCATCTTCGGATTTCCTGATCAAGCCCAATGTAGAAAAGACACCTGCTTATCCAGCTATACCTGGCACTTTGTTGAACAATTCTTCTCTTTTCTCTATATGACAGGTGTGATGGTAATTTTCCTGCAACCAAATAATTAGCAATATCTGCATACCATGGAGAGTGAGCAGAAACTGCAAACAAATACTCATGAGGAAAAGAATCATCTACTGGAATATCATTGTCAGTTTTTAACCGTGAAAGGAAATCAACCACCACATTTTCTTTGCAACGTCTGGGTGTGATATCAGAAATTCTGTGATAATAATAGCCATCTAGTAACTCTAGCAATTTGGCAATGATTTGTTCATTATATTAAATACTTAATAGGCGAGTGATCGGTATGCACAAAAGTAAAATATGATGATATAGTACCAATTTGTATGTGGCATGAATTCTTTATAAAGAAACTCTCTCGGTAAGCACATATAATTAAGCTCGGCGGGGTCATCTTCTTATTAAAGTAGATAGCATAAAGGAGATGATTTTCCCTCTTGTCCCAGAAGCGCTCCAATTATGATGTCCGACATCGAGAAGATATATGAAAAGGAGGTTCAATCAGGCCCCCTCAAAATAGGAGCAGTAGATAACTGATGCTTGAGTTCTTTAAAAGCTTTCTGACAAGAATTAGTCCACTTAAATTCAGCATTTTTCATAAGCAACACAAACAATGGAGAAGCTATTTTTCCTCAGAATTTTGTGTGCTGTTCTCTTATCAGCAAAATTCCCTCCACAAGGGCCATCATGACAAGCTTTCAATATGTCATACACTTCATCTTCTCTAATGCATCTTCGGATCTCCTGATCAAACCCAGTGTAGAAAAGACACCCGCTTATCCAGCTGTACCTGGCACTTTGTTGAACAATTCTTCTCTTTTCTCTGTATGACAGGTGTGATGGTAATTTTCCTGCAACCAAATAATTAGCAATATCTGCATACCATGGAGAGTGAGCAGAAACAGCAAACAAATACTCATCAGGAAAAGAATCATCTACTGAAATATCATTATCAATTTTTAACCGTGAAAGGAAATCAGCCACCACATTTTCTTTACCAGGCCGATCTACAATTGTGATATCAAATTCCTGCAATAATAATAGCCATCTGGTAACTCTAGCATTTGTGATAGATTTGTTCATTAAATACTTAATAGCTGAATGGTCAGTGTGCACAAAAGTAGAATAACCAGTGATGTAGTGTCGAAATTTATTAATGGCATAGATTACGGCAAGAAACTCCTTCTCGGTAACTGTATAATTAAGCTCAGCAGGGGTCATATTCTTACTGATAAAGTAGATAGCATAAGGGAGATGATTTTCCTCTTGTCCCAAGACAGCTCCAATTGCAGTGTCTGAAGCATCAGAAGATATATGAAAAGGGAGACTCCAATCAGGCCCCCTCAAAATAGGAGCAGTAGACAACCGATGCTTGAGTTCTTCAAAAGCTTTCTGACAAGAATTAGTCCACTTAAATTCATCATTTTTCATAAGCAACACAAATAATGGAGAAGCTATCTTAGAGAAATCTTTAATAAATCTTCTGTAGTATCCAACATGTCCTAGAAAACTTCTCACATCAGTTTGAGTTTTAGGAACAGAAAGATTCTGAATGACCAATATTTTAGATGGATCTACCTGTATACCTTGAGATGAAATAAAATGTCCAAGCACTATTCCTTCACTCATCATCATATGGCATTTTTCAGTACTTAGGGAAAGGTGAGCTTGTATACATCTTTTAAGTACTTTCTCAAGGTTTTGTAATGCATCTTCAAAAGTCACACCATAAGGAGTAAAATGATCCATAAATATTTCCATAGAATCATTCAGCATATCAGAAAAAATTCCTATAACAGCTCTTTGAAAAGTTGTTGGTGCATTACATAGCCCGAATGGAAGAACTCTATAGGCAAAAGTTCCCCAGGGGCTGGTGAAAGTGGTCTTGTCTTGGTCTTGGGGTGCAATTCTTATTTGATTATACCCACTAAATCCATCTAGAAAAGAAAAGAATTTCTTCCCTGCCAGACTATCCAACACCTGATCAATGAAGGGTAAAGGAAAGTGATCTTTTTGAGTAGCTTTGTTTAAGGCTCTGTAGTCAACACATACTCTCCATTTCCCGTTTTTCTTAGGGACAATTACTAATGTGGAAACCCATTCACTGTCAGATATAGGGTATATAAATCCTGCATTAAGCAATTTTTGAAGTTCTTCCTTAACAATTTCTCGTAAATTAGGATTCATTCGTCTTTGGGGTTGACAAATAGGTCGGCATCCTTCTTTAATGTAAATTCGATGAGTACATAATTCAGAAGAAATACCTTTCATATCCGTATAATCCCATGCAAATGCCTCCTTATATTCATGCAATAACTTCATTAATTGTTGTGTTTCAGCATCTGTTAGATCAGGATTTATGTTTAATGTCTTGCCGGGTTCAATTTCAACTGTTATGCTTTTAGATGAGATAGTGGTTAAAGTCTGAGATGAGTCTTTAGATTCGATCTTTTCTTGTGTATCAGTTTCAAAAATTGCAGTTAATTGATTGTGTGTTTCAGCAATGACAGAAGAAGGTTCACAAATAAAATTATTAATTATCTCATCCTCTGTATTGTCTTTAAGAGTTAAAGCCTGTCCAATAGTTAGAATAGGCTGAACAGCATTATCATCATAATCCATCCATATAGAATCTTCATTATTAATTATTGGTGTAGCATGAGGATAAAGAGTAAGTTGTTTTGTTTCATAACCATTAGAAATTGTCATTGAACCAGATCTGAAACTGATAAAAGCATCAGCTGTGGCCAACCATGGCCTTCCTAGAATTAAGGGGTGTCCCCCCAGCTTTGTTTTAGTCTGCAATACAACAAAATCAGCTGGGTACTTCCAGGATTCAACTGAAATAAGTAGATCCTCAACAACTCCTTCAGGTTTAATTGTAGAACGATCAGCCAACTCTAAAATGGTGGGTGTATCTCTAATTGTGTTATTCAGCTGTAACAATTGTGAAGTTTCAAGAGTCATTATGTTAATTGCAGCACCTAAATCTACCAGAACTTGGGGAATCATTGTTTTACCAATCTGAACTGTTACTGTAGGATGGCCGGGATCACCATATTTCACGGGAGGGGCTTTTCCGGACATTAATGCAGACAAGTCTCCCATCACATGAACTGTAAGGGGGTCCTTGGTTTTCCTACCAGGTTTCTTAACACAAATATCCCTTAATGTTCTGGCATAAATTGGTACATCTCTTAATGCTTGTAAAAGTGGAATTTTAACATACAAATTTTGCAATTCCCCTAGAAGATTAAAAGCAGGTGTTTCAGCTGTTCTGGTTAAAACCAAACGCTCGGGGAATGGTGGTTCTGTTTTTTCCACAATTTTGTTAGGAGGTGGTTGTGCTTTCTTATGTTTCTCAGTTTCCTCTTTATCAGAATCAGAAGAAGTTATGTCATCAATAATAGGCTCTACTATTTTTCGAGATCTCAAATGAATATCGTTACATTGCATAGTAGGAAATATAGACTGATTCTGAATATCAATAACTTGCACAACTTTATTATTGGGGTTAGGATTTGGTTGCACAGGTAGCTGGGGTATCATTTGGTTATTTGGCGGAGCATTTGATGGCAGAGGGAGTGGTTGTTGGAATTGAGGCAATTGATTTGGATACGGGAGTGGTTGACTTCTCCAATTTGAATTCCAAGGGTTAAAAGAAGATGGCTGCTGTGAGGGCCAGGGAGTCCACATTGAAGGATCAACAAAGGGTGGGTTTGATTGCTGCATGGGTGGGAAATTCATTTGATTGAAGGGTGGATATTGCATTTGATTGAAGGGAGGGTAATTTGTTTGACCAAAAGCAGAATAATTGTTCCAACGATTAAATGGCATACTAGAGTTCATACCTTGTCCTTTTGGTTGCCATTGTCTTCTTTGAGTTAGCAGGTAAATTGCTTCAGCTTCTTCTTCCGTTGGCTGCAATGCTGCCTTTATTTCTGGTAGAGATGGACATTGTTTTGTCTCATGATCTTTCTCACAAAGGGTACAAATTGGTATTTTATCCATTGGGCATTCCCTTAGTGGATGTTTGTCTCTGCACTTCGGGCAAAAGACAGCCAGAGTTGCTTCTGCTTCGGCCTGCTTCTTCTTAACCTGCAAAGTGTCAATTTGTGAAGCAAAAGAACTTAACATCTCAATTTTAAATTCTTCAAGTAAATTACCTATTTCAGCTCTTGTTGCTCCTCCATTGGCTGATTTCTGCACTCTTGAATAGGTGGAATCTCTTGTTCTGTTTCTTGCAGCTCCCCTAGAACACCTCTTAGCAAGTTCACAAATCTCATCATATGATTCCTTAGATATATCTCCCTTAGCAAGCATGTTTAACATATCTAAACAATCATCCCTTAAACCTTTAAGTAATATTGTTTTGCGAATTTCCTCACTTATATTCGGATGATCAGATCTCTGTATGTTGTACTGCAACCTTTCTATATAGTCCTCCGGACTCTCATCCGTCTTTTGTGCCATATTGAATAGTTCATCCTTCTTTTCTCTCGTCCGGCAGTAGTCTTGATATTTAAGCAGAAATTTCTGTTTCATCTGCTCCCATGTTGTGATCACCTGACTTCCAAGGCTCATGAACCATCTTAAAGCATTCCCTTTTAAGGTGGCTGGAAACAATTTCAACTTTTGAGCATTAGTAACATAATCATAACTTCTGCATAATATATCAAATTCAAAAAGAAATTCATCCGGATCCTCAGAGGATAAACCATGAAAGTTAGGTAAAGCAGACAATGGAATATTTTTCATAGGAGTTATCCCTGCAGGAAGATCACTGATAGGAAATCCCAAGGTAGAGAGGGAATTTTCATTCCTTCCTTCTCCTTCAGGATCTACACGTCCTCCACCAAAGAAACCATCATTGTTTCCTTCCATTGTTGGCTCTCCTACTGCACTTGCTCGATCGTCAAGATCTTCTACTGGCTCTTCAATGTTTTCCATTGGTCGTCCAACGCTCTCTACTATTTCCTCAATGTGCTCTGCTGATTTACTAACACTTTCTTCTAATTCTCCAGTACTGACTGCTGGTTCTTCTATATTTTCAGGACCCACAACTTCCTCTGTTTTGTAATCTGATTGAGGGGAGTGCTGAAGTTTTGATTTTCGAGAACTTAATCTCTGTGATGATTCAGCCTTTGATACAATCTCGTCAATGAAATTTTTTCTTCCTCCCCTTCCTTTGCCTTTGCCACCTGTGGGGTTAGTTTTCTTCTGGTTTCCGCGTCCTCTCATAAAATCTGCACATTTAAAAAGAAAATATTAATGCTTTTGAAATCTATAATTACCTTCCCCGGCAACGGCGCCAAAATGTTGGTCGCTTTAATTGCTTTCACAATTCAAGCTCCACATAAGTTGTCAACCCGAGGAAGTCTTTTTATTTCAAAGATAATCACGCACTGGATATGCTCAATTTCAAAAGCAGAAACAATGTTGCAGTAAAAAGCCACACAATTATCAATCTCACAAATCTACTGATTCACACTCTGTTAATCAAAGCTGAAGCTACTTAAGTTATAGCAGGAATAATTTCTATGTTGCAGTTACAATCCAAACAAAAGAAGACCAATCTGCAAGGAAAGAAATCAATCAACCACAGCAGGAACAGGACCCTATTCCTTAGTTAGGAACTTCAGCACCTGCTGCCTGACACTTAATCACACTGTAGGAAAGGTAGCTTCAAGAGACTGAGACCCTATTCCCATGAACAGGAATCTTCAGCACTTGTTCTCTTGTTTCTAATCACACTGCAGAAAAAGGAAAGCAATGAATGGGAGCAGGACCCTATTCCTTTATACTGGAATCTTCAGCACCTGCTTCCCAGCATCATACACTCATACAATTAATAGAAATGGATTTCTCAACTTCCAAGAGTGAATGTGTTCAATACATGTAGCGCTAGAGAAACAGAGTACTACTAAACTGTGCAATTAGTGTTCAACAGCAGTATTAAAGTAAAGTGCAAACAACGTAAAGAATTAAACAAATTACAGGAATCAAAGGGTGAATCTTGTGAGGAAGGCGGGCCCTTTCCCTCTCACAAGATTCCCCCGGGGAAAGAATTAAATTAGAGCGCTCAAAAGAAGAATTTATTCATCTGTCAAAATAATTGATACATTACAAATGGAGACTAGCTCCAGTTCTCACACAATGTTCTCCTGTAGCTTTACAACAATGAACTCCCTACTAATGATGATGTCTCCTCTTTTTAAAGAGGAGACATATTTTACAATTTACATGAGAGCAAATCTACGTTATCTCAAATCTGTTCTCTTTCCCAAAACAGGACTATTCTGTTCTTCCAAAAAAAGATACTGTTACAACAGAGACAACAAGAATGCTATCTTCAAGATGATCCAGGTAACCGTGTCTTCATGCTGTTGCTACTATTCCACAAAAAGTTCTTCCAGAATCGCAAATTACGCATGACGGAATTTGCGTGCTTGACGGCTGTTTCAGCAACTGAGTCAGCTGTTTCAGCAACGGCCGCTTGTTCCTAGCAACGCATATAACTTATCTGCGATCTTTGGACTTATGTTAGCAACGATGCACTTCAAGTAATGATAAAATATAAGAGTATTATGGAATTAAATGTAAAACAGATTAAACATATAATAAAGAGGGGGATTTTATATACCTTGGGATAAAGTAGATGAAAAGTGATAATGGAATCCTTTCTAATCATGGTTATAAAAGTAAAATGGTGT
>JAXQQM020082317.1:10000-190704 GCA_034641835.2 Pinus albicaulis | reverse complement strand
ATAAGAACCAATTCTCACGAGCTTCAGAGTGAAACCGGGCGATGGTATATTCCCAAGGCTACCAAGAATAATGGAATCTGTCATATTTGCGATACTAGGCAGGTGGAAGATGCAAATCAATTCCTTTTAGATTCCTTGGCTCTTAGACACATCCAATCCCAATTCCCTAACATCTATCACACTTCCAATCTCCTTGAAATATTAAGCCAACCCACCTATAGTGATCTTGGAGTACTTATTTCCCTTCTCTTTGATAAGAGGAAACAAGATTTTGAAGAATCAAACTTAGATTCTTTTACCTTTCTTGAGGTCTGATAGGTCACATTGGTCTTAGCAGACGTTAATAATAATCGTCATTATCATCATAATATAATAAATAAAAATAAATAAATATAATAATAATAATAATAAATTAATTAATTAAAACTTAAGAGGAAATGAAAGGGATCCAACAATTGCTAATTTTCCAGCCATCACCACTATTCATATTGCTTGGCCTCCTTTCAACCTCTGTAGCCTTCATGAACTTACTATGATTGAAATAATATATCCTAGCATAGATGTTGAGATGAAGTTTTAGCTTTTTTTTTAGAAGTTTTATGAAATTATATTAAATAAAAGTTTTAAAACACTATTTTGGTTGAATTGAGATGCCTTTTTAACTTTATTTTGAGAAGATTTATGAAATTAAATTAAATGATAATCTTATAAAAATATTTTTCAAAAGTTAGTATAGTTGTTTAGGTTTGTTTGGGAAAGTTTTTTGGACCAAAGTCCAATCCCTACAATTCAACATCACTTCTTAGGAATGTCTTTTTTGAAATTATGGACATACCTACTTCAATGGCACAACAAACATCCTCTCTTGTATTACATGAATTGAAAATTTCTTTTAAATATGACATGGACATCCATGGTTATTCGTAGATTTAGAAAACACGGGTTTGGGAATTTTATCATCTCCCATGTTTTAGAGAAGGATAATGAAATAAATCAAAGTGGTGCAAAGGATTGGATGAACATCTCAATTTTGCTTTGGTAGCTGGCATGAAAGTATAACTCATTGGAAAAAACATCAAGAAATTAATCTTTCCATGGTCATCATATTTTGTAATGTGAATGTCCTAATAAATCTAAGACTATAGACCACTTATCCATTTCATCTTTATTTGGTCAAGGCATCTTGGACTAGATCCACACTAGGATGAGATTGAATACTCTTTGTCAACAAAATATATATTCCAAGTTGTGTGAATATGGCCTCAATATTTATTTTCATCTTGATTAGAGGTTTAATTTTATCCTAATCATTAGAGATTTATTTTATCGAGGGATCTTACTTGATTTTGTCACTTAAAACCTTAGGTTAAATTGAAATATACAAATCTTTAAAAGATAAATATATATATTTAGATGAAGCAAAGGAAAACAACATAGATGCATTATGAATTTCTTTTGGCACTAAGTAATATTAAGAAGATAAATTTGTATTTTGGAACAACTTTGTTCACATATTTATTTTATCTTCATGTTTTGCTTCTTTAATTATGGCTTGTGAAGTAAGCTGGACATCTCCAACTCCTACAATACATAATTTTGATGATACACCATTTGGAAATGTAATTTGTGTTGGTTTTATAGAAATAATAAAAAAATAGGATAGGGATCCAATATTTTGTTATCTCAATAACATAGAAATATCTATAAATAACAATGTTGAAATGATTCACCTTGTTATTCTAATGACATAGAAATTTCCATAAATAACTATGTTGAAATACCTGGGCTTATGGAACATGGCACGACAAATTACATCAAAAATATTCTTTAATTATTGAGGGGACTTGTAGTGAGAAATCCTGTAGAAACAATAAAAATGAAAGTTTTCATCAAATAGTGAATACTCTATAAAAAGTATGCATTATATGCTCCAAAATTGCTTTAAAGTACAATTATTTCACATTCAAGGATAAAAAAATATGAGGTTTATGGTTTGGCTACCTTGCGTTGTTACACAATGAAGTATGGAGAAAATTATTAACATTTTATAATAACAACAAAAATGAAAATCTTTATCATGAGCCCTTCTCTAAAAGTTCCCATTGCATGCTTCAAAAATTCTTAAAAATACAAGCATTTCACATTCAATAACAATGAAATATCTAAACAATGATTTGGCTAACTTGGGTATCATTATACAATGAATTAAATTTTAAAAATACAAGCATTTAAGCATTCAATAACAATGAAATATCTAAACAATGATTCGGCTAACTTGGGTATCATTATACAATGAATTAAAGAGAAAAGTATATAATTTTATTGCTCCTATTAAAGTCAATACATATTCATGGCACTTAAGCATGTAATCATTAACAATCAAGAGTTAAACATCCTATCTTATAGAACAATTTCTTAGGAGTATAAATACCCTCTACATTTTCATTTGAATGGTTTATGGCTAGGTGTTGTAATATTTGATAATCTCATTTGAGGAAGAATAAGCCAAGGTTCATGTGTGTGTGTGTGTCTATATATATATATATATATATATATATATATATATATATATATATATATATATATATATATATATATATATATATATATATATATATATGTATATATATATATGTATATATATATATGTATATATATATATGTATATATATATATGTATATATATATATGTATATATATATATATATATATATATATATATGTATGTATATATATATGTATATATATATGTATATATATATGTATATATATATGTATATATATATATAATGGAAATGTTTTTTTTTTAATATTTTACTGGAAAATAAATTTAAAATATTATTTAAATTTCCACTTAAATTCATTAATGACCAGTTATGATTAAGACAGACTAATATCTAATTGGTTATTAAATCAGATATTAGTCTGTCTTAATCATAACTGGTCATTAATGAATTTCAGTGGAAGTTTAAATAAGATTTTAAATTTATTTTCAAATAAAATATATATATATAAAAATAAAAAATTTCATTACATAAAATGATATATAATTTATTTTCAAAGTTAAACATTATAACTTTTCTAATTCAAAGACAAATCAATAATATTCAAATCCGTGTTCCACTAATACTACATATTTAGAGTGTGTAAATAATGTTCACTAGCTAATTGATGTAGCCTCACTCATAAAGGGCAACCAAGTGGTTCAGTTTTGGGATATCGTTAAATACTTTTCACAGGTAGTTGAAGTAATTTCATTAACGAAGGCCAAGTAAGTGGTTTGGGTTTCTCATATTTACAGATATAGAATCCATGTAAAATGATCTTAATAATAATTTTTTTTACTGAAACTCTACCCACTGAGTCGTTAAGTATTGGGGTATCATTAATATTAAGTAAATTTGATTTGGTAAAAGAGTTAAGGTTGTTAGATCAATAGTGGCGGTTTTAGACATGTATATTGGTCACCCGTAGTATTTCATTAATGAAGGCCAAGTAAGTGGTTGGGGTTTGTGATATTTACAGATATAGAATCCATGTAATATGATCTTAATAATAAATATTTTATTGGAACTCTACTGACTAAGTGGTTAAGTATTGGGATATCATTAATATTAGGTAAATTTGATTTGGTAAAAGAGTTCAGGTAAATCATGAAAAAAATATTAATTAACATTAATTCATTATTAATGTTAAACAAGTTAAATATATAAGCTTCATATCAACTATACACGAGCCATATTTCACCTATTTAGTTTTCAATTTACTTTTTCCCCTCAATATTTGTCATCGATGAGACAATACTCGTAGTATTGAAACTGTGGTATCATAAAATAAAATTAAAATAAATTAAATTAAATGAGACAATACCATGGATAACTTCTAGTAGACCATGGATAGTAAATTAACTCCCACAAAGTCTGCCAAATAGTGCATGTGCCTTCATTAATTAAGGTGCGCTAAATGGTTAGGTTTTGGAATATTTATAGAGGTAGAAACCATGTCATCCGATATTGGTATTATACTGAAGTTGTGCTCATTTAGAGAAAAAGTATATCAAGAGTAAAAACATCTCCGAGTAAGTCTACATATTCACTAACGGGAGAGTTAGTTTTTGGCAAGCTATGATCAAATATCATTGGAAGTATATTACTAATCATCAAATAGATTTAGAGCCTTCATTAATGAAATACTATGGGCCACCAATATACGTGTCTAAAACCGCCACTATTGATCTAACAACCTTAACTCTTTTACCAAATCAAATTTACTTAATATTAATAAGTTTCAGTAAAATATTTGTTATTAAGATAATTTTACATGGATTCTATATCTGTAAATATGAGAAACCCCAACCACTTACTTGGCCTTCATTAATGAAATTACTTCAACTACCTGTGAAAAGTATTTAACGATATCCCAAAACTGAACCACTTGGTTGCCCTTATTTACACACTCTAAATATGTAGTATTAGTGGAACACGGATTTGTATATTATTGATTTGTCTTTGAATTAGAAAAGTTATAATGTTTAACTTTGAAAATAAATTATATATCATTTTATGTAATGAATTTATTTATTTTATTTTACTTATATATATATATATATATTATTGGAAAATAAATTTAAACTTCCACTTAAATTCATTAATGACCAGTTATGATTAAGACAGACTAATATCTGATTTACTAGATATTAGTTTGTCTTAATCATAACTGGTCATTAATGAATTTAAGTGGAAGTTTAAATAAGATTTTAAATTTATTTTCCAATAAAATATATATTACAAAAAAAAAAAAAAAATCATTTCATAAAATGATATATAAGCAGACTCTTCATGTCTACTTATCCAAGATGGGTATGATCGTTAATACCGACAAAATTAAAGTCATGATCATTAAATCCAAAAGGATCACCCATGGTAGTTTCGTGTATAATAACTAGTGCTTAGATCAAGTTTCCTCTTATAAATATTTGGGCATTGACTTCCTTCATCAACTCAAGTGAAATTATAGCATCGAGAAAAGGATTATTGGAGGTTGGAAAGCTTATTACGAGTTTGAAAATTTTTTTAAGTCAGTCAATATTTACATTTGGAGTAAAAAAGGTTCCTATTTGAGGCTCTTTTCACCCATGTTGTCTTATACAGATGTGAATTTTGGGGTTGTAGTAGATTCTGTGAGTCATGGAGGAAGATTGGGAAAATTCAGAAGCAATTCATAACCTACAACTTATAGATCAAGGGAAATACTCCCTATCCTATCCTCTTGATCGAAGTTGGTTTGTCCCCCATTGAAAGTACGACTATGTTTAGATATATGACATATAAGAAGAAGCTTTACAACATGGAATCCAAAAGGCTCCCAAAAATTGCTTCTAACTGTAGTCAAAACCCCCATCTTCACCTCAATCACGGGTGGCATAAGGGTGCCCAGTCTTGGCTCAACCATTGGGGAATTAAGGAGGAGCTCAGTATGGGAAGTAAAGATAGTGTCAGAAATACTTTTACCTCCAAGTTTAAGGACAAGTTGTGGGAGGATCAGGAGCTGGAGGGTAAAAGGAATCTTAAATACTATAAGGAGGTGATCAACGCCACCCTTGATAATTAGAATGATCTCTCTGTGCTAACCAACACTAAGAAGAAAATGAACATGGATAGGATAAGAACCAATTCTCATGAGCTTCAGAGTGAAACCAAGCAATGGTATATTCCCAAGGCTACCAAGAATAATGGAATATGTCATATTTGCGATACTAGGCACGTGGAAGATGCAAATCAATTCCTTTTAGATTCCTCGGCTCTTACTCACATCCAATCCCAATTCCCTAACATCTATCACACTTCCAATCTCCTTGAAATATTAAGCCAACCCACCTATAGTGATCTTGGAGCACTTGTTTCCCTTCTCTTTGATAAGAGGAAACAAGATTTTGAAGAATCAAACTTAGATTCTCTTACCTTTCTTGAGGTCTAATAGGTCGCATTGGTCTTAGCAGACGTTAATCATAATCATCATAATATAATAAATAAATATAATAATAATAATAAATTAATTAATTAAAACTTAAGAGGAAATGATAGGGATCCAACAATTGCTAATTTTCCAACCATCACCACTATTCAGATTGCTTGGCCTCCTTTCAACCTCTGTAGCCTTCATGAACTTACTATGATTGAAATAATATATCCTAGCATAGATGTTGAGATGAAATTTTAGCTTTTTTCTGAGAAGTTTTATGAAATTAGATTAACTAAAGGTTTTAAAACACTATTTTGGCTGAATTGAGATGCCTTTTTAACTTTGTTTTGAGAAGATTTATGAAATTAAATTAAATGAAAATTTTATAAAAATATTTTTCAAAAGTTGGGATGGTTGTTCAGGTTTGTTTAGGGAAGGTTTTTGGAACAAAGTCCAATCCCCCCAATTCAACATCACTTCTTAGGAATGCCTTTTTTGAAATTATGGACATATATGCTTCAATGGCACAAAAAAACATCCTCTTGAATTACATTAATGGAAAATTTATTTTAAATATGACATGGGCATCCATGGTTATCCTTAGATTGAGAAAACATGGGTTTGGGCATTTTATCATCACCCAAGTTTTAGACAAGGATAATGAAATAAACCAAAGTGGTGCAAAGAAGAATGGTGAAATATTTGGAATAGCACAAACTGGATGAACATCTTAATTTATCTTTGATAGTTGGCATTAAATTATAACTCATTGGACAAAACATGAAGAAATGAATCTTTCCATGGTCATCATATTTTGTAATGTATCTGTACTACTAAATCTAAGACTATAGATCACTTATCCATTTCATCTTTATTTGGTCAAGGCATGTTGGATTAGATCCACACTAGGATGAGATTGGATACTCTTTGTCAAAAAAATATATATTCCAAGTTGTGTGAATATGGCCTCAAGATTTATTTTCATCTTGATTAGAGTTTTATTTCTATCCTAATCATTAGAGGTCTATTTTTATCAGGGGATCATACTTGGTTTTGTCACTTAATATCTTAGGTTAAATTAAAATATAAAAATCTTTAAAAGATAAATATATATATTCAAATGAAGCAAAAGAAAACAACATAGACACATATGAGTGTCTTTTGGCACTAAGTAATCTTAACAAGATAAATTGGTATTTTGGAACAAATTTGTTCACATATTTAATCCATCTTCATGTTTTTCTTCTTTAATTATGGCCTCTGAAGTAATATGGACACCTCCAACTCCTACAATACATAATTTTGATGATACACCATGGGAAATGTAAATTGTGTTGGTTTCATAGACATAATAAAAAGTGAGAATATGGATCCCATATTTTGTTATGTCAATAACATAGAAATCTCTACAAATAACATAGAAATGCTTGGCCTTGTTATTCTAATGACATAGAAATATCCGCAAATAACTATGCTGAAATACTTGGGCTTTTATATGGACCATGGAATGACCAATTACATCAAGAAAATTCTCTAATTATTGAGGGGACCTGCAGTGAAAAATCCTCTAGAAACAATAAAAATGAAAGTTTTCATCAAATAGTGATTACTCAATAAAAAGTATACACTATGTGCTCCGAAATTTCTTGAAAATACAAATATTTCATATTCAAGGATAACAAAATATGAGGTATATGGTTTGGCTAACTCTATTTTTTACACAGTGAAGTATGGAGAAAAATCTTATCATTTTATAATAACAACAAAAATAAAACTCTTCATCAAGATTACTCCCTTGTTGAAAAGTGTCCATTACATGCTTCAAAATTTCTTAAAAATACAAGCATTTCACATTCAATAACAATGAAATATCTAAACAATGATTTGGCTAACTTGGGTATCCTTATACAATGAATTAAAATTTCTTAAAAAAACAAGCATTTCACAGTCAATAACAATGAAATATCTAAACAATGATTCGGCTAACTTGGGTATCATTATACAATGAATTAAAGAGAAAAGTATATAATTTTATTGCTTCTATTAAAGTCAATACATATTCATGGCACTTAAGTATGTAATAATTAACAATCAAGAGTTAAACATCCTATCTTATAGAACAATTTCTTAGGAGTATAAATACCCTCTACATTTTCATTTGAATGGTTTATGGCTAGTTGTTGTAATATTTGATAATCTCATTTGAGGAAGAATAAGCCAAGGTTCTCGTGTGTGTGTGTGTGTCTATATATATATAATGGAAAGGTTTTTTTTTAATATTTTATCGAAAAATAAATTTTGAATCTTGTTTGAACCCACTTATTAATGACCGAAGAGGATACATGCACTAATATCTAGTAAATCAGATATTAGTCTGTCTTAAGCATAACTGGTCATTAATGAATTTAAGTGGAAGTTTAAATAAGATTTTAAATTTATTTTCCAATTATATATATATATATATATATATATATATATATAATAAAAAATAAAATAAATAAATAAATTCATTACATAAAATGATATATAATTTATTTTCAAAGTTAAACATTATAACTTTTCTAATTCAAAGACAAATCAATAATATTCAAATCCGTGTTCCACTAATACTACATATTTAGAGTGTGTAAATAAGGGCAACCAAGTGGTTCAGTTTTGGGATATCGTTAAATACTTTTCACAGGTAGTTGAAGTAATTTCATTAATGAAGGCCAAGTAAGTTGTTGAGGTTTCTCATATTTACAGATATAGAATCCATGTAAAATTATATTAATAATAAATATTTTACGGAAACTTATTAATATTAAGTAAATTTGATTTGGTAAAAGAGTTAAGGTTGTTAGATCAATAGTGGCGGTTTTAGACACGTATATTGGTGACCCGTAGTATTTCATTAATGAAGACCAAGTAAGTGGTTGGGGTTTGTGATATTTACAGATATATAATTCATGTAATATGATCGTAATAATAAATATTTTATTGGAACTCTACTGACTAAGTGGTTAAGTATTGGGATATCATTAATATTAGGTAAATTTGATTTGGTAAAAGAGTTTAGGTAAATCATGAAAAAATTATTAATTAACATTAATTCATTATTAGTGTTAAACAAGTTAAATATATAAGCTTCATATCAACTATACACGAGCCATATTTCACCTATTTAGTTTTCAATTTACTTTTTCCCCTCAATATTTTGTCATCGATGAGACAATACTCGTAGTGATGAGACAATACTCGTAGTATTGTAACTATGGTATCATAAAGTAAAATTAAAATAAATTAAATTAAATGAGACAACGCCATGGATAACTTCTAGTAGACCATGGATAGTAAATTAACTCCCACAAAGTCCGCCAAATAGTGCATGTGCCTTCATTAATTAGGGTGCACTAAATGGTTAGGTTTTGGAATATTTATAGAGGTAGAAACCATGTCATCCGATATTGGTATTATACTGAAGTTTTGCTCATTTAGAGAAAAAGTATATCAAGAGTAAAAACATCTCTGAATAAGTCTACATATTCACTAAAGGGAGAGTTAGTTTTTGGCAAGCTGTGATCAAATATCATTGGAAGTATATTACTAATCATCAAACAGATTTAGAGCATCAAATGGATTCAATATCATTCGAACTATATTACTAATCATCAAACGAATTTAAAACCTCAAACGGATTCAAAGCATCAACAGGTATGAAATTAATCTATCTATTTGACTTTGATATTTTCATTATTTCTAAATTGTACATATATATTTTAACTTAGCTGGATCAAAATCTAAAGAAGTTGAACCATCCCTAAAATATGTCTGCATTTAAGTTCAGAGGAAAGTTAATTTGTATAAAATTTGTTTAAACTATGACAAGGTACATTATGTTAAAAAATTTGTGCAAATACACAATAGGAGCTGACAAAAAATGGGTTATGGTCTTAACTGCATAGAATGTTGTTAATGTTTCAGTTGTTAGTAAAGTCTCAAACCCATGTATGTATTTAAGTGGAAGTTTAAATAAGATTTTTATTTTATTTTCCAATAAAATGTTAAATAAAAAAAAAAATTCATTACATAAAATGATATATAATTTATTTGCAAAGTTAAACATTCGTTTTTCGGATATCGTCAAATACTTTTAATAGGTAGTTGAAGTAATTTCATTAATGAAAGCCAAGTAAGTGGTTGGGTTTTGTGATATTTACAGATATAGAATCCATGTAATATGATCTTAATAATAAATATTTTATTGGAACTCTACCTACCAAGTGGTTAAGTATTGGGATATCCTTAATATTAGGTAAAAAATGATTTGGTAAAAGAGTTAAGGTTGTTAAATCAATACTGATGGTTTTCGGCACGTAGATTGGTGACCCATAGTATTGAAATTGTGGTATTATAAAATAAACTTAAACTAGTATTTTTTTTTTTTAAGTTACTAACAAAACAAAAGAAAAATCATGGGAAAAATATTGATTAGCATTAATTCATTATTAATGTTAAACAAGTTAAATATATAAGCTTCATATCAACTATACACTAGCCATATTTCACCCATTTACTTTTCAATTTACTTTTTCCCCCTTTATGCCACCTATGAGACAATACCATGGATAACTTCCCGCAGATCATGGATAGTAAATTAACTCCCACAAAGCCCGCCAAATAGTGCATGTGCCTTCATTAATTAAGGTGACCTAACTGGTTAGGTTTTGGGATATTTATAGAAGTAGAAACCATGTCATCCCATATTAGTATTATATTGAAGTTGTGCTCATTCGGAGAAAAAGTATATCGAGAGTAAAAACATCTTTGAATATGTCTACATATTCACTAAAGGGAGAGTTTGTTTTTGGCACACTGTGATCAAATATTATTGGAAGTATAGTACTAATCATCATACTGAATCACAACATCTAACAGATTCAAAGCATCAACAGGTATGAAATTAATCCATTTAGTTGACTTTGATATTTTCATTATTTCTAAATTGTGCATATCTATTTTAACTTTGCTGCATATCTCTGCATATTAGTTCAAAGAAAAGTTAATGTGTATACACTTTGTTTAAACAATGAAATGGTAATGTTTTAGTTGTTGGTAAGTCTCAAACCCATGTATGTATTGGTTAATGTTTCAGTAAGCGTTCATGTATGTATTGGGGATAGATAGATAGAATGTTTGTTAATGTGTCACTTTCTAAGTGAGGTAATAACACCTTTACTCACTCTTTTTCAAGTGCTCTTCTTCTCATGCCAAGAATCGAACTCGAGACTTCAACAAGCTTAACGCCATTTTGGCAAACCAAGAAACCAGTGAGTGCCGTGGCAACACCTTTACTCACTCTACCACAAGAAACCTAACTTTGATGGAATCAAGAAAAATTGAACCAGTGCCTTATAACTCAGAGCCAATAAGCTACCGATTAGGGCTTCCCCACTTCCTTACTCAACTTTACTCCTTTCTTATGCTCTTTTTTTTTGTTTTCCATTCTTATAACATAAATTTCTTTGGCGTTTTTTGTTTTCCCTTCCTAGACCATCCATCCGGCCCACAGTTGCCTTCCTCCTTATGGCGAGTTGATGCGGGTATAATTATAGTACTGCTCAATCAACTCATCCTCAGGGATTGAACGGGGTTGGGGGTGTTATCTCTAGACCCGGGTAAGGTAGTTAGAGTCTTGAATAAACAGGAGACTGGTGTTAGCAATATGGGGTGATATTGCATATATTGCCCAATCAATCTCAGCATATTCTTATGGTATGAGTTTCCTCACTTATTATTTGTTGATGCTTTGTGGGATTTCCTGTTATGCCTCTAAATACCTCTAACAATGGGTGAGTTAGCGAATGATCTTCAGTAAACGCACAGGAACGCGTTGGTCCCCCTCGATAATAAAACACAGAACTGCCAGATAGTCATAGTTGTACTCGTAGCAAAGCGCTCCCTCCCTCCCTCAAAAGGACAGATTATGTACAAAGCACAAACCCACCTTCTACCCTCACAGGTGCCCTCCCTCAAAAGGACAGATTATGTACAAAGCACAAACCCACCTTCTACCCTCACAGGTGCCCTCCCTCAAAAGGACAGATTATGTACCCTGCCTGAGCAGAGCACAAACCCACCTTCTACCCTCACAGGTGCCACAAAGGCGGAGTTCTCCTCTTATTCGACTTACATAAGCCAATTTTGAATGAATGAAAAAAATACAATTCTGGCTGTGCCACTACAAAGGGTTATCTATTGCATTTTATTAATTATAATTAGGGTTTTTAATTTCTAATTTTCAATCCTCACGGATGCCACAGAGGCGGAAATGGTCACGCCCCTTATTGTTTCCGACAGGGGAGTTCTCCTCTTACTACTTAAGTTACATAGGTCAATTTTGAAGGAATCAAAGAAATAAACCGACTACAGAGGGTTATCTATTGTACTTTATAATAAACCGATTACAGAGGGTTATCTATGGAGTTGTTTTTAGTGCGACTTTTTGAAGTTTCAGGTGCCGGAATTTGGTGAAAAATTTCAAGGTAAAATCTTGTTATTCAAACTGCTTTTTTGACTCTATATATGGATTCAGCACTCTCAAAAACCTCTAGAACACTTCAATTGTGCAAAGTTAGCAATCAAACTTCTCTTTTCAATAAATTCCTGCAAAGCCTTCAAAAAGTCACACTAAACACTACTCGGTTATCTATTACACTTTATTTATAATTTTCAACCAAGATGAGGGTGGTAGTTATTTGAATAAACAAATCTAAAATAAAATTGAAAGTCCTTGATTTGTTTCCGTTACAGGGGATAGAACTATTTGGTGAACATGGAGCAACCACAACAGCGATCTGAATTGGAGGAAGATGATGATAGTCAAGAGGGAATGTTATATTTGTTTTCTGAAGATGAGTGGATTAATGAATTAATGAGGGAAAATGCATGGATTAATGAATTAATTAGGGAAAATATGTGGATTGATGAATTTGAAGGTGGGCATCAACACACTGTTCCTGCATCTCAGTCAGCAATAGAGAACTTGCCTACACAGATAATCTCGATTGATCAAGTAACCAGTGGAAATGCAATTTGTGCCATCTGTACAGATCTAATGCCTGTTGGTGAAGCAGCGAGACAACTACCATGTAACCATCTGTATCATAGCCATTGCATCATTGAATGGCTTAATCGCAGAAATAACTGTCCACTGTGCCGTTATAAGCTGCCCACAGATGAGCCAGACACCCAGGAGTGAATTCTGCAGGAATTTATGATGGCAGAATGCCCCCACAAGTTTTTATTTGTGGAGAAAAGCTCAGAAACTTCCGATTGATGTTAGTCAGTCATCGAATCATTTTCATCATGATATTTTGATATTTCCATCATCGTGGTATTCAGATTGATAGGAGTAAACGGTTTTTTATAAACTCTCATATATATGGTTTTATGTTCCTTTAAATCGTTTTTAAAAACATGTTGATATATATATGTATATGGTTTTATCTTTCTTTAAATCGTTGGATTATTTTAAACATGTTTTTTTTTTTTTTAATAGGAAAACCTATTATAACTCAGTTGTCAAACCAGCAATGAAGACAACCATCTCTGACTGCTATCTACTAATGCATATATATGTATATGAAATTGAGACGTATTATTTTTTCAACTAATGCATATATATGTATATGAAATTGAGACGTATTATTTTTTCAATTATGTGTTTTAAATCATTGCCTTTTTCAGTTGAGTTTACTTTTGAAATGTTACTCTATATATTTTTATATTAAATATATTAATTTAAATTAATTTGATGTTTATTTTTGTTTAGTTTTACATAATTTTATTGTTATTGATTTTTGTGTTGGTAAATATGTGTAAATTTTAATTTAGATTTTTTTTAATGTTAAATATAAAACAATGTAATTATTTTTTTCATAATTATTTAAACAATTGGAAATTTATATAATATTTAGTTTTTTGGGGGGTAAGATTGGAAAAATCAAACCTGTTACAAAACTACTAAATTATTAGTAGCACTATTGAATTGGCTATAGACCTCATAACTATGATTAATTATAACTATAAAAAGAGCACAAAGGGTTACATAGAAATTTATCATTATACAGTTATGGTGCTGCCAACCAAAAGCAAAATAATATACAAGAAGTATAAGAAAAACATCATCATATAGTTATCCTTCTGCCAACCAAAAGCAAAAAGATAGATAAAAAACATTATAACAACTAAGAAAAAGTGGACACCTCAATTGGAGCTCACATCATAACAACTAAGAAGAAATGGACACCTCAATTGGAGCTCCTAGAGTGGAGAGAAGATCACATCCCTAAACAACATTCAATCTCTTACATCTAGATACACTAGAACATATATAGTCAATTTTATTAATATATATTAATCAAATAAAAATTAAATTATTTTAAATATGTAAAAATTGTCAAGTAAAAAAATAAAATAAAAACTATATATTATAAAAATTAAATATAAAATTATTAAAGATAAAAACATATTTAAATTATGTTTATACTTAGTTCCCAAACAACTCAATAAACATAAGGTAGTTGCTTAGACTTTAACAATCTTTTTTTTTTTATCAATGATATTGACTCTTTCAAGAATTTATTGATTTTTGCTTTCCGTGGGGTGTTTCTCTCGCTGGAGGAGCTTATGGGGCTCAATTTTTCTATATCTATTTCAAAACCGGGGGTTTCTTTGGTTGGAGGAGCCTATGAGGCTCAATTGTTCTATATCTATTTCAAAACCTTTGCTAGAAGCTGGAAAGTTGTTTGGGACAAGGTATAAACATTTTTGTTAAACTTATCAGTTTGAAATTGTTTATGTTGTTTGTTATTGAAAATAAATTCTACATATTCAAATATTTAGGATTCAAAAATTGTTATAAATTGGATGAAATTTGCCACATCTATAGAGAAAGAAATGGGGCTTCTCATGCTTTTCTTAAGGAGGGTGCTTCACAAGATTTTGGTTCATCATGAAACACAACAACAAACAACAACAAAGATTTTACATAGGCCCTTCATAGAGTGTTATCCTTCATCACTCTTTAGCTATATTTTTTTTTTAATTATACTAACTATCTATCTATGCTAAATCCTCAACATGGATATCAGTGGTTATTTTTTTATGACAATTACTATGATTCACATCATGAAACACAACAACTAACAACAACAAAGATTTTACCTAGGCCCTTCATAGTGTGTTATCCTTCATCACTCTTTAGCTATATTTTTTTTTGTTAATTATACTAACTATCTATCTATGCTAAATCCTCAACATGGATATCAGTGGTTATTTTTTTATGACAATTACTATGATTTTCTCTATACATTTATTTAGATATATTTTGCATATATACATGAGGAAAAGTAGTCCAAACTTAGATAGTATGTTTGGTACAACCATATCTAGTTGTGATTTCTTGAGTGCTACACGTACCAATTCAAAATTTAATTTTAGAATCTAATTAAAGTTCATATTTTTTCTTAAAAAAAACTCAATAAACATAAAAATAAAATATCTAAAGATACAAAATTTCATTCTAAAGAAAGCAACTTTTATTCCACTTTTCTACTCATTTTCCTAATCATATGTGTTTAAAGATTTAAGTTTTTGCAACCAAAAAAATTCCTCCTCTATTTCAATTCACATGGGCATGGGGTTTTAATACCTGCACATAAAAACCCACATATCTTAATATTAGAATTATAAAAATGTCTGATTGCATAATTGAGTTTTGTCAGAACAATTTTTTAGGAATAAGCTAATTGGTGGCCCTAAAAAATAGGCTAGTCACATTTGACCTATTATCAGTGGTGATATTGGAGTGACTTGATCAAATTTTATATGTTTAAGTCACAACCAAAAAGTTTGAACATTATCAATGATGAAATTCAAATCTAGTAAACAAAGCTTAAATAAGAATAAACCACATAGTCCAATTTATTATGTTGAAAATATTACCAAATCTAAGCATCTAGAAGTGGAACTTCTCTCTCCTCTATTTTAATTCACAAAATTTTGAGAAAGTTGAACTCAAGAGGAGGGATTCATTGGTATGCATGGGAATTGATTTTCTCACAACATTCATTTTTTATTTTTTATTTAGTCATTTTTTATGGATTAAATGATGAAAAAATATCATTATATTTTTAGCAAATAAAGAAAAAGTTAGTCAGTTGGTGCCTAGAGTAGATACCTCCCCACATAACCCTTAAACTGCATCCTAGGAACTAGTTAATTGAACCTTACCTGCTACATTTCATCCTGTCAATGGAACCTTTTTCTAATACTTATAATGTAATAATAATTAAGAATAATCCATTTTTTCTAATTATTGTTGCTATACCATTGAACTAGACTTGGTATATCTTTTCTAGCTTCACTTGCTATCAATTTACCCCTTCATGCTTCATACTTATAGTTATCACAAACATCTTGGGAGAAGCATTTTGGATGTTTGTTTTTTTATTCACTTTCCATTCCTCCTTGATGAACTTGACTCCTTTATAATAAAAGAAAATAGCTCATGCGTTAATTTTCTTCTATTCTATTGTTCCACAATCCTCCATGTCTTCTATTATATTGTTCCAAAATCCTCCATGCTATTCATAAGAGCTAAGGGTGGGAGAAATAGGGAGAGAATCGCGGTAGAAAGAAGAACAACATTGTGGTTTGATATGGTGAATTGTGCCCTGCCTTAATCCTCAAATGCCTAGTTCATTAGGGCCATGTCCTCCACTTTATTTTAGATATTTAGCATCATAAAAATTCATGCAATAGGTGGTGGCGACAACGGGCCTATGATCTGTAGTTTGGTCTTATATCATATGTAGTTTGGTGCAATCATGCCCCCTTTAAATTTCTAGAATTTGTTTTTAATATGTTATTTTCTCATGTTACTTTAGGGTTCGTATATTTCCGAACATAACAATAGTGAAATTCGATTTGAATATTTTATTAAATTTTAAAGAGCATGATATGTAAAATGCACTTAAGCTTCTCTTGATGCAAATATCCACCTTCAAATTTTCATGGTTTACCATTCCATATTTGATTTTCTCACAGTATTTCTTTCGGAATAACATATTTGCAATTTGACATGAATATTTTGTTAAGTTTTCTCTAAGTTTGCGATGGTTTGTATAGTGGTGGTTTTACAAACATTTGACGTGAATCCGTGTTTTCTGGATTCAACAATTGCACTTTCCTAGCACTCACAGATTTTGCATTGGACATGATTGCACTACCTCTAATGTTACATTTTCTCTGATGCTGGAAGAATCACATAGAAGTTCTATTTTCTACTATGGTTTAGAGAGTTCATTCAGAGTACCGTATTTTAGTAGTGGATGGAATAGTACAAATAATTGTTCACTAAATGAAACAGCCAGGATCCTTTTTCAACCAGACCTTGGTTTTAATGGTCATTATATGATTGCAAAGAAATATATGAGGCCTCCATTATTACCATCATCTACTGAGGAGACTGAGAGACCTACATCACTCCCATAAAATACATAGAATAAAATCCCAAGGAAAACTCCATCTCTATCTATGACAAATGTGGCCAAGTAGAAATTAGGTCCCTTCAAAGAATTCAAGGCCTCAACCAGGAATATTCAGAAAAGTAGATTAGTAACTTGAAATGTGATTAATCTTAAAAACATTATCGAAATATTAGATACAATATATCAAGCATTCGTAAAGACTTCTAGAAAAGAATAAAAAATTTTATGGAAAATAAGTCCTTAGGATTTGAAAAGATAATTGATCTTGTGAAGGGGTGTAAGGATGTTGCAATGCTTAAAGAAGTAAAGAATTGCCACTATGTGGACTTCCCTTTCCCTATTGCTAAACTTACCCTGGACCTTCACCACATTTGGCGAATCCAAATTCTAAATACAACATAGAAATGAACACAAGACAAAAGCTAATAGCTTCGTTGGATGACTTTGGGAAATATATATATCAAAATGTGTTTATGTGTCAGTGCTCGCAGGGTTTCCTAATGTCCTCTCTACCTCAAATTTTTGAAGAGCACACATGAAAGGTTCTTGATGTTTTTTTAGGGTGGTTCGTGCAAGGATGTTGCAATGCTTAAAGAAGTAAAGAATTGCCACTATGTGGACTTCCCTTTCCCTATTGCTAAACTTAATAAATGGGACAACCCTGGACCTTCACCACATTTGGCGAATCCAAATTCTAAATCCAACATAGAAATGAATGCAAGACAAAAGCTAATAGCTTCGCTGGATGACTTTAGGAAATATATATATCAAAATGTGTTTATGTGTCAGTGCTCGCAGGGTTTCCTGATGTCTTCTCTACCTCAAATTTTTGAAGAGCGCACATGAAAGGTTCTTGATATTTTTTTAGGGTGGTTCAGGGATATTGGGTGGCAGATTTACTAGTTGGTTGGTAGATTCACCAGCTAGTTAAACAAGCAGGGCCTAATTCCACCAACTAAAATAATCCTTAAAGTTTAAATATTCCTTGATATTAAGTTAAGGATGTTGGTTTCCAAAATTTGTCTGATATTCCCTTATATCAATGAACAATTTCTGTTCTAGACCCGTAAAATTATTTCATACAGGTTTTGTAAGCCAAGCTCTGCCCAAAACTTCCATTAGAAATGCAACTAGCAAAAATAACTTTATGAATATACAACATGCCAGTAGTAAAGTACTAAACTCAAAAGCATATGTGTGCAACATTTTCTTTGGTGGAAGTGGCAAGGGAATAACAGAGAATATAGCCCTGAAGGAAAATATACATGTTGAACACGTGTTCTTCCTAAATTCTAATGATTTGTTTCATGTAATGGTTGAACAAGAGAGCGAATTACCACCTTCTATTTCTATGACTTCAAAAAAAGCAAAGGTTGAGTCTCCTTTTCAAGATCATAGAATCAAGTTAGATTCTTCAAACAATTATGGAGGATCTCAAGTGATTTAATGACACGGTAACCACTCTTTTGCGGCTTCCTGTAGCGATTCTGATAATGTAGAAACATATGAGTTCATCAAACCAATCCTCTTCACAAATAATAGAAAATATCATATAAGTTTATGAGCCTAGTTCTCATTAAATATTAGAACAAATAATAGTCAATTTCATTAATACAACTAAGGCCTCATGTCCTGGTGAATTCAAGGGCTCTCTATGAAAGGAGGTCTATTTTCGATACCAATTTTCTTATAATTTGGCATCAAAAATTTCATTGTGAATATGGAAAGGAATGCCACTTTTCATTATCATTTTGACAATGTTTTTTACCATTTTAATTACCTTTTATGATGTTTTCACAAACTGAACTTGCACCTTTTTTTATTTCAAAAATATCGGTTTTAATGAAATATGGTTGAATTATTGAAAATGTCATGTTAGGACCTTTTTAAAGTAGTTTTCATAGCTAGTAAAGTTATCTTTTTAAATTTAGCCTTGTAACCTTTTCATATCAAAATGTCTCCATGTTTATCATAATTTTAAAATGTAAGTTTTGTTTTAACTTTCATTTTTATATTTATGGACTGTTAAGATGAACCAGTTATAAAGCTTATTTGTTGCAAAGTTTTTTTATTTTTTATTTTTTTATTTTTTATTTTTATGGTGAGGGAACATACTTAAATGACTTAGAGTAATATTTTTTGAAAATTGTTTTGTAAAGTTGAAATAATTGATTAAGTTTCTATTAGAAATATTTATGGAATTAAATTAAATAACAATTCTAGAAAAAAAAATTGAGAAATAAATCTTTATTTAACTTTGTTTTTAGAAGATTTATGAAATTAATTCAATGGTCATTATAGAAAAAGGATAATTATTTATCCTTTTAAAAATATTTATGAGATTAGAGTAAATAATAACATAAAAAAAGACTTATTGGGATGTTGAGATGAAATTTTAGCTTTGTTTTGAGAAGTTTTATGAAATTAGATTAAACAAAGGTTTTAAAACACTATTTTTTCTAAATTGAGATATTTTTATTAAACTTTATTTTGAGAAAAATTGTGAAATTAAATTAAATGATAATTTTATAAAAATAAAAATTCAAAATTTGGGATGGTTGTTCAGGTTTGTTTGGGGAAGGGTTTTGGAACAAATTACAATCCCTCCAATTCAACATCACTTCTTAGCAATGCCTTTTTTGAAATTATGGACATACTTACTTCAATGGCACAACAAACATCACCTTGAATTACATGAATGACAAATTTCTTTTAAATATGACATGAGCATCCATGGTTATCCTTACATTGAGAAAACATGGGTTTGGGTATTTTATCATCTCCCAATTTTTAGAGAAGCATAATGAAATAAACCAAAATGATTCAAAGAAGAAAACTTGGTCAAATATTTGGAATAGCGGGAACTGGATGAACATCTCAATTTTTCTTTGGTAGTTGGCATGAAAGTATAACTCATTAGACAAAACATCACCAAATGAATATTTCCATGGTCATCATATTTTTTTAATGTGCATGTCCTACTAACTCTAAGACTATAGATCAATTATCCATTTCATCTTTATTTGGTCAAGGAATCTTGGACTAGATCCACATTAGGATGAGATTGGATACTCTTTGTCAACAAAATATATTTTCCAAGTTGTGTGAATATGGCCTCAGGATTTATTTTCATCTTGATTAGAGGTTTATTTTTATCCTAATCATTACAGAATTATTTTTATCCGGGGATCATACTTGGTTTTGTCACTTAAAATCTTAGGTTAAATTGAAATATAAAATATTTAAAAGAGATATATATATATGTGTGTGTGTGTGTGTGTGTGTGTGTGAAGCAAAGGAAAACAAACTAGACACATTATGAGTTTATTTTGCCACTAAGTAATCTTAAGAACGTAAATTGGTATTTTGGAACAACTTTGTTCAGATATTTAATTCATCTTCATGTTTTGCTTCTTTCACTATGGCTTGTGAAGTAAGTTGGATACCTCCAACTCCTACAATACATATTTTTGATCATACACCATTGGGAAATGTAAATTGTGTTGGTTTTATAGAAATAATAAAAAAAGATAATAGGGATCCCATATTTTTTTATGTCAATAACATATAAATATATACAAATAACAATGTTGAAATGCTTGACCTTGTTATTCTAATGACATAGAAATCTCTGCAAATAACTATGTTGAAATACTTGGGCTTTTATATGGACCATGGCATGACCAATTACATCAAATAAATTCTATAATGAATGAGGGGACTTGTAGTGAAAATTCCTCTAGAAACAATAAAAATGAAAGTTTTCATCAAATAGTGACCACTCTATAAAAAATATACATTATGTGCTCCAAAATTTCTTAAAAATACAAATATTTCACATTCAAGGATAACAAAATATGAGGTCTATGGTTTGGCTAACTTGAGTTGTTACATAATGAAGCATGGATAAAAGTATTAACATTTTATAATAACAAAAAAAATGAAAGTATTTATCATCAACCCTTCTCTAAAAGTGTCCATTACATGCTTCAAAATTTCTTAAAAATACAAGCATTTCACATTCAATAACAATGAAACGTCTAAACAATGATTTGGATAACTTGGGTATCATTATACAATGAATTAAAGAGAAAATTTTAGCATTTTAGTGCTTCTATTAAACTCAATCACATCTTCATGGCACTTGTTATCACCCTAGTAATTTCTTAAGTTGTGGGATTTGAGTTTTTAGTCAAAGAAGACTAGGGGTAATCACAAACCTGCTTGGAACAATAGGATCTAGCCTTCCTATAGTTTAGAGAGGGCTCTCTCTTTAAGATTTATCTTTGTTTTTTATTTATGTTTTAAGCTAGTTATGATAGAACAATTTGGTTTTGTTTTAAGATGTTTGGTGGGTAAAAATCACTTTGGATTAAACTAGAGAGAAATCTAATTGTCCATTGGGCTATGGAGTCTAAATCTAGATAGCAGTACTAGAAGGCAAGGCCAAAAGGGTGCAAATGTAGTCAGGGCAAGGTAGATAACTCTCAGAGTTTTGGGGAAAAGGTTTTTTGATGAAATGGTATAGTTGGGATAAAGGGAAATGAAGGATACTTTGATTCGGACAATGGAGGAAGGAGGCAGGGGTCAAACGAGAGTAGGAGAAATGAAGGACTCCTAACATTGGAAATTAGCAGAAAACATTTAAATGGTAACTTAGTTAAAACAGGGAGCAACAAGCTAATCCTGAAGTAATATTCCTAGTTAGTCATTAAGACAGATCAAAAACATAATGAATTGCATGGAACTTAGAAAGGAAACAATGACAAGAAGAGATGCACTTTACTCTTTAACTTATCGCAAGAATCCTGAATTATGATGCCCAATTAGCTTTGTCCAGTCTGCTACTTCGAAATCAACACATGTAAGCCTCCAATGTATTAGCAAAAGTCTATAGTAATCTTAGCAATTTCATTCCACCCAAAAACACTTTAAAGAGTGAAGTATTTATACCAATTCTAAACTAGAATATCTTTAAAAAATGTCAAGATTGGTTTACAAATATCTCCAACTGTTTTACATAAAAAGAACTTAAGTAAAGGACACTCAAAACTAATGCATCTATTTGGCACTATTTTGTTATGGATAGGTGATGATAAAGAGGATAATTCGAATTTGATCTCAACTCTTAGTTAATCATGAGGCATCCAAGTCACTAACTATTTCCTTTCTTTGTGCATTCTACACCATCAATTCTGCAAACTTGGGGTCCAATGATACATTTTTATTTCTCAATTCGAAATAGATATGTAAAACATGAAAGAGGTTATTGTAGATGAATATGTTGGTGAGATAAACCTCTCTCTGTTTCCTAAATTTCTGCTCCAGCTGTTCACAATAGGCTTTGCAAAAAGATGTGTAAAACAAATTTTTACAGAGTCTGAAAAATAGGTTGTAAAGATGCGCATGTATCTTTCATTATGTAATAGCTGTGCACAAAGTGAGATACATTTTTGTAGATGGATCTATTAAATACAAAAACCTCCTTCAGTTTTGTGAGATGTATTTCAGATTGGCCATAATATGCTCTGCAAAATGATGACTTAATAGGAATTTTCTGCAAAAAGTGCTTTCCAATATTGTTTAATATTTCCCAACCCATAATGGATGTTAGAAATGTGAGAGAGGTTTTTGAATTTGGACACCTTAAGAACATAAACCTCCTTCCGTTTTGAAAAATTCATCTTGGTTGGGTCACAATAGTTTCTGCAAAACAATAACTTAAACAGGAAATTTCTGCAAAAATGTTCCTTCTTGCTTTGTTTTCATCTTTTAACCTTTTTGTTCTTTTACCTGTTTTTACTTTCACTTTGGATAAATTTCATTGTTGGTGAAAGTATTTTCATCTCTATTTAACCATTACTGCCTCTATTTTTACTTTTACTATTTTACCTTGACTACTCTGTAACTTTGTTTAACTTTCACTCTGACTTTTACCTGATACACTTTAACTCTAATGCTCTTTGACTGTTCTGTTTTCACTATCATTGTGAATTCTGATTTCAATTTTACCATTCACTGCGCACATTTTATCATTCTGATCTCTCTCTGACTTGATTTTATTTTTTCTTTGCATACAAACTGTTTTTTGAATGAAGCTTTTGAATTAAAATCTGAGAATTTGGAGCAAACAATTTTGTCAACTAGTATTGAAACTATTGGCCCAATTTCTTATTCTGATAATAACCTGCAAAAATCAAACAATTTTTTAATGAAATAGAGGTCTGCAAGGAGGTGATTGAAGGCTTTTGGAAAGACCGGTGGAATGAGATCTGTTTGTGGAGGTTTACCTCTGTTTTTTTAGGCATTTTTTAGGTAACTGCTACAAGATTAGACTGTTGGCAGGAATTTTTTATTTCAACAGAGAGAAAACTGAGCAATTTAGGCTAACGATGTCTTCTTTTGGGCTTTTTGCTCAATTTTGTTTATCTGAGGATGTAAAACTGGCCTAAAACAGAAAATAGGGGTTTTCTGAGTTTGTTTGACTGAGAAATAGGGTTTCAAGGTATATTTAGAGGTTTTAGCCTTTCAAATATTTAAAATGGATTCTTAAACCTGAAAATTGATAAAATTTTCTTGAAAAGGCACGCAGAGGATAAATGGTTTCACGTTTCTTGGTTGAAATGCTGGCTTCAAGAGTTTATCTGGAGCGATGCACAGCTCCTCAACAGTCTTCAAGGGTATAATATTGGCAACTGCAAAGGTTTTGGGCGTACATGGCAATCATGGCTTAAAATGCTTTATACAGAGCTTTTGACAGTTTGGAGAAAAATAAAAAGGGTTAAATGCACAGATAAGGAAATAATGAATTTTTTTCAAAGGTTTTAACCATACATATTGGTCGCATTTAATTAGCATTAATTTTTTGTCGCATCGGGCGGGAGGCGGTTTCGGAATTTAAACGCAAAACCAAACAGTGGTTATCACGCGGGGTTTAAGTGGTAAACGGTTTTATTCAAAACGCACATGATATCGTATATCTACCGTTGGATCTGAGGGATGAATGTGAAGGGTTAGGATTGAATGGGAAGCTGCGATGAAATAAAATAGTGGGATCGGGGAACTTATATACGCGCAGATGGGTAAAAAAAATTTATATAAGGTTTAACTTATATATTGTTTAATGAATATGGATGTGGGGTTTATATATATGGGTTTTGTTTTTATTAAATAAGCCTTAGTTTATTTCAACAGACTTTGGGTTATAAGGTATGTAGGGGGGGAGGGGTAATATATCATTACAAAGGCGCTTCAGACAAGGTTGTTACACCTTAAACCTTGGTAAAATATAATGCGGGTTGGGTTCAATTATATGCAGCGGCAGGATAAATGTCATGTATTGTCTTTTTTTTTAAACATTTGTAAAAACGTTGTAATAAAACATATACAGGTGCAGTTTATTATATTTATATGGTATTTAAACCTTTTTGAATAGTTTAAAAACCATAGAGGCCGGATATTTATTTAACGATACGTTTAGACCAAAGGGCTTCTAATTGGGTTTTTTATTTATGCACGTGGATAATTAAACTTTGGTCTAAAACTTTATAATAGTGAGTTTTTTTGGGGATATTTAAACATAGGGAATTAATAAGTAAGATAAGGTATTTTTTAGGGATTTAATAGAATATGTTAAAAATCAATATGAAAAGGCAGTATGATGTAAAACAAAATACATAAAATCACTAAGTAAAGTGTACAGAGTAAAGAATTGCTCATCTTTATATTATTTCACTAATACTTCGGATAAATGTAGTTTTGAGGGTTTTATGAATGCTTCTGAAGGGATGAAGTTAATTATATGGGATTTTAAGCTTCACTAAGTAAGAATGTGTCTTTACTTAGGAAACGGGATTTTAATTTATGAATGAGGGATGAATGATGATAAATGTGGATTTAACATAAGAACTCAATATTTTTAACTAACCAATCATCGAGCCTTGGGTATGGTCCCAATAAAAGTTAGAGAAATGCTCTGAGCATGTTTGACTGATAGCTTAGAATACTGAATACTTATAGGGGATGGGAAATTAGTAATTTTTCTTGGTGAAACTTTATTACATGTTTTTTCCACTGCTTTCTACCCCTAAATGCACCTGCAGAATGAAGAAAAATGTTTTTTCCACTGCTTTCTACCTACCCAGTCTTATTCTAACATTTTTTCTTCATTCTGCAGGTGCATTTAGGCTTGCAACCTTAAAAAATTTATCCTTTTAAGCATAAACTATCTAAATCTACCTTATTTCATTTGAGGGCTTAGATTAAAATGTTGATCTCCTCATTATTCTCTACCTATCTAATGATTTGTTAGGATTAAACTGTCAGACAAATATTTATTCACTATCTAAAACATGGAAATTGAAAACATAACAAGTTAAGATTAAACAATTTAACCTATCATGGATTATGGCATTTATTGACACTCTACCATAATCATTTATTTTGCAAAAAAGTAAAAGTAGTGGCATTTGGACTTCCTCACTTTCAGGTCTTATTTTCATCATTTTTCTTTTTTTTTCTTTTGGGGTCTATATTTTCTAAGTCCTTTGATCTTTCTTTTAGGACTTTTTACCCTCTTTCTTATTTTTGATTTTTGATTTTTTTTCAAAATATGGGAAAACAACTTGCAGAAAGCAAGGTATGTACATATTTTACAAGACTATCAAGAGTCAATTCAAAATTATGAATCCTATATTTATAGGACCCTAACAGCGGCTTCACATGGGGATGGCATCTCCTTGTGAGATGTCAAGAACATCGTCGACGAGTAGCCTGATCCTTTGAGCCAATCCCAAACATGCATTTGATTTGTTATAAAATCTCTGTGACTAAAACTCTTGAACTGAATTTAGTCCTTTTTCTGCAAATTGAAATATGCTATGAAACTAAAATAACATACTGCAATTCTCAAACGAGACTGATAGAACTTAAATATCTTTAGGACCTTCTCCTTGGATTTAAATCTTAATGAATTATTTCAAAACTAGCTGAAAATTTAATACTGAAAAAAAATGCTCAGAGCTTTGAGCTTATTTGCATTCATCTACCTACTCTAATCTATTGTTAATTTCATTGAATCAGATAAGACAAAAATGCCAATGAAGCCAGTCAAGTAGCTGTAGAAATGAATGGATAACTTGAATGCTTATCATCAAACTTGGAAGTATAACTTGATCATGTGTCTTCATAATCAATGATATGATGTGAAATGGCAATTGTTGATATATTTGATCCTCGTAGATAAAACATGTTTGCAGACTTGAGCTAAAAATAGTCTCCATATAATTTTCCATAGGATCATCAAAAGCATAATGTATGATTTGTGCTTCTAGGCCTTCAATGACTAGTTACTCAGTTGTATTCTGAATATTAATCCCTGGAACTATTTCTTCAGTCTTCTGCTTGAAAGAATAATCATCCTCAAACTGCAAGTCAAAAGGTAGTACAATTTCCTCTTGCTTTGGAGAAGGAAGATTTTCCAAGAATTCTTTAGGATCTCGGAAATTATATGACTGAATTTGAGAATGAAAAAGTTTAATTTCATTTTCATATTTTTCAGAAACTATCTCAAGAACATATATTTTAAGTTGCAGAGAATATTTTCTCAATTTCAAAACAAGAAAGACAACTGTTCGAAAATCTTTATCAAGCTGAAATTCAAGTAACTCATCCCATAAACTAGCTAGTGATTGCTTTGTGAAGTTAGCTTGAATTTGAAGAACATAATTATCATCAAACTAATCATACTTAGGCAAATATTCAGAAGAAGGAATGTGATCAATTATATACATTAGATCAGCAGATTGTTTTTCCAGTAATCCTAATATATCTTGATTAGATTGGTTGCATTCTATTTGAAAGTCATCATTTTGCTCAATAGGAGTACTCTCAAGCAATAGGCCTTTTTGGGAAGGTAGAACAACATGAGCATCAACATGTTCTTCTATCTCTTCAAGGATAAAAACTTTAGTACATTCATCAATATTAGAATAAGTAGAAACAATTTCTTCATTATTGAAATATTTTGAGGATGGTTGCATGTTTAGAAGCAAATTGATTTCTTCTTCGGTGAGGGGGGTGGGAATCTCTGAATTCCTAGATTTGAATAACAATTGTTTTTTCTCTTATGTAAAAGTTGATCATAAGGTTGAATATTTTCTTTAACTTCATTCAAAACATTATATGAAACATCATATGTTACTACAGAGGGGCTTTGTGGATCTTGATTAATCTCATGATCTATTTCATCTTTGTTTAACTCCTCTTGATTATTATGACATTTAACTTGAGAATGAAATTTCTGGACTTATAATAAATCTTTAGGATGCCAATTTCCGAAATCTTCATCAATATTTTTAAGGTAACGTATAAGATCTTCAGCTTGATCACAACAATTTTTAGCTAATGATAAATATGGAAAATCTTATTTGTAATGCTCATAAAATACCTTGTGAAAATCTTTTAAAGAAAATAAACTAGCAGGTTTGAGAGCATCATACTATTCCCTTGCTGGTCCTTCTAAGGTTTCCATGAAAATCTTCATGAGGCAATACTCATGCCAATCATCCTTCAATATCCATGAGTGTATATGAAATTTAATGAGATGTAACGAAGGATCATTAATATTCTTATCTTGAAACATGGGCAGATTTTTATCCCAATTTACCTTTGGTAGTTTGTGTGGAAATCCAAGTATGTGATCTCTACTCATGGGAGCATACCTGCGTTTTATTCTTAGGTCATCTTGTAAATTAGTCATAAAGAAAGGCCACTATATTTATACAACCAAGCTAGATCCTTATATAAAATGAAATATATATTGAAAAACTTTCTTAATGAGAAAGAACATAATGTCTTGGATTAAGATCCAAGTTGAAAACCTGATCTTTCCATATTTTTCTTTCAGGTTCATTCCTCTAGTGGAGTCTCGATTATGAAATTGATGTGGAGTCGTCAGGTGGATGATTTTAACCTTTGTATGTCTAATCACTGTCCACCATCATAGATCAGATCTGAACCTGTAAAATATTTTTGAAGAAAAGGTTAGTCTTCCCCAGTATGGTTGCCAGTATGTTATCACCCTAGTAATTTCTTAAGTTGTGGGATTTGAGCTTTTAGTCAAAGAAGACTAGGGGTAACCACAAACCTACTTGGAACAATAGGATCTAGCCTTCCTATAGTTCAGAGAGGGCTCTCTCTTTAAGATTTATCTTTTTTTTTTTTTTTATGTTTTAGGCTAGTTATGATAGAACAATTTGGTTTTGTTTTAAGATGTTTGGTGGGTAAAAATCACTTTGGATTAAACTAGAGAGAAATATACTTGTCCATTGGGCTATGGAGTCTAAATCTAGATAGCAGTACTAGAAGGCAAGGCCAAAAGGGTGCAAAAGTAGTCAGGGCAAGGTAGATAACCCTCAGAGTTTTGGGGAAAAGGTTTTTTGATGAAATGGTATAGTCAGGATAAAGGGAAATGAAGGATCCTTTGATCTATACTATGGAGGAAGGAGGCAGGGGTCAAACGGGAGTAGGAGCAATGAAGGATTCCTAACACCAGAAATTAGCAGAAAACATTTAAATGGTAACTTACTTAAAACATGGAGCAATAAGCTAATCCTAAAGTAAGATTCCTAGTTACTCATTAAGACAGATCAAACACATAATGAATTGCATGGAACTTAGAAAGGAAACAATGACAAGAAGAGATGCACTTTACTCTTTAACTTATTGCAAGAATCCTGAATTATGATGCCCAATTAGCTTTGTCCAGTCTGCTACTTCGAAATCAACACATGTAAGTCTCCAATGTATCATCAAAAGTCTATAGTAATCTTAGCAATTTCATTCCACCCAAAAATACTTCAAAGAGTGAAGTATTTATACCAATTCTATATTATAATATCTTGAAAAAATATCAAGATTAGTTTACAAATATCTCCAACTGTTTTACATAAATAGAACTTAAATAAAGGACACTAAAAACTAATGCATCTATTTGGCACTATTTTTTATGATGATAAAGAGGAGAATTCTAATTTGAACTCAACTCTTAGTTGATGATGAGGCATCCCAGTCACTAACTGTTTCCTTTCTTTGTGCATTCTGCTCCAACAATTATTCAAACTTGTTGTCCAATGATACCTTTGTACTTCTCAATACGAAATATATATGTAAAAATTGAAATAGGTTATTGTATATGAATATGTTGGTGAGATAAACCTCTCTCCGTTTCCTAAATTTCCGCTCCAGTTGTTCACAATAAGCTTTGAAAAAAGATGTGTAAAACAGAGTTTTACAGAGTCTGTAAAATAGGTTGTAAAGATGCGCATGTATCTTTCATTATGTAATAGTTGTGCACAATGTGAGACAGGTTGTTGTAGATGGCTTTCTTAGAAACAGAAACCTCCTTCAGTTTTGTAAGATGTATTTCTGATTGGCCAAAATATTCTCTGTAAAATGATGACTTAATAGGAATTTTCTGCAAAACGTTCTTTCCAATATTGTTTAATATTTCCCAACCCATAATGGTTGTTAGAAAAGTGAGAAAGGTTTTTGTAGTTGGATATTTTAAGAACATAAATCTCCTTCCATTTTACAAAATTCATCTTGGATGGGTCACAATAGTTTCTAAAAAACAATGACTTAACAGGAAATTTCTGCAAAAATGTTCCTTCTTGCTCTGTTTTCATCTTTTAACCTTTTTGTTCTTTCAACTATTTTTACTTTCCCTTTGGATAAATTTCATTGTTGGTGAAAATATTTTCATCTCTATTTAACCATTACTGCCTCTATTTTTACTTTTACTGTTTTACCTTGACTGCTCTGTAACTTTGTTTAACTTTCACTCTGACTTTCACCTGATACACTTAAACTCTAATGCTATTTGACTATTCTATTTTCATTGTCATTGTGAATTCTGATTTCACTTTTACCATTCATTGTGCACATTTAATCATTCTGATCTCTCTCTGACTTGATTTTATTTTTTCTTTCCATACAAACTCTTTGTTGAATGAAGCTTTTGAATTAAAATCTGAGAATTTGGAGCAAACAATTTTGTCAACTAGTATTGAAAATGTTGGCCCAATTTCTTATTCTGATAATAACCTGCAAAAAAAAAAAAAAAAAATTAATGAAACAGAGGTCTGCAAGGAGGTGATTGAAGGTTTTTGGAAAGACCGGTGGAATGATATCTGCCTGTGGAGGTTTAACACTGCTTTTTTAGGCATTTTTTAGGTAACTACTACAAGATTACTCTGTTTGCAGGAATTTTTACTTCAACAGAGAGAAAAATGAGCAATTTAGGCTAAGGATGTCTTCTTTTGGGCATTTTTCTCAATTTGGTTTATCTAAGGATGTAAAACTGGCCTAAAACAGAAAACAGGGGTTTTCTGAGTTTGCTTGACAGAGAAATAGGGTTTCAAGGTATATTTAGAGGTTTTAGCCTTTCATATATTTAAAATGGATTCTTAAACTCTGAAAATTGATAAAATTTTCTTGAAAAGGCACGTAGAGGATAAATGGTTTCACGGTTCTTGGTTGAAATACTGGCTTCCACAGTTTATCTGGAGCAATGCACATTCCTCAATAGTCTTCAAGGGTATAATATTGGCGACTGTAAAGGTTTTAGGCGTAAATGGAAATAAGGGCTTAAAATGCTTTATACAGAGCTTTTGACAGTCGGGAGAAAAGGTAAAAGGGTTAAATGCGTAGACAAGGAAATAGTGAATGTTTTTCAAAGGTTTTAATCATACATAATTGTCACATTTAATCAACATTAAATTTTTATCGCATCGGGCGGGAGGCTGTTTCATAATTTAAACACAAAACCAAACAGTGGTTATTGCGCGGGGTTTAAGTGGTAAACAGTTTTATTCAAAATGCACGCGATCGAATGAATGTAGGCCATGTGGAGGGGAAAGGTATCGCGAAACCACCCATTTCGTGTGCATTTGGAGTTCGGGTGATCGATCACTTTTTGAACGCGATATCGTATATCTTCCGTTTGATTTGAGGGATGAATGCGAAGGGTCAGGATTGAATGGGAAGCTGCGATGAAATAAAATAGTGGGACCGGGGAACTTATATACACGCAGATGGGTAAAAAACATTTATATAAGGTTTAACTTATATATTGTTTAATGAATATGGATGCGGGGTTTATATATACGTGACGAGGGTTTTGATTTTATTAAATAAACCTTAGTTTATTTCAACAGAATTTGGGTTATAAGGTATGCAGGGGGGTGGGGGGGGAGGGGTAATCTATCATTACAAAGGCGCTTCAGATAAGGTTGTTACACATTAAACCTTCGTAAAATATAATGCGGGTTGGGTTCAATTATATGCAGCGGCAGGATAAATGTCATGTATTGTCTTCTTTTTTTTAAACATTTGTAAAAACGTTTTAATAAGACATATACAGGTGCAGTTTATTATATTTATATTGTATTTAAACCTTTTTGAATAGTTTAAAACCCATAGGGGCAGGATATTTATTTAACGATACGTTTAGACCAAAGGGCTTCTAATTGGGTTTTTTATTTATGCACGTGGATAATTAAACTTTGGTTTAAAACTTTATAATAGTGGGTTTTTTGGGGATATTTAAACATAGGGAATTAATAAGTAGGATAAGGTATTTTTTAGGGATTTAATAGAATATGTTAAAATTTAATATGAAAGTGTAGTATGATGTAAAACAAAATACATAAAATCACTAAGTAAAGTGTAAAAAGTAAACCATTGCTCATATTTATATTATTTCACTAATACTTAGGATAAATGTAGTTTTGATGGTTTTATGAATGCTTCTGAAGAGATGAAGTTAATTATGTGGGATTTTAAGCTTCACTAAGTAAGAATGTGTCTTTACTTAGGAAAAGGGGTTTTAATGTATGAATGAGGGATGAACGATGATAAATGTGGATTTAACATAAGAACTCAATATTTTTAACTAACCAGTCATCGAGCCTTGGGTCCATTCCCAACAAAAGTCAAAGAAATGCTCTGAGTCTGTTTGACTGATAGCTTAGAATAACTGAATACTTATAGGGGATGGGAAATTAGTAATTTTTCTCGATAAAACTTTATTACATGCTTTTTCCACTTCTTTCCACCTACCCAGTCTATTCTAATATTTTTTCTTCATTTTGCAGGTGTATTTAGGCTTGCAACCTTAAAACAATTATTCTTTTAAGCATAAACTATCTAAATCTAACTTATTTCATCCGAGGGCTCAGATTAAACTGTTGAGCTCCTCATTATTCTCTACATATCTAATGATTTGTCAGGATTAAACTGTCTGACAAATATTTATTCACTATCTAAAACATGGAAATTTAAAACATGACAAGTTAAGATTAAATAGTTTAACCTATCATGGATTATGGCATTTATTGACACCTTGCCATAATCATTTATTTTGCAAAAAAAGTAAAAGTAGTGCCATTTGGACTTGCTCACTTTCAGGTCTTATTTTCATCTTCTTCTTTTTTGTGGGGGGGGGGTCTATATTTTCTAAGTCCTTTGATCTTTATTTTAGGACTTTTTACCCTCTTTTTGATTTTTGATTTTTGATTTTTTTTTCAAAATATGGGAAAAAAAATTGCAGAAAGAAAGGTATGTACATATTTTAGAAGACTATAAAGAGTCAATTCAAAATTATGAATCCTATATTTATAGGACCCTAACAGCACTTAAGCATGTAATCCTTAGAGATCAAGAGATAAACATCCTATCTTCTAGAATATTGTCTTAGGAGTATAAATACCCTCCACATTTTCATTTGAATGGTTTAAGGCTATGTGTTGTAATATTTGATAATCCAATTTGAGGGAGAATAAGTGAAGGATGATATATATATATATATATATATATATATATATATATATATAGTTGAGTGACTTTAGTATAGATTTTATGATTTAAATATCTTGATCATAGGCTTATGATGTTTAAAAAAAAATTAAAAAAAATTAATGATGGTCTCTTTTGACACGCTAGATAAAATAAAAATCTAGAAAACAAATGACTTCACTTCCCTTGCATAAATATTTTAAGATAACCAATGAAAGGGAAAATGCTACGGTTAGAAGAAAATATTTTATATATAGAGAAAATTTAGGATGAGAAAATATTTCCAAAGACTAGAAAGAGTTGTGTGTCATTATACTATGTATTTGTCTAGTAAATGGAAATGATAATATGCTCACTTAGTTTGAGAGGCTATCACTATAGTTAAATGTAATTAGTATGAAACAGAAAAATGCAGTTGTGTAGAGGAGGGCATACTTTATATTAAAAGCAACAATTCTAAGAGTGAACAAGAAATCAAGATGTTTATGAGTAATTAAAATAGTATTTTTCATTTAATATTTTTTTAAATGAGATATTTATTTGGCTATGAGTTTTATATATATTTTGGTAATCCATTGATATAATAGAAATGAAATGTGCTCACCTCATTACAAAGGTAGTTGATTAGTAAAAATGGGAAAAAATTCACAAAATTGATAGTTATAGAAGTAGAAGCAATTTCAAGATTCCAAAGTTCAATAAAGTTTGATTAATAAGGAAGATGACTAGGACGCAAAACTAGGTAGGAATTAGGTCGTAACTTGTTGGAGAAGAGAATAGGAGGAACGTTCAAAAGAGCCATCTTGATGTTGGAGGAATGTTCAATGCTGGGGTGGGAAATCATGGGGACCTCGTATTTACTCTTCTGAATCCACATTTGTTGGGAAGAAGATCGAAAATTCTAATAAAATTGAAATTTTTTGGAGAGGAGATTAGAAGGAAGGTAGAAAAGAGGCATCTTGATGTTGGATGCATGTTCAGTGCTGGGGTGGGAAATCATGGGCACCGAGGATTAACTTTTCTGAATCTACCTTTGCTTGGAAGAAGAACGAAAATTCTAATAAAATTGAATGTAGAAAACATGTGATGTCATGTTCCAGGCTCATGGTACTTAAGGATAATGATCAATCACTATAATTTAGATAACCTAATTCATTACAACAATATTGGCATAGTTTAACAAACCAACTAAAGCTAGACTTTAAGAAGATTCTAATTATGGCTAGACTTTGAAAGTTTGATGGTGCGCATCTGCATTTCACTACAAGCATACAATGTAGGCAACTAAATCCCACATCCACAGATATGAATTTAATTATAATTCCCTTCTCTCAATATTTATTCTACATAGATCAAGGATTACTTTGATTTCACAACAAGAATGGATGAAACCACTCCATTAACTCTGGTTTACTAGCCAATTAGCTATTATTTTATCTTAACCATAACTAATCATTAATGAATTTAAGTGGAAGTTTAAATAATATCTTAAACTTATTTTCCAATAAAATGTTAAAAACAAAATCATTTTCATTACATAAAATGATATATAATTTATTGTCAAAGTTAAACATTATAACTTCGCTAATTCAAAGACAAATTAATAGTAGTGAGAGAGGGACTAATAAGTTTCACTACATATTTACATATTTAGAGTGTGTGAATAATGTTCAATAGGTAATTGATGCAGCCTCATTCATGAAGGGAAACTAAGTGGTTTAGTTTTGGGATATCCATAAATAATGTTCATAGGTAGTTGATGTAATTTAATTAATGAAGGCCAACTAAGTGGTTGGGTTTTGCGATATTTAGGAATATAGAATCCATATAATATGATATTAATAATAAATATTTTATTGGAACTCTACCCACTAAGTAGTTAAGTATTGGGATATCATTAATACTAGATAAATTTGATTTGGGGAAAGAGTTAGGGTTTTTAGGTAAATAGTGGTGGTTTTAGGCACGTCTATTGGTGACCCGTAGTATTGAAACTATGGTATTATAATATAAAATTAAAATAAATTAAATTAAGTGATAGAAGTAAGG
Source organism: Pinus albicaulis (assembly GCA_034641835.2). Taxonomy (NCBI): domain Eukaryota; kingdom Viridiplantae; phylum Streptophyta; class Pinopsida; order Pinales; family Pinaceae; genus Pinus; species Pinus albicaulis. The sequence goes on along the minus strand of JAXQQM020082317.1, from coordinate 155,305 downwards.
GGGTTGTCTTTTATCCAACTTTTTGGAGTTTCTTGTGGAAAACATTTCAAAAAATATCATTAAAGAGAACTAGAAAAGTTATCAACAACACACTAGATTTACGTGGAAAGAAAAAACCATGGGAAAAGGATTAATTAGCATTAATTCATTATTAAAGTTAAATAATTTAAATATATAAGCTTTATATCAACTAGACATGAGCCATATTTCACCCATTTACTTTTCAAATTACCTTTTCTCCTCCGTATTTATGTTATCCATGAGACAATATCATGGATAACTTCGCACATATCATGAATAGTAAATTAACTCCCAAAAATTCCGCAAGATATTTCATTTGCCTTCGTTAGTGAAGGTGTGCTAAGTGGTTAGGTTTTGCGATATTTATAAAGGTATAAACCATGTCATCTGATATTGGTATTATATTGAAGTTGTGCTCATTTAGAAAAAACAAATATGTCAATAGTAAAAACGTCTTTGAATATCTATACATACTAACTAAGGGGAGAGTTGATTTTTCTATATTAGAAAAGGGGAAAATTATTGGGAAACTTGTGATAAATTATTACTGTAAGTATATCACTAATCATCAAAAGGATTCAGAGCATCAACATGTATGAAATTATTATTTTTAGTTATGATCAAATAGTTCTAAGTTTAATGCATCTAACTTTGATATTTTAATATTTCTAAATTGTGTAGATCAATTTTAACTTAGCTCTATAAAAATCCAAAGAGGTTGAATCATCCATAAAGTATGTATGCATATTAGTTAAGAGGAAAGTTAATTCGTATACACTTTGTTTAAACAATGATAGGGTACATTATGGTAGAAAATTTGTGCAAATACATTGATCTAAATATGTATGTTAGTTTTGTTGTGCTAATTACACATTCATATTTATAAATTTATTTGTTGATCTTAGGCTTGATGTACATGTTTCCTTGTTTCCTATGTGTGTCAAACATGTAATATAATTGAGTTTTTATGAGTGAATTCAAGAGAATAAAGTATGCAATTAAAATGTTGAACAACAACAACATAAAGAACAACAAACCATAACAATTGATCCATCAACACAGAGTTTTGATGAAGGATTTCACCTTTCCTAGGCTACATCTCCTTGGTCCAGCTTCCATGGCTTGGGCCTCTATATTAGCTCAATAGTGAAAAAATTGTTGTTTACATGCATCAAATTATCCTCAAACATACTCCAATGAGTTCAGAATGTCGAAATCTATTAGAAATGACTATTCATTCACTCCATTTGGCCTTTAGCTGATCTAGGCATGGCCTTCCTTCTTAGTGGCCCTAGGCTTCAAAATTCCTCAAAGTGACAAAACCACATGTAAAGTTTCTTCTCTACTTATGCAACATGTTCCAATGTGTTCAAAGCATGCCAATCTACTTGGAATGACTCTTCCTGAGCCAAAATTGGTAGAAAATTTCTCAATATATGGCCTATTCAATTTTTCCCTCGATTCCTCCTCCAAATCTGGAGAGGACTCGAGTTAACCCCGACAATCTGGTGGTTCCCGCCGAATTTGGTGGCACCTCCTAAAACTATCCCATCTTAAACGTTGAGTTAATTAAGACTAATCATGGATTAAAGGTGGATTAAATGCACACTAAGTGCATTTAGTTTGGGCACTTGGTTAAGGTTATGTGTTAAAGTCATATGGGGAGAAGGGCTGGCCCGTAGGATGGCCCCCTCCCTTCCGCCATCAATGTCCACAACGCAAGTCAAATACATTTGTTTTGCCCATCATTTACAAATCACGCCTGTTGGTATAGTGGTAAGACTTGGTATTAGGAGATGGAGGTCACGAGTTTGACCCGTCCTCTGCCCATCCTATATGTTTTGGCATGTGCAATTACCTTTGGCCCTTGTATTTTAATTTGCAACGTTTTAAAATACGCGTCATATTAAACATTAATCAGACTTTAGAGTATGTATATATATAATGCGCTCCAAATATGTTTAACCAAAACCTTTTTAATGTATTACCCTAAATTTTCATAATAAATTTCAATTCGGACCATATATCAACCTTTGTAATGTTTTGACCATGTGGACTTTGCATATATGCCAACTGCCAAACAAATGTGCCCGAAATTTCATGTAATATAAAATTCCCACCAAATAAATTTGAACATGACCTTGGAGAGGGGGCCCACCAGAGGGGACACGTGGTGGTTCCTAGTTTGGTTGTCCTCCCACATAAAAAAAATCGAATTCAACCTTAGGAGGACCTTAGGAGGACATTGGGAAATTTCACCTTCTCAAACCCAAACTGGAGAATCCTGCAGTGATGCTTGTCACAGTACCATTGGAAAAAAACTAAATAATATTCCTTGCATACTGAATGGGCTGCCATGTCATCAACCTGTTACTATTCTGCAATTTAAAAAAAAATTGTATTTTCTAAATGTAATGTCAGAAACATTGTCAATTGACAAGGAAATCTATTCCAGAGATGGACTGAAGGGGCATTTACTGGATTTTTCACCTTCATAGAGAAGGATGAGCTCTAGAGGCTTCCTGGCCCACTATCAAACTCTGTCTATAGAGTGTTGTCAAGGGAAAATATCCCCAAGAGGGAATACAACAGGATGGGGAATCTCTCAAGATAACCCAAACATGCAGCTACAACAATATAAAGACATAAACTGGAAATAGCAGTGAATAAACATTATACAAAAATGTGTGAAAACCATTGAGCCATTTTATTATGAATATCAGCAGCAAAATGATACAATGAACATCAAAGGAATAAGGCAAGAAGCCTTCCATGAACGCATATGCCCAAAATACAAAATGCTGCATCATAGCAGAATACCCATGAAGAGGAACTATGTAGTCATAAAAGGGAGACTGATGTACTAAGTGAAAAACAACATGGAACTGCATATACATGGCTCATATATCATTGGGAGAGAAGATATAAGCTCCCAATCACTACCTCAAGTCAATCCTAGAAGGATTAGCTGAAATCTGCAACACTGTCAAAATGTTGGAGTTGCTGGGTAGCTGCAGCAACTCAATACATAGAATGGAATGGAGAAAGCTGAATGGCTGAAGCTGATGAAGAGCCCTTCTCCTCTGGAAATATTAAGTGCAAGGCTGATCCCTACACCAAAGATCTCACCCTCTGGAATGCCTGCAAAACCCTCACTGCAAATGTGCTCCAACTAGAACACAGTCTATGAGAGGGCCTGCGTTGTGACTGATGGAAATGGTTGACCTCCTGCAAATGATAGTGGAATATGCTTAGGAACCATCCTCACTAACCTCCCAGAAGTAAAGAACTTCCCTCCTCTGAAAGATCAGCTAGAAATGTTGCTGTGGGAAACCTCCAGCAACACTTAGCTACACTGCACAATAATATGTACAAACACTGCGCTGATGAAGATGGCTGATGCTATGGCCTGAATGACGGAATATGGAGGATGAGTGCAATCCTTCATGAGCTACTCAAGAAGGAGAGGAAATCCTAAACAGGACTCCCTCGTGCCCGAGGGCACTGCAACTCTGCTGAACAGCAAGAGGCAACAATTTGTCTCAATAGACAAATAATCAAATGATCTAAGATAATCGCAATGGGCTGCCTTGCTCCTCTTTTAAACTCAATGAGCCTTCATCTTCCTTCCTCTAGAAGTTTCCTCCCTCATGGAATATTCCTCCACTAAAACTGTGCTGTCCCACTTAGTGCTCTCCAACTCATGCCAACGCAGTTTGACTTGGTCAATTTGGCCTTGTCCATTTGCATTTTAACCCCTTTCACACATGAGGGTGTGAAATCCAGCTCCATGATGATCCCTTTTCACATTGTGAGGGATTTTATTCCTATTTATTTCATGAATGGGTCACTTTACCTATTTTTATTTAACAAAATAAAAATATGCAACTATAATGTTCCATTTTAGCTTGAGGCTAAAATTTGGACATTACACTGAACGACGGTCAGTGGGCTATAAGTTCTTCATCTAGACTTGGTTTTCAACGAAACGAATTGCATTGTATTCCTGGCGACGGTCCGGTCGTTGTCATTCAGTTTCCAATCAATTCTTAGCACTTTCAGTTTTGAAAATACTAAGCCTCTGATCATTCCTCCACACTAGAAACCTTTTGGACCCCAAAAGCTCCTGGATTACTGATCATGTAGATTAGGGGACTATTCCCTCACCCTTCCAGTCTCTATCCAATGAAATTTTCCCAGTTTCATCATTTGGAGCTTTTCACAAAAGTTAAATTTTTCCTTGATTCTTGTGACCTTCTCTTGCTTTCATTTACACTGTCATGTTGCAATTTTTCTAAATTTGCAGAGAAGAAAGCTATTCTTGTAGAAACCATCTTGTTCCTACCTTGGTCAATAATCAAAGGAAACTTAAAAATTGTCTCACCTTTCACACTTTCACCATGGCGATTCTTAGCTTCTCTTTCTTTGTACTTGCGTCGACTCTTGACCAAGTATCTTCGCCATTGCCATGTACCCTTTGGAAACAAAAAAAAATCATTTGTGAAACCCATGCCTTATTTTCCAAGTTGCTTTGTCGCTTTCTCTTTGACCTTTGCACACTCTTGCACCGACATCTTGTTTCCAACACTTCTCAACACTAATGTTGACTATTGCAAATGTTTTACATCTTGTTCACCTCCTTTCAAAGGCAACCTGTTAGAATCCTGAAACATCTCATTACAATCATAAGCATCTTTTTGAAAATTTTGATTCAAAACATCTCTTTGTTTGATCATCAACAATGTCAAATTTTGACTTGCATTCACTATCATCTTCATGTATCTTGCATGTATAAGAGAGAAACTTGTATTCTTCTTATGTGCTCTAACTATGTACTCAATACCATCTTTAAACAAGTGATACTTATTCTCATGGCGATGAAATACTTCTTTCCTTTCATGCAAATAAGAACTTCCCAATACAATACTTGATATCTCAACTGACACCACATCAAGTTCAACTTCATCAATAAAGTTTGAATTGATGGCGAATCTTGGTAAGCACTTTTTTGTAACCTGTAATTTTGCATTATTGCATATGCAACCCAAAGGATATGGTATTGGATGTCTTATAGTTTCAAGGTCTAGCTGCTTAACCAAGTCTTCGGAAATCAAGTTAGCTTATGACCCACTATCAAAAAGTGTATAAATCTTGGTATGTTTAGAGACGACTCTAATATGGAAAAGTTATATTCGTGTATCTTCATCATGAGTAAAATTTGAACAATTTGAAGAACTAGTTCTTGCAATATGTTTACCTTTCAAGCCCATGGTTGTAATCTTTGTCTCATCTCCTGAATCTAACCCTAAGTCATGTTCCACTATAGCAACATTTTTCCCCTTTTCTTTGGCTTTCAATTTGTTTGGCTTCAATTATGGATGAAGTTTCCAACAATGGTCTTAATCATAGCCAGTCTTTGAATAGTTTTTTAATGTGAGTGTTTCCTTCTCTCTTTTTACAAAGCTATTTCTCTTTCCTCTTCCATAAAACTTTCTCTTTCCTTTACCCTCACTTTCACTTTTATCATCTATCTTGTGTTTCTCTCTTGCCTCTAAGTGTGTGGCTTGAACACAAATTCATCTATGTTTGTGGGATTAAATGTGAGAATAGTCTGCCTAAGGTAAATGTGCAAACCCCCAACATACTTTAACAAAGTTTCTTGAGAATATAAATTAATACCCAAAATAAGAGCTCTTCTCCTAAACTCGGGAGTATAATCCTGCATACTGTTCCCTTTCAACTGTCTAAAATTTTTCCAATCCATAATTTTCTTTTTGCATGTAAGCTAAGGGATAGAATTTCCTTTTAATGGAAGCAATAAAACTTGACCAAGACATAGATATATTACCATAGTTTTTTATCTCTTCTTGAGTCCTTGCTTCCCACCATACAAGTGCAGATCCTTCCATCCTCAAAGAAGCCAATTGAATCTTTATGTCATCTTCATGAAGGTTTTGAATCCTACAACACACCTCCAATTGATGTATCCAATTATAAATCCTCTTTTCATTTATCTAACCATTATACATTCGAAGCTCAAATTTGACATCTAGTTTGAGTAAGGGTGTCTTTCCTTTTGTGGCTTTTGAGTGAGTGTGAGTGGTTTTTGTGGTGGAAGTGGAAGATGATGCTGATGGAGATGATGAGGATGATGAATATGGTGGAGATGGATGTGGATTTCCTCCACTACCCTTTTAACTCTTCCCTTCATCCTTCTTATCATCTGAAGTTCCTTCTCCATGTGGAGGCTTAGAACCTTCTCCTGCCATTCCAACAGTAAATGAATCAAACATAATTTTAACCATCCTCTTTATGTCATTGAAGTATCTCTTGCAATCATCATCTTCTGAATGACCTTCATGTTCTCCAACACTTGACATGATGGCTATGGATTCAAGCTCAACTTATTATGCTTGTACCTCTTCAATAAACTCAGCTTCTTGTGCAATTTGTACCTCTTCAATATTAGCTTATTGAGACAAAACTTGAGGTGCTTCAAGTGCAGATATGATTAGAAATTTGGGTGAATATGGTGCCCTTGTAGCTCTCCTTCTTCTTGTCCTAATATCAAGACTTTCCACCAACAATTTCCCTTCAGCTTTTTGCAACTTTAACCTTGTCAACATCAGAAATTTGCAACTATTAAACTTCCACAACACTCAAGCAACTATCAAGCAAACATACTTGCCTTTAAACCAAATATTTTCAACATTGCTTTGATACCCAATTGATCTGAATATGTATGTTATTTTTGTTTTTCTAATTACACGTTCATATTTATAAATTTATTTGTTGATCTTATGCTTGATGTACATGTTTCCTTGTTGCGTATCTGTGTCAAATAGGTAATATAACTAAGTTTTTATGAAATAATTCAAGGGAATAAAGTATGAAATTAAATTTTGAACAACATAAATATAAATAACAACAAACCATCACAGTTTATCCATCAACGCAGAGTTTTGATGAAGGATTTCACCCCTCCTGGGCTACATCTCCTTGGTCCAACTTCCATGGCTTGGTTCTCTATATCAGTTCAATAGTGAAAAAAATTTTGTTTACATGCATACAATGCTTGTGAAACATACTCCAATGAGTTTAGAATGTCGAAATATATTAGAAATGACTATCCATTCACTCCATTTAGCCTTCAGCTGATCTAGGCATGGCCTTCCTTCCTTGTGGCCCTAACCTTCAAAATTCTTCAAAGTGACAAAAAAACCTGTGGAATTTCTCCTCTACCTCTGCAACCTATTCCAATATGTTCATATTATGCCAATCTGCAAGGAATGACTCTTCCTGAACCAAAATTGGTCGAAAATTGCTCAAGATATTGCCTATTCAAATTTTCCCTAGATTCCTCCTCGAAATCTAGAGAGGACTCATGTTAACCCCGACAATCTGGTGGTTCCCGCCAAATTTGTTGGACCCTCCTAAAACTAATCCATCTTTATCGTTTAGTTAATTAATACTAATCCTAGATTAAAGGTGGATTAAATGCACACTAAGCACGTTTAGTTTGGGTGCTTGGTTAAGCTTGTGTGGTAAATTCATATGGGGAGGAGGGTTAGCCTGCGGGCTGGCCCCCTCCTTTCCACCATCAAAGTCTAAAATGCAAGTCAAATACAATTTCATTGGCCATAATTTGAGAATAATTTACATACCTATTTCAATGGCACAAAAAAATCCTCTTGAATTACATGAATGACAAATTTCTTTTAAATATGACATGGGCATCCATGGTTATCCTTTGATTGAGAAAACATCGGTTTGGGTATTTTATCATCCCCTAATTTTTAGAGAAGGAAGATGAAATAAATCAAAGTGGTGCAAATAATATTACTAAGATTCCTAAGATAATGAAATAAATCAATGAGGAAGATGACTAGGATGCCAAACTGGGTAGGAACTAGGTGGTAACATGTTGGAGAGGATATTAGGAGGAAGGTTGAAATGATGCATGTTAATGTTGGAAGCATGTTCAGTTTTGGTGTGGGAAATCATGGGTACCTAGGATTAACTCTTTTGAATCTACCTTTGCTCGGTAGATGAATGCAAATTCTAATAAAATTGAATGCAAAAAGTATGTGATGTCATGTTCCAATCTTGTGGTCCTTCGGAATAATGATTAATCACTATCATTTAAATAACTTAATTCATTCCAACAATAGTGGCAAAGTTTAATTGGCCAACTGAAACCAAACTATAAGAAGATTATAATTATGGCTAGACTTTGAAAGTTTGATGGTGTGCATCTAAATTTCACTACAATCATACGACGTAGCCAACTAAATCTTGCATTCACAAATATGTCTTTAATGATAATCCTCTTCTATAAATATATATTCTACATAGATCAAGGAGCACATTGATTTCGCAATAGGAGTAGATGAAACCACTCCATTAATTTATTTACCAACCAATTAGCTATTAGTTTGTCTTAACCATAAATGACCATTAATGAATTTAAGTGGAATTTTAAATAAGTTCATAAACTTATTTTTTGAGAAAATGTTAAAAATAATAATCATTTTTATTATATTAAAAAATTTATAATTTATTGTCAAAGTTAAACATTATATCTTCTCTAATTCAAAGACAAATTAATAATAGGGTGTGTGAATAACGTTCACTAGGTAATTGATGTAGCCTCACTCATGAAGGGAAACTAAGTGGTTCAATTTTGGGATATTGTTAAATAGTTTTCATGGGTAGTTGATGTGATGTAACTTCATTAATGAAGGCCAACTAAGTCGTTGGGTTTTGTGATATTTACAGATATAGAATATATTGTTAGATAATGTTCATGGGTAGTTGATGTAAATTCATTAATGAAGGTCAACTAAGTCGATGGGTTTTGTAATATTTACATATATAGAATCCATGTAATATGATTTCAAAAATCAATATTTTATTGGAACTCTACCCAGTAAGTGCTTAAGTATTGGGCTATCGTTAATATTAGGTAAATTTAATTTGATGAAAGAGCTAGAGTTGTTACCTTAATAATGGTGGTATTGGGAACATCTATTGGTGACTCGTAGTATTGAAATTGTGGTGTTATAAAATAAACTTAAAATAAATTAAATTAAATGATAAAATTTACCAACAACACACGAGATTTACCTCAAGGGGAAAACCATGAGAAAAATATTAACTAGCATTAATTCATTATCAAAATTAAATATGTTAAATATATTTGCTTCATATCAAGTATACATGAGTCATATTTCACCCATTTACTTCCCCCCCCCTCAATAATTTTTGTCATCCATGAGACAATACCATGGATAACTTCCTGTAGGTCATGGATAATACCATAGATAACTTCTCGTAGATCATGGATAGTAAATTAACTCCCATGGAGTCCACCACATAGTTCATGTGCCTTCATTAAGTGGTTAGGTTTTGAGATATTTATAGAGGTATTATTCTAAAGTTGTGCTCATTTAGAGAAAACAAGTATATCAAGAGTAAACACATCTCTGAATATGTCAACATATTAACTAAGGGGAGAGTTAGTTTTTCCACATTAGATAAGGGGAAAATTAGTGGGGAATTTGTGATCCAATATTATTGGAAGTTATTACTTATCATCAAATGGATTCAGAGCATCAACAAGTATGAAATTATTATTTTTAATTATGATCAAATAATTCTAAGGTAAATGCATCTAGTTGACTTTGATATTTTCATTATCTTTGATATTTTCACTATTTCTATATTGTTTAGATCCATTTTAACTTAGCTCTATCAAAATCCAAATAGGTTGAATCATCCCTAAAGAATGTCAGCCTATTAGTTAAGAGGAAAGTTTATGTTCATACACTTTGTTTAAACAATGACATGGTACATTATGTTAGCAAATTTGCACAAATACACAGTGGGGTTTGGGTAATCAAGTTGACACAAAATGGGTTATGGTCTTAACTACTTCTCGTTGTGAATTTTGTACACGACATTTGTTGCTAAATTCTCAAACCCCTGTATGTATTGGGGATAGGTAGATAGAATTCTTGTTAATGTGTCTAATTGGGAATAGATAAATAGAATGATGGTTAATGTTTTGTTAGAGATCATACCTAGCTCACTTTTTTTTTTTTAACAGGACAAACTCATCTCAAGCTCTTATGTGTTTTTTTTTGGCCAAACTCAGTCTGAAGCCCTTGCATGTTTTTTATTGGCCACGCTAAGTCTCAAGTTTCTGTATGTATTGAATGTTGGTTATTGTTTCCATTTTATGTCATAACTGCTTCACTTTTTTTAAACAGGCTCATACATGCCTCATGATTTTTTTTTTAAATGGGCCAAACTCATCTCAAGCCCTTATATATATATATATATATATTTGAAGTATCAATCCATTATGTGTTTTATTTTTTATTTTTATTTCAAACTCAGTCTCAAGCCCCTGTATCTCATTTTTTTAAAACATGCAAAATTGTCTCCTATATGTATTGGGTATAGGTAGATAGAATGTTTGTTAGTGTGTCAAGTTATATTTGAGCTCATAACGAATTTACCTACTCTACCACAAGGAGCCTACTTTGATAGACCCAAAAAAAAGTGAACCCATGTCTTATAGTGACTTCCATTTGCTCATAGTGCCCTATTGGTTGTGGTTCCTTTCTTGTGTTTTTTTATTTATTTATCTCTATTCTTATAATATAAATTTCTTTGGCATTTTTTTGTTTTCAATTCTTATAATATGAATATCCTGACCTATTATTTGTCGATGCCCTATTATGCCTCTACTTCCCTCTAACAATGGGTGAGTTAGTCGATTTAACCTTTGATCCTCAATAACTGCACAGGAACTTGCTCTGCCCCCTCGATAAGATACCAGGGAGCACATTATGAAAGCACAAAACTACAAGATAGTTGTATTTTTACCCACAACAACACACCCCACCCATTATGTCACCATGGAAGAGGGCCTACTTAATATTCCATAGCATTCCAGGCTATCATTTCTATATTTGTTGTTTTATTTGAATGTGGATTTAAAGTATAGTTGGCTCTATGTTAGACATTACATAAATCTTCCTTTTTTGTTTCACTCTGTAGAATATATAATTATGAAGTGATTTGGGCACATGCATTTTCTGTATGTAGATAGATTTATGGTAATTTCCTGATTTTTACACAAAATGTACATAGATGTATCATACATATCAACGATGTATTGGATTTATCTAATATTAATAAATCTATCTAATATTAAAATAAATCCAACATTTTTTCCTCTAGAAAAAAAGAAAGGAAAAAAAAAATTCCCCCACCCCTCAAAAGGACAGATTATGTACCCTTCTTGAGCAAAGCCGTTAAATTTAGATAACCATGGTATGATCTATGCTTAATGCAGTTTACTTCAATATTTCTTATAGGCCCAATTCAGATTAGAAATCACATAAAAATGAAGGTAAAATGTTGATAGAACATAATAATAGATCAACAGAAGACAAGCCAAACAACATATCCGAATTTGTAATTCTTCTTGTCTAGAAAATATAGAGAGAAATGCTTGTTACAACAGTCAATAGGATGCCCTAGCCAGTAAAGAATTTTTCTGGTCAACCCAAATTTTCCAACATTCAATATCAACCTTCCTCAAGTGTCACACACACCTCAAAAGACAACCCCCAAAATAGTCAATTCAAGTCAACAAAATGATCCCTCATCCAGATTTATGGCATCCTTCTGACATCCAGATTTTTGGCATCGTATCCATTTCTGACATCCATATGTCAGGCATCACATCCATTTCTAGCATCCAGATTTCCATGTGGTAGAGAGAGAAGCCTCTAAAGGTTGTACGAACCAATTAGAAGAGGAATAATGTGTGTGATGAGATGATGATGAAATGAGCATCATCTCTCTCCTATTTATATCCATCAATGAGGGTGTGTGACACATCTATTGGGATTGTGAGCCTACATTACAATTTTGGACAACCTTGACAATTTGCACATGTGTGGAAAATAATTTCAAAATATAATTTTTTCTCATCCAAACAAGATGATATTTAGATCAATCTTGAACCTCTCTAAAATAGGAATCCAACTCATATGAGAAATGCAACATGGATTTTGTACATATTTTCCAAAAATTAACACTCCCTCTCAATTAGGGAGAACTCCATCTATCCACATTGTCATCTTGTCATCCAATACCATATTATACTATCATATATCATCATGCATTCCTACGTCATCCTGTTGTAACATGATTTGTTGGATATTCTTCGCACAACGATAATGAGTCACAAATACATCACACTCTGTTGACCCAAAGTCATCTTAGAGGTTAAAGCCTCAATCAAATTCAAGAGATTCACATACTAACTCTACGTTAGTTTACTGACCCGAATTCAGTTTAGAGGTAAGAACCTCATCCAGACTTGATCCTGGATCAAGTGGTTGGACACATCCCATCCTAGACATAGAGAGTATGTCAATCCCTAATGTTTCCATCGATCATGCTATCGGTCTCTATCCACATTTCCCACCTCATTGGCCAAATGAGAGGTATTTACCATGAGTTTGAAACTCCATGGGTAGGATGGATGTGGGGAATAGATCAAAGAGAGGGTGAACCAGCTCAATATCATAACGGTGGGGATGAAGCACACCAAAAAGGTTCAAAGAACCTAGCCCTGTGGTTTCTTATACCTCCAAGTAGCTATCCCCAAGCCCCCTGGAGCTCCCAGAGCTCATTTTCCAACTCAAGCGGGACCCTCAGAATAGGGTCTATCCACGATACCAAGCTTCTCACGAAAGGTTAATAATTTGACCTTCCACAGGGGCTTTGTGATAATATCTTCGACCTTCTCATCAGTCCCAATGTGATCGAGCCTTATGACACCTTGTTGTACCATGTCCCAGACAAAGTGGTACCTAATATCAATATGCTTGGAACAGTCGTGGAACACGATATTCTCAAAAAGACGAATCCCACTTTGGTTATCGCAAAGGATAACGGTGGTATCCAACACATGCCCAAACAACTCACTAAAGAGCTTTCTCAACCAAATAGCTTCACAACATGCCATACTCGCTACAATGTATTTGGCATCAGCGGTGCTCAAAGTGACTTATTTTGCTTCTTTCTCATCCAACATATCAAAGCAGAAACCAAGGTGAAGCAGCATCCATATGTGCTCTTACAATCCACCACACTACTTTTCCAATCAACATCAGTAAATGCATGGAGACACATACTCCTGGTAGTGTATCTCATCCCATGAGTGATTGTGCCCCGAAGATATCTCAATAGATTCTTGGCACCTATCTAGTGAATGTGATGAGGGTCAACCATATATTGCAAAACATATGTACAGACGTGAGTTCACTAAGAACATCAAGGCCCCCACGAGTTTCTGATACTTGGTGGGATTTCCCAACTCGGGCCTAGTAGAGGTTCCACACAACTTCTTAAATTTGAGTTCCACTGGTGTCGACACGAACTTACAGTCCACCATCCGAAATCTCTCCAAAAACTTCACAACATATTTTCCTTGAGAAAGGAAAACCTCACCTGGATTTTGCCAGACTTCCAAGCCTAGGAAATATTCCATCAGTCCTAGGTCCTCCGTCTCGAACTCAAAAGCTATCTCACTCTTACATTGATGAATAAGAGGGTCAGCACCTATCAGGAAGAGATCGTCCACATATAGAACCAGAATGAGAGGCCTTTCTTTATTAACTTTAAAATAAACGTTTGGATCAACATCACTTCGAGTGCAACCCATATTCATCAAGTAGTTATAAATCCTCTGATACCAAGCCCTGGGGGGTTGCTTTAACCCATTGAAGTATTTATTCAACCTGCATACATGTGTGTCTCTATCTTAGACTTCAAACACCATAGGTTTCTCCACATAGACCTCTTCCTTAATTGAACCATGTAAGAAAGAAGTCTTCACATCCATCTTATGGAGAATCCATCCTTGCATTGCAACAAGGGTGATAATCGATCAGATGGTGGTGTAACCGGTGCAAATATATCATCATAATATATGCCTTCCTTTTGAGAGAAGCCACGAGAAAAGAATATTTCCTTGTACTTTTCAGCACTTCCATCGGCTCCATGCTTGATCTTGTAGAGCCATTTCGAGGTGACAACAGTTTTGTCCTTCAGTCTTGGGATCACATCCCATACATCATTCTTCATGATAGATTTATATTCCTCATGCATATCATCCTTCCAAACTTTATGCTTGACGGATTCTTCAAATGATCTAGGCTCTGATTGTACAATAATGCTCATGGCTGCTAGGTATGCTTGGTACCTATTCGACTTCTTGCTTTCACAGAATGTTCCTCTCAGAGCAATGTGGCTCCCGGAATCTTGGAGAGTGTCCCTAAGCCATGAGGGTCTCATTTTATTTGCAGGAGGTGGATCAATAGGATCCATCGGACCTTCAACATCGAGCATTGGTACATAATTCAGTTCTTCCTACTTTCATGCTTCTTCTTCTTCTTCTTCTTCTTCTTCGTTGTCTTCCTTTGAGCTAGGAAGATTCCTAACTTTCTTGAGGGAAAAATCTTCATCGAAGGTGACATCGTGGCATATCTCCACTTCTCTTTGACCAGGCACATAGATTCTATATTCCTTCGAGGTTTCACTATAATGCACAAAATTTCCCTTCTTCCTAGAAACATCTAGCTTGCTTCTCTTTTCTTTCGGTACATGAAAATAAATGGGACTTTGAAAAACTCTAAAGTGAGAAACATCAGATTTCTTACCAAATAAGACTTCTTTAGGATTTTTGGAGTCGAATGCAAAATGTGGCCGTCTATTTTGAATGTACACAACAGTGTTGGAAGCTTCCCCCCATAGAAACTTCGGAAGACCTTGGTCATAAAGCATGGCACGAGAAACTTCCACAATGGTTCTATTCTTCCTTTCATCAACACCATTTTTTTGGGAGTATACAAAGTGGTGGTATCCCTCTTAATGTCATCTTCCCTGCAATAGTCATTGAATTCATTTGACTCATACTCGGTTCCATTATTGGTCCTCAAAATTTTGAACTTCTTCCCTGTTTGATTTTCAACCAAGGCCTTGAAGGTACAAAACCACTTGAATGCTTCATCCCTCTTCTTCAAGAAGTATATCCAAGTCTTGTGGGATAAGTCAACTATAAAATTGATGTAATATAAAAATCCTTCCAAGGATGTTACGGGCATCATACCAAATAGATCATAATGTACCAATTGCAAAATATCATGTCTTCGCAACACTTGAGGGGAATGGTCCCATTTTGTGCTTTCCTTCGACACAACCCTAAAAAACACCTTCATGATCATATTTGAACTTGGGCATCACTGTCACCACCTTCCTTGCTTCGAGAAGGGGCTTGTAATGAAGGATTTCAAACCTCTAGTGCCATGCTCAGTTTGAAGAGTTGTGTCATATGTCATGGCCCCCAACGGAATTCCTCCAACCTGATAAAGCATATCAACTCTAAAACCAATAGTAAGAGCTTCATTGAAGATCTTCTTCCAAATGCGTACCTTTCCATCCATGAATTCCACCTTGAATACTTTTTCTTCCATTGTTGAAATGGACACAATATTCTTCTTCAAATCAGGTACGTACAACACATATTGCAAGTGGAGGACTTGAACTTGAGTTAGATTAAGGGTCACAATCCCTATCCCTTTCATGGGATAGGTGGCATTGTCTTCAAGGATAACCTCCAAATTAGTATCCTTCTCAATCAAATCAGAGAGGGCTTCTTTATATCCAGTGAGGTGCCTTGAAGCACCACTATTAATCAACTAGACATCTAGGGTATCGGGAGGAGAAGATATAAGAATATATTCATTTCTCATCAACAAAATTTGATTCATCATACCTGGAATTTCTTGACCTCCTGAAATTTTGGCCTTTACCACTTTGATCAGAGGGAGCCTTCCTCTTTCCTTTGAACCTATTGTTCCTTTGATTTCCATTCCCCCTAAAGTTGTTGTTTTTGTCATCATCTCTACGAGAGTTACTTCTATTGGGGCACTCTTTTGCATAGTGACCAAACTTGTTACAAGTGTAACATCTTCCTTTTATTCCTTTGGGACCCACTCTTCCATGGTTTTGATTTCTCGTACCACCATTTTTCCACTTCTTTGCATGAGTAGTAAAGGCAGTAGGGCCACCTCCATTCCCATTAGAGGGATGGTCTCTCTCCATCATCCTTGTCTCCTCTTCAGTGCATCTCATCAACAATCATCAACAATCAGATTATTATTAAGAATAGTAGTATTGAATACATACCAATCATGGGGGAGTCCTCCAAGAGAAATGATAATGAGCTCTTGATCAGTTATTTCCTCTCCAATAGCTAAGATATCATTCCTTATTTGTGTGAGCCTCGTAAAATAAGATTGGATGGATTATTGTTTTCCCTTCTTGATATTCTTCAACTTGTTCTTGAAGAAGAGAACTTGATTAGCATTGCTAGCCCTGAAAATGCTAACCTACTTATCATACATCTCTTTGGATGTGCCTAGCTCGGAGATATAAGCAACCAACTGCTTATGAATAGAATCTGTGATGATCAACTTCGCCTTGACTTCCCCTTTTCTATAATTATTCTTTGTGGCATCCAGTGCATTTGATGGAGGCTCATTTATCTTCCCCTGCACTTAATCCATGACTTCTTAATCTTCCAATACCAAATCTAAATACATCTTCCAGGCGTGATAATTAGACTTATCAGTCATCTTATCATCAGTCTTGAAACCCTTGTAGCTAGAGGAGGCCATTTGTCCTTAACAAGAAAACGTCTTTGGTGATTTCTTTTCACACTAGATTTCGCTTTGTATTCACTTTAGCTATGATACCATGTTAAATTTAGATAACCATGGTATTTTCTATTATTAATGCAGTTTAATTCAATATTTCTTATAGGCCCAATTCAGATTAGCAATCACATAACCATGAAATTAAAATGCTGATAGAACATAATAATATATCAATGGAAGACAAGTCAAATAATATATCATAATTTGTAATTCTTCTTCTCTAGCAAATATAGAGAGAAATTTTTTTTACAATAGTCAACAAAATTCCATAGCTAGAAAATAATTTTTCTAGTCAAACCAACTCTTCCAACATACAAGATCATCCTTTCTCAAGTGTCACACACACCTCAAAAGACAGCGCCTAAAACAATCAACGCAAGTCAACAAAAGGATCCCTCATCCAGTTTTCTAGCATCTATATTTCTAGCATCCTTCCGACATCCAAATTTCCAGCATCCATATTTTCGGCATCCATATTTCTAACATCCAGATCACCAACATCCATTTCCAGCATCTAGATTTACGGTTGTGCATCCATTTCTAGCATCCATATTTCCACATGGGAGGGAGAGAAATATCTAAAGGTTGTACGAACCAATTAGAAGAGGAATAATGTGTGTGATGAGATGATGATGAAATGAGCATCATCTCTCTCCTATTTCTATCCATCAATGACAGTGTGTGACACATCTATTGGGATTGTTAGCCTACATTACAATTCTGGCCGACCTTGAAAATTTTCACATGTGTGGAAAATAAATTCAAAATATAAGTTCTACTCATCCAAACAAGATGTTATTTAGATCAATCTTTCACCTCTCCGAAAGAGGAATCAAACTCATTTGAGCAATGCAACATGGATTTTGGACCTAGTTGCCCAAAATTAACAAAAGAACGTACATACCACAAACCTACCTTCTACCCTCACAGATGCCATAGAGGCGGAAATGGTCATGCCCCCTATTATTTCTAACAGGGGAGTTCTCCTCTTACTTGACTTACATCAGTCAATTTTGAATGAATGAAAGAAATGAAATTTTTGTTGTTTCACAATATATTTGGATAATAAACCCACTACGAAGGTTTATCTATTGCACATTATTAATTATAATTAGGGTTTTTTATTTCTAATTTTCAACGAGGATGAGGGTCGTAGTTATTTGAATAAAAAAATTGAAAATGAATTTTAAATTCCTTGATTTGTTTCCCGTACATTGGAAGAACAGGGGTTGGAGCTATTTTGTTTGAACATGGAGCAACCAAAACAACAATTTGAAGATAATTCGTGTAAATTTTTTTCTATAAATGGAATAGAATGCTTTCAATGTGGATCAAACATTTGTTCTTACGTCGAGTGTCGCTGAAGAGAAGTGTTTTTTCTTAGTGAATCGCATCACAGGGAGAGTAAATATTATGAGGAAGTAAATATTTCAATGGAGTTGGAATTCCCAATATGTCTCCACAGGATGAAGGTCTTCCAAACTTGAATATATTTCACAAATGAGTTTTTTAAAATGTGGAGTAGTTTACCGGATTTATTATTATGTGAATGAGTTGACGATTGAATTGAGCCCATAGTTCATAGCCTTCAATGAACCTCAAGTGATACAAGTTTCGAACGACACTAAAAGTGAAGAAGGACATGAACCCATTTCAAGTATTGTTAACTCAAGTACGGATAATGTTGTGAAACAACTGACAATCATTTCACACCCATGGGAAGTCTATGAGAGTGGCCATGCACATTTTATTCATGTCAGAGTAATAGATATCCCTCAATATAAATGTGTGCTCCTAAGCATCCTAGGAAATAATCTGGAATGACGACGTATTCTCCACAATGTGGAGGGGGAAACATAGGAGTTGAGATGAAACTTTTACATATGTAATAGGCTTATAGTGATAGATGATCCTTCGTGAGATGATAATAGTGAAAAGGATGGAAATGTGTCTAGCAATGATGCACCGATGGAGAGTTCCATTGATGAATCTGAATTGCATGAAGTTGATGACTGATCCAGGTGGATATTAGTGGCCAGCCACCTATTCCACTTGGGGCCCCACCATTGTATCTTTCATTTTTTTAGTTTCGGCACAACTTACTATTTTTAGTAATTTTTTGGGTCCTGAACTTCCGAAGCCATTTTGAGGCCCTAAACGACATTTTTTGGGAAAACCGGGAGAAACATGAGTCCATGGAATGATGTTTCTCACAACAAAAGTTGTAGTCCTGGGATATATCTTTCTAACAAGGTATGGTGCACGTCAAACGAAGATCGTATGCCAAAGTTATGTCCCCGGGAAGCTGAAACACCAATTTACCCAAACGGGGCCCATAGTTTTAGGGCTTCATCTCCTAGGGTTATGGTTTTGGATGTTTAGGGTTTTCCATTGTTTCTAAATAATAAATAGGCCCTCGAGCCTCATTGTAACATAGTTCATAAGCCTGTAGCCACCACATCTATTCTCAGAGATAAGCTACCACCGCCCTAGCTAGTTTATTTCCATTCTATCTGTAAGCAAATTTCGGTTCTTTGATATTAATGAAATGAAGTGTTATTTAAGTTGCATATTTGTATTTATGGTTATATGTGTATTCTGTTTCGTTCCAGCATAAATCTAGATCAGTGGTATCATATCGGTCTGCTTTTCTCGATCCTTCTTTGCATGTCCCCAACGAGGTTGGGGTATAAGGAGTTAGGGCTTGATCTGGTTGAATATTTTCAATATCAGCCTCACAAAACCTGACGTCTGCCCATGGGGGATGAAAAGAAAGATGAGGGAGTAGGAGATCCTATCAAAATATTTCTCAAGGAGGCCCTCGAAAAACAAAGGAACGCGATGATGGATAACTTTTCCCAGATCCTTCAACGACTGCCCACCGGCGGCGCATCTACATCCAGCAGCCACTCTGGAGGTGCGACTCCCTTTAAGGTACAAGTAAACTTTTATGTTCCCATATTTGAGGGTAAAATAGATGTAGATGCCATATATAGATGGTTGAATATATTAGAAGGATACTTCTCGGTTCATGACTTTTCCGACTGAGAGAAGATTATTTTTTCACTCCTCAAAGCTACCCCCCATGTCAAGCACTGGTGGGAAACCTACTGTGAGAAAAAGGATGAGACAAAACCCTCTTTGTTCTCAGTCGTACCCACTTGGAATTCTTTTTGAGATGCCATCAAGGAAAAATATTATCCCGTGGGGAGCTATGAGGACAAGAACATATAATGGACCATGTTGCAATAACAAAGGGATCAAGATGTGCATGAGCTGACGAATCTGTTCCATACCCTGCACACAAATTTTGGTATCAAAGATTTGGAGAAAAATTTGGTGCTAAAGTATCGCAGTTTTCTGCATAGATACATTTAGGAGAAAATGGAGTTCCTTGACATCTCCTCGCTTGGTATGACATACCGGTATGCTGCCAAGATTGAGCAGAAATTAAAATAGAAGAAGCGAGACATTGGGTCTGCGAATAAAAATCAAGGGAAAGGTGCCCCAAAACCGCAAAAAAAAGAACAAATCCAAGGCATGGTGGCCCAAGACAGCCTACCAAAGCTGCAAGCAAAGAAAAACACCGTCAAGCCAAAGAAGGACACGGGAAAGTGGTGTGAGTTCCATAAGAGCTCCACTCACAACACAAATGAGAGTCGGGCCAAGCAGTTGCAGGTGGTCGAGATGTGGGCTTCTGAATCAGATGCATGCTCCGACTTTGAATCAGAACTTGAGAAGGAGAATGAGAAAAGGAAACATATTATTGATGTGGAGCCCAATGCCATCATTTCCACTACGAAGATCCAAAAGGAGGAACCAGAAGATCCATAGGAGGAGGAGCGTCTCTTCCACTCCCAGATGTGGGTAAAGGGTTTCCCACAACAATTCATTATCGAAAATGGGAGCCAAAAGAACCTCATTTCAGCAGACGACGTGAAGCGGTTGGACTTGCCGACCACAGCACACCCACAACCATACACCATCGGGTGGCTTCACCAAGGATGAGATCTCCACGTTAGCCAGTAGTGTCACCTTCCCTACACAATCAAGCCATTCATGGATGTGGTATTATGTGACATTGCTCCTCTTGATGTTTGTGATGTATTATTAGGCCAACCATACTTGTGGAAGAGACATACTATGTATGAGTCCTGACCTCGCGTTGTTATTGTTACTTTGGGAAATAAGTTGTACAAGATACCAGAGGTACCACCTCCTACCACTATCTCTTTGGTTACTACAAAACAATGCAGTAAGCTCATTTCCAAAACCAGGAAATTATTTTTCCTGATGATCTTCCCCCAGGGCAAGAAGAAGACTATGACCATGACCTGTAGATAGGGCTCCTCTGCACAACAACAAAAAATGGACAAGGTTGTGGAGGAGTATGGGGACATATTCACCTCACCCACAAGGGTGCCTCTACACTATCAGGTCAAACACCCCATTCATCTAACCCCATGTGCGCCGCTACCCAATGGACCGATCTATCGGTGCTTTATTCTGGAGAACGAGGAAATCAAGAGGCAGATTCAGGAGCTGCTGCATAAAGGTCACATCTGGCAAAGTTCATCACCCTGTGGGAGCTCGATCGTGTTGGTACAGATGAAGGATGGGACTTGGAGACTTTATATTGACTATCGGGCATTGAACAATATCATTGTTCGGAATAGGTACCTGATCCCATAGATTAATGACCTTCTGGACCAACTCAAAGGAGCAAAATATTTCAACAAGATCGACTTAAAGTCTGGGTATCACCAGGTACCAATCGAACCCTCCAATGTGTGGAATACTGCCTTCAAAGCCAAGGAGGGCCTTCTTGAATGGTTGGTCATGCCTTTTAGGTTGACGAATGCTCCCGCAACCTTCATGACGTTGATGGATGACATCTTGTGGCCATTCACCAACTCACTTGTAGTGGTGTACTTGGATGACATTATGATATTTAGCCAAGCTTGGGAAGGGCACCTCCACCACATCCAACAAGTCCTCCAGACACTGCGGCAACACAATTTGTGTGCCAATTTGGAGAAGTGCATTTTTCGCATGACCTAGGTTCAACATCTGGGATACATTATTGATGAAATGGGGGTGCTTGTGGATCCAACCAAGATCCAATACATTCAAGATTGGCCAACCCTAACCACTCTAACAGATCTTCACAGCTTTCTGGGCCTTGCTAATTTCTACCGCAAGTTCATGTTGGGATTCTCTCATATCACTTGGCCCTTGAGTCAAGTCACCAAGGGAGGAGCGAAAGCAAAGTTCTTTTGGTTGGAATCTCAACAAAAGACGTTCATAGAATTGAAACATCGCCTCTATTCTTCCCCAGTGCTCACATTACCAGACTTGCAACAGCCATTTAAGATCAAGAAAGATGCCTCTGACTAACCTATTGGGGAATTTCTTACTCACCAGGGGCATCCAATGGAATATCACAGTGAGACATTGTCCGACACTGTCCACAAGTATCCCACTTATGACAAAGAAATGTATTCCATTGTGTAGGATTGTCGACAATGGAAGGATTACATTTTGGGGAAGGAAACAATCATCCACACAGACCACCGACCCCTGCAATTCATACATACACAAGGGAAGTTGTAGAATGATCGCCATTAGAAGTGGTCCACATATCTACAACAGAATCATTTGAACATCAAGTACAAGAAGGGTAGCACCAATAATGTTGCAAACTACCTCAGTCAGCCACCGATCGTGGTGCTAACCACCGTTCTCAACTCTTATGGGCACGAGACTTCTGATTGGCCACTTCTCTACAAGAGCGATCTAGAATTCAGCCACACATATAAGGCACTCTTGGGGGGTACGCAAGTTCCAAATTTTCACCTCCAAGATGCATTGTTATGTCACCTGGGACACCTTTGTGTTCCTTCAAGTGAGCATGCCAAGATGATATGGGAAGCATACTACAGTCAAGTTTCTCAGCATTTCACGATCACGAAAATAGTGGCAATACTATAGAAGTATTTCCGAACCTTCAACAGGATGTTGGGAAGTACATCATATCATGCACTTCTTGCGCCATTTCCAAACCGACCATCAAGAAGAAAGGCCTCTATACTCTACTACCTACGCCTAGTCAACCTTGGGAGTCCATCTCCATGGATTACATGTCGGGCCTTCCTTATAATAAGCATGGAAACGACTACGTTTTTGTGGTCGTCGACAGATTCTTGAAGATGGCCATTATGGCGGCTTGCAAGAAGAATATCACAGCAAAATAAACTGCTAAAATTTTCTTTAAAAAAGTGTGGGTGCACTTTGGGATCCCACAATCTATCATATCAGATTGGGACAGTAGGTTCCTCAGCAAATTTTGGTCCAACCTTTGGTCAATGTTGGACACCAATCTCACCATGTCCATAGCTTTCCATCCCCAAACTGGTGGCCTAAGAGAGGTCGTCAACAGGATGATTTTACACATTCTACTTATGTACAATTCAAATCATCCATGCACATGGGATGAGAGCCTCCCCTATGTACAACACAATTATAACTAGGCTCTCCATAGCTCAACTGGCCACAACCCCTTTCAAGTGGGCTTGGGATTCCAACCACTATGTCCCATTGACGTAGCCAGGCCATTTGCGGCTACTCGGGCCGATTCGGCTCATGTCTAGTCTGAAGTTGACAAAGTGAACAACTTCATCGAGCACATTCAGCACATCTGCCAATAGGTTCATGACATATTCGACAGAGCCAATGCTAATTACAAGAAACGACATGATCAACATCGAGTGCCACACAACTTCCAGGTGGGAAACAAAGTGTGGCTACATTTGCAGAAGGAGTGCCTCACTGGAACCCACCGCAAGTTTTGCCTACTCTGTTATGGGCCGTACACCATCACCAAGTCGATAGGGAACAATTCATTCCAGCTCAATATTCCACCATTCCTTGGTCTGCACCCAATAGTCAGTGTGGACTGCCTTTGTCCCTACTTCCCACCTCTACTAGACACTTCTCACATTGCAGAACAACTCACACCAATAGAGTTAAAACTAGAATGCATGGAACAAGCTACCATAGATTTTATCGTGGACATGAAAATCAAGAACACTTGCCAAAAAAATATCCAACTGTATCGGGTTGTCAAAGTTGTCCAACTCCTGCACCAAGGCAAGTGGTTCACTAGGGAACAAGTTTAGCAGAATTTTCCTTATCTCATGGAGGGAACTCAACGCAATGGGGACCATTGCTTCCTAAGGGGGGAGGAATAATCCAGGTGGATATTGGTGGCCCCCCACCTATTCCACTTGGGGCCCCACCATTGTCTCTTTCAATTTTTCATTTTTGGCACAACTTACTATTTTTAGCATTTTTTTCGGGTCCAGAACTTCCGAAGCCATTTTGAGGTCGAAAACGATTTTTTTTGGTAAACCGGGAGAAATATGGGTCTGTGGATCGATTTTGCTCACATTAAAAGTTGTAGTGCTTGGATATATATTTATAATGAAGTATGGTGCACGTAAAATGAAGATTGTATGTAAAGTTACGTCCCTGGGAAGTTGAAACACTAATTTACTCAAACGGGGCCCATAGTTTTGGCGCTTCATCCCCTAGGGTTAGGGTTTTGGATGTTTAAGGTTTTCCATTGTTTCTAAATAATAAATAAGCTCTCGAGCCTCATTGTAACATAGTTTAGAGGCCTATAGCCACCACATCTCTTCTTAGAGATAAGCTACCAGTGCCCTAGCTAGTTTATTTCCATTGTCTGTAAGCAAATTTCAGTTCTTTGATATTAATGAAATGAAGTGTTATTTCCATTGCAACTTTGTATTTATGGTTATATCTGTATTCTGTTGCATTCCTACATAAATCTGGATCAATGATAGTCAAGAGGGAATGCTATATTCATTTTATGAAGAAGAATATGAGTGGATTAATGAAATAATGAGGGAATATGGGTTGATTAATGAATTTGAAGATGGGAATTAACACACCGTTCATGCACCTCAGTCAGTAATAGAGAACTTTTCTACACAGATAATCTGCGTTGATCAAGTTACTAGTGAAAATGAAATTTGTAGCAAAAGTACAGACATGATGCCTGTTGGTGAACCCGCCAAACAACTACCATATAACCATCTACATCATATCCATTGCATCATTGAATGTCTTAATCGCAGAAATAACTGACCATTGTGCCGTTATGAGCTGCCCACAGATGAGCTAGAAACCTAGGATTGAAATATACACGAATTTATGATGGAAGAATACCCCAAAAAATTTTATTTATGGAGAAAAGTTATGAAACTTCCGATTGATGTAAGTCAATCATTTAATCATTTTCATCATGATATTTTCATCATCATGGTATTCTATATTGATGAGAGTATAATTTTTGTATGGCTCTCAAATACATGTATGGTTTTTTGTTCTTTTAAATCGTTGGAGTTTTTCAATTATGTGTTTTCAATCGTTGCTTTTTTCATTAGACTGCATTTTTGAAATGTTAATATATATATTTTTATATTGATAATGATGTTGATGATTAACTTACACTAAGACCAATGTGTATATTAGACCTTAAGAGAAGAAAAAGAGTCTAATTGTGATTCTTCAAAATCTTGTTTCTCTGATCAAGGAGAAGGGACAGAAGCACTCCAAGTGTAGAAATTATACAACAAGCATGTATATCTTGGATTCAATCTGATCTAACAATGTACTAAAGTTAAATATTGAATCACTTCTACAAATAAATTGTGGAATTAAAAACACAATCACCAATCACATGAAGCAAAGAATAATCAATCAAGCCACAACACAGACAATTTCCCGGGGAAAGCTTGCTCCTCAAAAACCCCACTATCTTCTATTGTATATTCAGCATGGATAAATGAAACAAATACAATGTATTCTCTTCTCAAAAAATTCTCCAACACTAAATTATCTATCTCACACCATCCTCATAGAAAACTGACCAATACTGAGTCAATTTCCAGCCTCCTGATAGCTTGCCTTTCTCACACAATCAATGAGGAATGCAATTTTTGTAGAATAGGAACTGTGCCCTACTTTGACTGCAAAAGGATTATGGGCAATCCAATGGGTGTGTGGTTACATGGGTGCAACCCAATAATGTTAAAACTGATAGTTAACATCCCTTTCACCTTAGTCTCAAATCGGTCTCCAATGGAACTGGCATGCATGCAGCTAATAATAGTAAATCCTTAGTTGCATGTGATATCACTGATTATGAATTAAATAATATTTAACTCACTTGATCTTACATTAGTGTATAAAATAGTTACAAATAGCACAACTGATTTTAACTCACCTAGACTGAGTTAATTGATTATAACATGCATTAACTACTGCATCACTACACTTTGAACTCTGTTACAACTAGAATTACTCTGCATGCCCTACTAACTACCCTCAACTTGAAATTCATGAGCTAATCGAGTTTATCACACTTAGTTAACTATACAAGTATTTTTGAGATAAGATTACATTTTATTGTCCATTTTAATTAAGGGATAATTAAAATAGACATGCATCAAATTTAGCCCAGACCTAGTGTAGGTGCTTCTTGGACCTCTTGGTCCCACACCCAGTGTAGGTGCTTCTTGGACCTCTTGGTCCCACACCCAGTGTGAGTGCTACATGGACCTCCTGGTCCCACACTAGTGTAGGTGCTTCTTGGACCTCTTGGTCCCAGACTAGTGCAATTTCTTGTTTAACTTTAATGCTCCCTCTCAACAAGGAAGGGATTATCCTTCACCCTGATCCTGTCTCTATGGTATTTTAATTTTATCTAGGTGAGAACCTTCGTCGGAATATCTACATCATGATCCTCCATGGGAATGTACTAAAGTAACATTATGTGCCTCTGCACACAATCTCTAAGATGGTGATACTAGATATCAATGTGCTCGGACCTATCATGAAACACAAGATTAACTGAGAGTTTAATGCAACTATGGTTATCACAATCTATCAATGTCGGATCCATTTGAGAACCAAACAAACCAAGCAAGATCTTTCTCATCCAGATGGCCTCACATGTAGCTTGACTTGCTACCATGTACTCTACCTCGGCTAAACTGAGTGCCACTGATTGCTACTTCCTGTTGTACCAAGAAACTGATGTCGATTCAATGCTAAATATCCTTCCTAGTGTGCTCTTTTTGTTTGATGGACTACCTGCCCGATCTGCATCTGTGAAGCCATGTAGCTTCACTCCATCTGTCTTTCTGTACCATAAAACATACTCTGATGTGCCTTTTAGATACCTCAAGACATGTTTCCCCACCTTCCAAAAGGTATTGGTAGGCTTAACCATAGTTTGACTCAAATAGTTAACTACGTACAAAATGTATGGTCTCGTGTTCACCAAATATATTAGTGAACCCACTAACTTCCTGTAGACAGTAGCATCCACTACTTCTCTAGAAGTAGCATCCTCTTTCATCGAATTTCCTGGAAGAAGAGTCTCCATGGGTTTACAGCTTGGTATGTTAAACTTACCTAGTATCTCTTTGGCATACTTGCCTTCAGAAACAAAAAGTTCACCATCCCGCTACCATATTTCCAGACCAAGGAAATAATGAAGGAGTCCCATGTCCTTCATTTTGAATTGTCTTGCAAGGTCCTCTTTGCAAGAAAGTATCAGATCCTCATCACCTGTCAAGATTAGCTCATCTACATAAAGTATAATAATCAAAAGCTTACCATAAACCACAATCTAGGACAGGTTTGCATCATCTTCACTTTTGGTGAAGCCCAACCCAGTAAAGTAATGGTCAATCCGAGTGTACCAAGCACGAGGTGCTTGCTTCAGCCCATACAATGCTCTTTTGAGTCAGCACACATGCGACTCACTGTCAAATATTTTCAATCCTTCGAGCTGCTCTATGTACACTTCCTCCTCAATAACTCCATTGAGGAACACAATTTTCACATCCATCTGATGAATGTGCCACCCCATCTGCACTAAGAGTGCAAGGATAGATCTAATGGAAGAATACCTTGCGACTGGTCCAAAGGTTTCTTCATAGTGAATCCCCTGAATCTCTGAGAATCCTCTGGCCACAAATCTAGCCTTGTACTTCTCCACACTCCCATCAACATCATTTTTTACCTTGTAGATCCATCTAGATCCAACCACTGATTTGTCAACTGGTCTTGGGACTATCTCCCATGCATTATTCTTGATAATGGAGGTGTACTTCTCTACCATAACATCAATGCAAGTTGGTTGCTACACTGTTTCCTCAAAGGAAGATGGTTCAGTCACAATACATTTTCTCACAAGATCCATGTATCCAGTAAACCTGTCAGGAGACTCTCTGTATGCGCAATGAAGTAGGGGCTCCTACATTCTCTGTTGCATCAAGTCTCAATCTATCAGCTTTTTTGGTGCACCTTCTGCCATTTTTGATGGATGGATCTGCATGAGTGTCTACCTCCACTCCATGATCCTCCGCATGTGGTCGATCCACATATTGAGGTTCATTCTTAGGAACCAATAGTTTCTCATCCGCATGCAAATCCAGCTTCCTCTCAAGGGACAACCGCATTGCTTTCTCCTCATCAAATTTTATATCTCGTCGCACAACATTCATTCTGATGTTTGGAAAATACACTCGATAATTATGTGGCATTTTAGTGTACCCCAAAAAAATTCCAACCTCAGTTGTTGGTTCTAGCTTCTTCTTGGTGTCTTTGGTCACATGCACATAAACAGATGAGCCAAAAATCTTAAAATGTGAAACATCTGGTTTCTTGCCAGTAAAATCCTCTTTAGGTGTACTCATGCCAAGTATCCTATGAGGACAACAGTTTTGCACATGTAACATTGTGTTGCATGCCTCTGCCCATAGATGCAATGGTAGGCCTTGGTCAGGCAACATCGCTTGTGTTGCACCCACAATCGTTTTGTTCTTTCTTTCAACAACCCGATTCTACTATGGGTTATGAGGTGCTATCAGTTCTCTTCGAATTATTTCTTTTCTGCAAAAGTCCTTTAACTCGTTAGAGAGGTACTTGCCACCATTATCGCTCCTAAGAGCCTTCACTTGCTTCCCCCACTCTTTCTCCATCAATGCTTTAAACTCAAGAAAATTTAGAATGTCTGGTATTTCTTCTATATGAAGAAGATCCAACACTCACGAGAAAATTCATCAGCAAATATCACATAGTACTTATTTTTTGTTGTCGAAGCAATAGAGAATGGTCCACACACATCTATATGAACTCTCTCAAGGATCCCCAAAGCTCGGTTCTCCTTCTCATGAAAGGATTCCTTTTCATACTTCCCCATGGTGAAACCCTTGCATGTATCTAACTGAGCAAGTGTTGCCATTGGAATTCCTGTAGAAATATGCTACATGAATTTCAAGGCTCCATGGTGCAGATAGCCCAATATTTTGTGCCATAGCTTACCCTCATCATGGCTCACCACTTTGTCTGCCTTGCCCATCATTGCAGTGTAACCATATGCATCTAGTTTATAGAGATTCTTAACTCAAATCCCTATCTTCTTGGCTTGTCCTATTGTTTTGTGTCGTAGGAAGGCTTTACCTTCACTGAAAACAACATCATAGCCTCTATCCTCCAACATTGCAACTGAGACTAAATTTTTATTTAGGCCTCATACGTGCATTACATATTTTAATTGAAATGGTTTACCTAAATGTCTCTGAAAGGTAATAGTACCAATCCCGGTAGCACTGTACCATCCATCATCCCCCATTTCGATATGCATCTGGAGGTCCTTCTCCTCCAAGCTACTGAAAAGCTCCTTGTCTCCCATCATGTGAAAGGAAGAACCACTATCCAAATACCACACCGAACCCATTGCACTTGACACCATGCATGCAATGAGCAAGAAGTCAAGCTCAAATTGCGAGGCCAAAGCCCCTCCAGCTGTAGATCCAACAACCTTCGTATTCTTCTTCTTTTGTGGACAGTTTGTGGCATAATGCCCATGCTCATGATAGTGAAAAAGCTTCACCTTGGACATGTCTTGCTTCTTGCCATTTTTGGACTCGGATTTGAAATGGAATTTCTTCCCCTTCCCCTTCTCCGCCTTGGCAGCCAAAGCACAATACTCTTCATCCTTATGGTTAGATGAGGATCCATCTTTGGTATTCCTTCTAAACTCCTCCTGCACCAAATCCGACCATAATCGCTCCCAATCTGGCAATTTTTCCCTTCCATTGACAGAGTCTTCATAACTATGCCAACTCTTGGGAAGTCCTAGGAGAGCTAGGCTCACGAAATCATCATTCGTAAATATTATTCCAATGCTTCCTAGCTCATCTCGACATTGGACAAAATTTGTTATATATTTTGGAATGGTGTCGCCCTTTTCCATCTTGATCTTCCTGAGTTTATCTTTGAGCGCCAATTTCCTATCGTCGTTGTTACTCTCAGATCCGTCAAAGTCTTCCACATTGCATATGGTGTGTCTTTCCCATGGAGGCTTAAGACAATGTGGTCTCGTACTCCCTCCAATAGGATCCTCCTTGCCTTTGCCACTTTCTTTTTCCAGCCATCAAGATTTGCAACATTTGTCACAATGGGTTTAGGAATGTCGTTGTCAATGAATTCCTTCAATCCATTGTCTTTGAGTATTTCCTCCATCCTTTCTTTCCAAGAAATATAGTTAGAGTTTCCCTTGAGTTCATACTCCAACCTCAAGCCATTGAAAGCCATTTCCATCTTGAATCAACCATAGCACCAAGAAAGTCTTTTTTCAAATTCAAATTCTATCCAGTCACAAACTCAGCTCCTCCTTCACAATTGTGATTTCCTGTGCTCTGATACCATGTATAAATTATACAAAAAGCATGTATATCTTGGATTAAATCCGATCTAACAATGTACTAAAGTTAAATACTGAATCACTTTTACAAATCAATTGCGGAATTAAAAACACAATCTCCAATCACATGAAGAAAAGAAGAATCAATCAAGCCACAACACAGATAATTTCCCGGGGAAAGCTTGCTGATCAAAAACCCCCACTATCTTATATTATATATTTAGTATGGATACATGAAAAAATACAATGTCTTCTCTTCTCACAAGAGTCTCCAACACTCAACTATATGTCTCACACAGTCCTCACAGAAAACTGACCAATACTTAGTCAATTTCTAGCCTCTTGATAGCCTGCCTCACTCATGTAATCAATGAGGAATGCAATCCCTATAGAAAAGGAATTGTGGCCTACTTTGACTGCACAAGGATCATGGGAAATCCAATGGGTGTGTGGTTTCATGGGTGCAACCCAATAATGTTACAACTGATAGTTAACATCCCTTTCACCTTAGTCTCAAATGGGTCTCCATTGGAACTCACATGCATGCAGCTAATAATAGTAAATCCTCAGTTGCATGTGAGATCACTAATTGTGAATTAAATAATATTTAATTCACTTGATCTTCCACTAGTGTATCAAACATTTACAACTAGCACAACTGAGTTTAACTCGCCTATACTAAGTTAGCTTATTACAACATGCATTAACTAACGCACCACTTCACTTCGAACTCTGTTACAACTAGAATTACTCTGCATGCCCTACTAGCTACCCTCAACTCGAAATTCATGAGCTAACTGTGTTTATCACACTCAGTTAACTATTACAAGTATTTTTGAGATAATATTACATTTTAGTGTCCATTTTAATTAAGGGATAATTAAAATTGACATGCACCAAATTTAGCCCACGCCGAGTGTAGGTCTTGCTTGGACCTCTTGGTCCCACACTAGTGCAATTTCTTGTTGAAATTCAACACCAAGATAGCTATAGTTGGACTGGCTTAATAATTTAAGAACAATGGAGGTGTGGCTGATGATAGGGAATTGAGAGTGGATATGAGTAAGATCCTGATATTCTAAAAATAAGTTTTTTTCATCTTCCACAATCTTAGTATCACAAATATGATAGATTCTATCGGATCAGGGAGTTTTGGCAGTAGACCAACACCTGGTTTCACTTCAAATCTCATGAGAATTAGTTCTTATCTCGATGTTCATTTTATTCTTAGTTCTGTTCAACGCATAGAGATAATAATGATTATCAAGGGTGGGCGTTGATCGCCTCCTTATAGTAACTTAGCTTCCTTTTACCCTCCAACTCCTTATCATCCCACAACTTGTCCCTAAAATTGGAGGTAATAGTATCTTTTGACAGTATCCTTGCTTCCCATGATGATCTCCTCTTTAATCCCCCAATGGTTGACCCAAGACTGGGCATACTTATGCCACTTGTGCTTGAGGTTGATTTAAATATATTAATTTAAATCAATTTGATGTTTATTGTTGCATTAGTTTTAGATAATTTTATTGTTATTGATTTTTATGTTAGTAAATATGTGTAAATTTTATCTTGGATTTTTTTTTAAATGCTAAATATAAATAAATGTAACTTTAACTTTTTCATAATTATTTGAAAATTTTAAAATTTATATAATATTTATATTTTTTTGGGCAAGCTACTGAATCCTGTAACTGGGAAAACCTGAATCTTAGAAAACCAGACCAGTTGCAGAAGAAAATATTTTTACTCCCAAAGACACAGTAATAAACTATTAAACTATTAGTAGTATTATTAAATTGGTTATAGACCTGATAACTAGGGCTAAATATAACTATAAAAAGAGAAGAAAGACTTACATAGAAATGAATCATAATATATTTATCCTGTTGCCAACCAAAAGAAAAACGATATACAAAAATTATAAGAAAAAGATCATCATATAGTTATCCTACTGCCAATACTGCCAACCAGAAGCAAAAACATGGATAAAAAACATCATAACAACTAACAAGAAGTGGACACCTCAATTGGAGCTCTTGAACTAGAGAGAATATCACATCCCTAGACAACCTACAATCTCTTACATCTAGATACAACCTGATCATGAGAATATTTATTCAATTTTATAAATATATATTAATCAAATAAAAAATCAATTATTTTAAATATGTATATTTATTCAGCTAAGAAATTAAAATAAAAACAATATATTACAAAAATTAAATTTAAAATTATTAAACAAAAGCATATTTAAATTATGTTTATAAAAGTAGTTGCTTTGACTTTGAATATCTTTTCCATGATCACTGATCTTGACTCTCCACCTCATTTGCTAACCGTCTCTAAGGAATTTATTGATTTTTCCTTCCCCTTGGATTATTTCTCTTACTAGAGGAGCCTATAGGGGTTGGGTTGCTCTACATCTATCTCAAAACCTTTCCTACATGCTGAAAACCTGTTTGGGACAAGGCATAAACAATTTTGTTGAGCTTATAATTTTGAAGCTAGTTATGTTGTTTTCTATTGAAAATGAAATTCAACATATTCAAATATTTGGGGATTCAAAATTTGTTATAAATTGGTTTAATGGAATTTCTAGATGCCACATGCACACTCTAAATGAAATTTTGAAGGATATCAATCTCTTAAAGAAATGTTTAGATGAATTATGTTCACCACATCTATAGGGAAAGAAATGGAGTTTTGGTTTCTTTGTTTAATGACGATGCTTCACAGGATCTGGGCTCATGGCACATCATGAAACAAAAATTAAAAACAACAAGGATTCTACCACATTACCTTCATAGAGGGTTATCCTTCATCACTCTTTAGCTATATTTTTTGTAACTTACACTCACTATCTATCTATGCTAAATGCTCAACATGGATATTACTGGTTATTTTTTTAGGACAACTACTATGGTTTTAGCTATATATTTATTTGGATACATTTTGGATATGTATATATCAGAAAAAATAGTCCAAAGTTATATAGTATTTTTGGTACAACCATATGTTGTTGGGCTTTCTTGAGTACTACACATACACATTCATAATGTAATTTTCAAATCTAACGAAAGTCCATATTTTTTCCTAAAAAAAACTCAATAAACATATAAAATAAAATATTTTAAAATAAAAAGTTTCATTTTAAAGAAAGAAAATTTTCTTTCACTTTCCTACTCTTTTTCCTAATCATATGTGTTGAGAGATAAAAATTTTCCCAAAAAAAAAGATCCTCCTCGAGTTTCAATTCACAAGGGCATAAGGTTTTCCCCCAAAAAAAAGATCATGCTCAAGTTTCGATTCACATGCACATAGGGTTTTAATACCTACACATAGAAACCCACAGATATGAAGGTCTAAATATTAGAATTTTAATCATCTTTGGTGGGACAATTGAGTTTTGTCAGGAAAAAGATAATTGGTGGTGTTGAAAAACAGGCTAGTAACATTTGACCTATGTTATTATTAGTGGTGATATTGGAGTTCGTTGACTAACTTTTGTATGTGTAAGTCACACGACCAAAAAGTTTCAATATTATCAATGATGAAATTAAAATATATTAAAAGAGAGATTAAATAAGAAAAAAACACACAATCCCATTTATTATGTTGAAAATAGTACCAAATCTAAGCATCTAGGAGTGAAACTTCTCTGTCCTCCATTTTAATTCATGCAATTCTCTCCTCCATTTTAATTCATACAATTTTAAGAAAGTTGAAATCCAGAGGAGAGATTCATTAGTGCACATGGGAATTGATTCTCTGACACCATTCATCTTTGATTTTTTAAGATCATTGTTTTTTGAGTAAATGAGGAAAAAATATCATTATCTTTGCAGCAAATAATAAAAAAGTTAATCAGCTAGTGCCTAGAGTAGACCTCCCCACCTAACCATTAAACCAAACCTTAGGGACTAGTCAATTGAACCTTACGTGATACATTTCTCTGTGTCAATGAATCCTTTTGTTAATACTTATAATGTAATAATGATAAATCACAATCCATTTTTTCTAATTGTTGTTGCTATACCATTGACTGGACTTGGTATAGAGTTTCATATTTTCTTGCTTCACTTGCTATCATTTTACCTCATTCATGCCTCATACTTATAGTTGTTACAACATCTTGGGAGAAGCATTTTGGATGTTTGTTTCTTTATTCAATCTCCATTCATCCTTGTTAAGCTTGACTCCTTTATAAGAAAAGAAAATATCTTATGCGTTACTTGTCTTATATTCTATTGTTCCACAATCCTCCATGTCTTCTATTTTATTGTTTCACAGTCCTCCATACTATTCATAGGATCCAAGGGTGGGAGGAATAGGAAAATAATGGTGGCAAGAGGAAGAACACCATTGTGGTGGGATACGGTGAATTGTCGCCTCCCTTAATATTTGAATGCCTACTATTGGGTTGTATTAATCACTATTGAATGACTAAACAGTACACATAAAATATCAATCCAGGGACGTCTTTTATTTTAATGACAATTGCACTGTCTGTGTTGATACACTCAACCAGAAGCAATTCCAATTAAAAGAAATCATTTCTGAAGAAAATGCTGGAAGTAAATCACTCATGCAGAAATAAAATGATCTACAACATTGTAATCACACATCAATTAATCTACTCTAGTGTGCCACACAACAATTACCCAACTGGTCTCTCTAATATCATATGTGTAACAGCATACAAAGTATTGAAATTGAAGCAGATATATTCACAGCTGAAACAACAACAACAACACCCCTACTGACACATAAACTGAAATAAAAACACTTTTATACAACTACCTTAATCACTGCAATCCCTGCTAAGAAGGAGGGCCCTTCCTCCCTAGCAGGGCGTAGGTAGAGAAAGAACTTAACGGAAACTAAATTGAATAACGCATGTAACAGCAATAACAGGATAATTTGTATTAATATGAGCCAAATTACAGATCCAAAATAATTTTTTTCTCCGCTAACCTTTTGACCTCTAGGGCCGAGAAATATATAGTGGTTACATCTCAGAAAATCAAGGGATAGATCAGTCATGAGAATCTTATGATTCTCATGCTGATCGAAATAGAATACATATGGTTATAACCACTTCTTAATAAAATTTTGACTAGAAAATTATAGATTACAATCAAAACCGCCCATAGGTTGTTATCCAAAAATATAATGCTAAAAGACTTCTACAACTATCGCAATAAAACCACAGCTGTAGCATAACAACTAAAGGACAGGTCAGCAACAGGAGTTGACGAGATCCAGTCAGTGGTACAACTGTATCAACAGTTCACTAATGGGTCTGTAACAACAGAGTGTAATAGCAGTTTGTCAGTAGGTCTGTAATAGCAAAGTGTAACAACACACCCTTAACTGTTCCTGTGTGCCTCGTGCTCGGGATTTTTGGTGCTAAAAATGACATCTGGAAAGACAACGCAAAGACCATAGATCTTCTCCAAACATTCATCCTCAATTAGTCATAAAAAGGGCATGATATATCATAATAATTGATGAAATGACATATTAATGAAAATAAGGTGAAACAACACAAGTTATGATACAAAGGTAGGAAAAGGAGGCAAAGATAGTCCCACTGGTTATAGTCATGAGGAAAAGTAGGGAAAAAAAATGTAGGAAAAGTGTGCAAAGTTGGCACCCAACATCTCCCCCCAGCTAAAACATTTGCATGTCCTCATGCAAATTCATCTCTCATGGGAATATCTTCGGTGTAGGTCGGTGAGATCATAAGTGCCAGCTATATATTCGTCTGCAGACCTGTGCCCCTGATTTTCCATCAGCTGTCGTACCTAGGACTTTGACTCATACTTACTCAATTCATAATTACTCTGATAATCCTCAATTGGCAGCCAGATCAAAGGAGACTTGAATCTCAATCCGAGCCACAAAGCACCAAGGGATTGTACGATCTATGCATACACTAGTACATGTGTAAAAACCACCACAAAATTCTGGAATGACAATGGGTCCCCCTTCAGTAGCTCAAAACTTTTGGCTTCTGTGCATTTCAAGCACCCAATCAAGGCTTGGCTCTTCATCATTGAGAACTGATTGAGGCAAAAGTTCACAATCCTTCTTTTGCAAGTGGCAGTGGGTTCCTTTATCCCAGGAATACTCAACATTCTCTTGAATTCTTGCCTTAACTCGACAGCTTGTCCCGGTTCTGCCTGGACCCATAATGTCATCTTCTCCTCATTAGCATTCATAGATTTAATGGCCAAATTCCACTCAATCTAATTCTTCATGAAGGACATAAAAGCTCGCAACTGAATATCCCCCATATAGGAGAATACTGTCACAACCATCTGCATACTCACATTCTCACAAATGATATTGTATAATAATAACTCACACAATAGGCTTTGCTCATCAAAATCGGAGGCACAGAACACATCTAAAAATGTGCAAGTGGAAGAACATAAATAGGGTCTACCCTCCATAACGACTTTCATATTGAACAGGAAGTAACGTTCCCATAGAAAAATAGGATAAGATGGGGAAGGCTGCCTGAACCCTAGCAAATTGAGGGCAAGGTCATGAAGTTTTTGCTTGTCTATGATAAGATCCCGAACCTGCTGCTGTAACAGCAACAGTTGTTCCTCCTGTTTCTTCAAAGCTTCCTTCTTCTTATAATTCTCCCATAATTTCTTCAACTCTTCTTTCATCCATCTTTCATTTAAGGTGTCTATCTCTCTCCAATGTTCTTTCAGCGAAATCTTCCCCTCCCGAAGGGAGATTTCTTCCTCTTTCCACTTTTGTAATTCAGAAATTAACAAGATTTTCTCAGAACTCCATCCCAAGATGGGACTCGACGTTCTTCTGCATTCAATATCCACATCAATAATGGGTTTAATAGCCTCTGCTAAATGGGGTTTTTCCACCTCTATTGTTGGTTCTTGTGTAACAACAGATTCCTCGGTGGGTTCTTATGTGTCAGCCACTTCGTTACCACCTAGAGTAGCCTTTGTGTCCATTATTGTTTCTTCTACAATAGGAGTCATCTCCACAGGTTCTTGTGTGTCAGCTTCTAGGTCAATTATTACAGGAGGCTCTACTTTAACTGATGGTTCTTGTGTAACAGTAGTATCCTTAGTAGGTTATGTTTCTATTTCCATTGGGCTGACGTTTTCTCTACAAATCTTATATCCCATTGTTGCTAGTTCTTGAAAACATGTCATGCATATAGACACCAAGATTTCCTTCCCCTCAGATAATTTTTGCTTCAATTCTCCATTTTCCTTTCTTATATTTTCGAGTTCTAAAAACAAGACATGAGTTTCGTCCTTACCTGATGAGGAGGGTTGCCTTTATTATTCTAATACTTCTGCTTCTGTCTTCTTTTCGGCCATAGGCAAAGGTTTTGTAGATATGCTGGCTTTCACCTTCTGTTTTGGTCGTCTATCCCCAATTGGTTCATCAGTAGGTTCTTTCCCAATTCTGAATTTGGAAGGCTGAGTCTAAGTTTCCACTTTTTCCTGAATTCCACCTAAAGTTGTGGTCTATTTACCTCAGCCTCTTTCGCTTGAATTCTTCCCAAGTTTTTCCTTGTTGGCCTAGGAATTGATGCAGGAGCATTAACCCGCACAAATCAAATTTATTTTTCATGCCTTGCAGAAATCAACATGGCCACAAAAACAATAATTTCGTTAAATTTGCATTATCTGATTGAGTTTGTCTGTAATTTGTTAGTTTAAGCAGTTTTTGAGGGATGTGGAATATTTTAAAATAGATAAAATCTCCAAAAGATTTGATCCTTAAATCGTAAAGAGAAATATATATATGGAAAGTGTGAGTGCCTAGAGAGGGGCCAGACGGAATTTAATATCTAGTGTGAGGAGGCGACCTGGCTCAGATAAATGTATTGTAATTCGAATTCTAAGTTTATATAAATCTAGTGTTTATTATCATGAATTTTATGTTGTTATGTTTCTAGAATTTTATGTAATTTTCATAGGTTTCTGTGTGGCCCTAGCCTGCATAATTGGCATAGATGTATGTTGTTTCCTACCATGTATTATTGCCATTTTGTATGCCGTAGAAAATCAGAGAGGACATCTGAAGTGGGTATTGGCATTCTTGTGATAGTCGTTGGATTGAAACAGTGGATTAAATGATGGATTTGACACATAGATAAATAAAGATATCTATAAATGGTCGAGTGTTTTGGCATCAGTTTGAGTTTGTGCACTAGAGAATCATCTAGTGAACGAGTTCTTGCTGCAGAGGATACAGAGTGCTACATTTATTTGTCTACTGATGATGACGGTGTTGAATTACGAGAGTTTCCTTGTAGCCATCGTTTTCATTGTACATGCATTGACAAATGGCTACGAATTAAGGCTACATGTTCGCTGTGTAAATACAATATGATACAAAGTTAATATCAGTTGCATTAGGAAGGATTTAGTGGTTGTGTAGTGAGCTATTTCATTCAAATCGTGGGCCCATAACCCATAGATCCACGTAGTTGTAAAATATGCAGTTTTGCTACATCAAAGTGGTATCAGAGCGGGAAAATATTTCTTGCAAGGAAGAAGAGGTAGGGTTATGTTAAAGATTTGTAAAGCTTGTGGTTTTTATATTTTTTGAAGGTAGTAGCAAAGAAAAGGTGAGAAGATTGTAGCAGCCTAGAGCAGGAGTGCTTGAATGGTTCCAGAGGAGAGTACCAGAGAGATGTCAAAAGACTAAGCTCAGAGGAAAAAATCTTGGTGAGGTATCTGGTAGCAGGCAGGACTTGCTATTGCAGAGGTTTTTTTGCAGCTCAAAAAGGGAAATTCCACAGAGGATATGGGTAGAATTGCTCAAAGAATGTTGTTACGTGAATATCACAAAGGAAAATTCCACAGAAGATGTATCTCGGGAGTTTGATGCAGGAGCATTAACCCGTGCAAATCAAATTTATTTTTCATGCCTTCCAGAAGTCAACGTGGCCACAACAACAATAATTTCCTTAAATTTGCATTATCTGATTGAGTTTGTTTGTAATTTGTTAGTTTAAACAGTTTTTGAGGGATGTGGAAGATCTTAAAATAGATCGAATCTCCAAAAGATTTGATCCTTAAATCGTATTGAGAAATATATATATGGCAAGTGTGAGTGCATAGAGAGGGGCCAAAAGGAATGTAATATCCAGTGTGAGGAGGCTACCTGGCTCAGATATATGTATTGTAATTCAAATTTGAAGTTTATATAAATCTAGTGTTTATTATCATGAATTTTATGTTGTTGTGTTTCTCGAATTTGATGTAATTTTCGTAGGTTTCTGTGTGGCCCTAGCTTGCATAATTGGCATAGATTTATGTTGTTGCCTACCTTTTATTATTTCCATTTTGTATGCCGTGGTAGATCAGAGAGGACATCTGAAGCGGGTATTGGCATTATTGCAATAGTCGTTGGATTGAAACAATGGGTTAGATGACGGATTTGACACGTAGATAAATAAAGATATTTGTAAATGGTTGAGTGTTCTGACATCATTTTGAGTTTGTGCACTAGAGAATCATATAGTGAACGAGTTTTTGCTGCAAAGGATACAGAGTGCTGCATTTATCTATCTACTGATGATGACGGTGTTGAATTACAAGAGCTTTCTTATAGCCATCATTTTTATTGTACATGCATCGACAAATGGCTACGAATTAAGGCTACATGTTCGCTGTGTAAATACAATATGATACAAAGTTAATATCAGTTTCATTAGGAAGGATTTAGTGGCTGCATAGTGAGCTATTTCGTTCAGATCATGGGCCCATAACCCACAGATCCACGTAGTTGGAAAACATGCAGTTTTGTTGCATTGAGCATACAACACGATTAATTTGATGAGTCCGTGATTGGTCACACATGCTTTTAGGTGTGTTGATGTCTTTACTGTTGCTACCATATGCTTGATGTTCCATAACAAGTATAATGAAAGATTAATCTTTTGCTGGTGTCAAAGGTGATTAAGTAGAGGAAAGTGATAGTTAAACACTATCATGGATCTTCCCTCACAAGCGATATATTTAATTAAACCCAGGGTGACATCTGCCCAAGTCTGAGGAAACAACAACCTATCAATTCCTCTCCCTTTCTTCTCCAATTTTTCTTCTCCTTCTAGGAAGTCTTCTGTCAAGGAGGGGTCATTGATTTTTCTGTTAAACCACCTCCATCCCTCTACTGGCAATGTAGTTACCCGGGAAATTACCTCTTCAGTCACCTCAAATTGCAAGCCTCTAACTCGGGTCTGATTATTGTTCAAATTCTAAGCGAATTCGATTGCCACCACCTCGTCTGAGCCTTCTAGCTTCTGGAAATACTCAATCCATCCAACGTCTCTGAATATATGGTAGGATTTTGGAAAATTCTGCAAGGAGTCCATAGAATCCGACTCG
This sequence comes from Pinus albicaulis, assembly GCA_034641835.2. Classification (NCBI taxonomy): domain Eukaryota; kingdom Viridiplantae; phylum Streptophyta; class Pinopsida; order Pinales; family Pinaceae; genus Pinus; species Pinus albicaulis. The sequence goes on along the minus strand of JAXQQM020082317.1, from coordinate 114,281 downwards.
TGCCTGATTGCTGCTCCACCCATCTTGTTGTTTGTTTCTGAATTTGCTTATTGCTACTCAACCCCACTGTAATATCACTGCACTGCTCAATTCTTCTCAGTGTCTCTGCTTATCCCAATTGACGAGTTTGCAATGATTATACAAGGTTTCAGTCAAGGAGGTCAATCGGAGGTGATAGATTTTACGGATTACTGAATCGTACCTCACACTAATCTTCATAAATATCTCGTTATGGAAAGTAATGGGTTTTAGTACACACACTCTTTTCCAACCGGATTTAGTCATCATTGGAATTTGTGTTATTAATTGGGTGCATGCGGTTTTGATAGAGGTTTATGACTACGGATGTTTGCAATTATTTCAAGACATATCCCCTCCCCCTCCTTAATGGTGACGGTCGCCCACGGGCGTCACGGGAATATCATTACTTCTGTCAATAATCACCAAATCATAAATGATAATCATTACCTTTTGAATAACATCGCTGAGGTGACGTGGAGGAAGATTTCGAATTGGCGGCATTTTGTTTGTAGAGCTTGTGTTGTTGTGTTTGGATGGCACGATTATTATTGTTATGGGATGAAACATAAGAAACAGTGTTTGTGGCTATTGGTTGTTACATGTGTAACAACCAAGACATCCCTTAGGTTATTCTTCAAAAAACATAATAATTAGGAGAAATTGGTATATAAAAGAAAATTAAATGAATGCCATCATCCTATAAAATGGATCAGGAAGGGAAGATGATGTTTCGGGGAGAAAAATATCACAAGAGTGGTTTTCAATTGTTACCAACTATCTGACTGCGCCCAAGAAAGGGGTTTTCACAATTAGATTTATTATTTTTGTTTTATTTTCCTTTTATTTTATCATTTTTTTTTTAAATAGGTGTAACAGCTACCACAAGCGTGGTTTTCAACTGTTGCACTTATTGGAATTTCAATTTTCAGGCTGCACAAGAGAATGCTCCCCTGTTGTAGTAACATGAATATTAGAGTCCGAGACAACGTTGAAAAATGATTCCTTCGAAGCGGGTTGATTATATAACCTTATATGGTGCCCATTAACCAATAACGGTGTCTTAGCACTGTCGATGGTGACCAATTGTACAGTCCCATTGTCAAAGACCGTGTCCACTTCGTAACGACCTAGGCATCTGGTGCAGAGCTTTCCTTTCAAATATTTGAACCTTGAATCATACAAAAGAGCCCAATCTCCTTCCTAAATATTTTTCTTCTTAATAAACCCATCATGCCATCTAGCTCTTTGTTGTTAAATGATCTCTGTCTGTTGAATAGAAGCCAACCATTTCTCTTCCAACTCATTGAGTTGGTTCAGTCTTTGTATCTGTGTCGTACTCAAATCCAGATCAACCTGCAATGTTGTTTTTAATGTCTTTATTTCAAACTCTATGGGGAATAGAGGATTCTTACCATACACCAATTCATATGGTGAGAAGCCTATAGTATTCCTTCATGTTGTCCTATAAGTCCACAGTTCCTCTGGAAGTTTCTCGGCCTAGTTTTTTCGGTGGCTGGCTACTGTCTTTGTTAAGATTCCCTCAATGACTTTATTGGTGCTTTCCACTTGACCATTTTCTTGGGGGTGATATGTTGAAGTGATTATGTGATAAATTACATACTTTTCAACCAACTTCTTGATCAAATGAGATGTGAATTGAGGCCCCCCATTTGTCACTATCTCTCTCGGTATCCCGAAGCAAACAAAAATATCTTCAAACAAGAAGTCTGAAACAACCTACTATGTTGCTCTAGTTAGTGCCTTTGCTTCAACCCATTTTGTGACATAATCGGTGCAAAACAATATGTATGATTTTTGTTATGGTGAAGGATTAATAGGCCCCACAAAGTCTAGGGCCCATTTCTTAAATGGTTCATCACTATTTGAGACTATAACGACATCTCAAATGATTTCAGAGGCTTGCCCATCCTTTGGAAACTATCACATCCTTTCACAAACTTCTTGGCATCCTAGAATATAGTTGGCCAGTAGTACCCTATTGATTGTACTTTATGTCCTGTCCTCTTGTCAGCGAAGTGTCCTCCACAAGGTTCCTCATGACAAGCCTTCAATATCTCAAATACCTCATCTTATCTAATACATCGCCTAATCTGAAAATCTGGCCTGGTGTGATAGAGATTGCCTTCTATCCAGGAGTAGGTAGCACTCTGTTGTATAATATTCCTCCTTTCCTTGGAAGACAATTGGTGTGGGAATTTTCCTGCAGCAATTTAATTGGCTATATCTGCATACCATGGTGAGTGAGTAGAGATGGAAAAAGATATTAATCTAGAAAAGAATCCTCAGTGGTAGTGCAATCATCACTTATAGTTAATCTAGAAAGAAAATCAGCAATTGCATTATCTTTTCCGGGTTTATCTAAGATAGTAATATCAAATTATTGTAACAAAAATAACCATCTTGTAACTCTACCATTAGTAACGGGTTTGTTCATAAAAAATTGAATTGCAGCGTGGTCAATGTGTACAAATACTTGGTACCCAGTGATGTAGTGCCAGAATTTGTTGATAGCATACACTACTGCTAAGAATTCCTTCTCAGTAATAGTGTAGTTGAGTTCTGCTGGAGTTAAGTTCTTACTGACGTAATAAATGGCGTAAGGTTTCTTCTCCTCTAGTTGCCCTAGAACAACACCCACAGTTATGTTAGATGCATCTGTAGCAATATGAAATGGCAATTCCCAGTTTGGTCCTCGTAAAACAGGTGTTGCTGCTACACAGTTTTTCAATTTTAAAAAGGCCTAATCACACTTCCCTATCCACACAAATTATGCATCTTTCATGAGTAATGAAAATAGAGGAGATGCAATCTTTGAAAAGTTCTCTATAAATATCCTATAGTATCCTGCATGTCCCAAAAAACTACGTACCTCTTTTGGAGTCTTAGGGGTCGAGATTTTCGAGATTACCTCAATTTTTGTAGGATCTACCTTGATTCCATCTTCCGAAATGAAATGTCCTAGCACAATTCCCTCGGTCATCATTATGTGGCATTTCTCCATGCTCATAGCAACATTAGTTTGTTCACAATGTTCTAGCACTTTTTCCAAATTAGCTAATGTTGTCTCAAAGGCATCCCTATAGGGTGTAAAATCATCCATAAATATTTTAAGGAGGTCATTCAAAAGATCAGAAAAAATACCCAATATTTCCCTCTGAAAGGTTGTCGGTGCATTACAGAGGCCAAAGCGAAGCACTCTGTATGAAAAAGTACCCCATGGACAAGTGAAGGTTGCCTTGTCTTGGTCTTTTGGGGCAATCTATATTTGATTATAGCCACTAAACCCATCTAGAAATGAAAATAATTTTTTTCCATAAATAGTATCCAAGACCTGATCAATGAATGGTAAAGGAAAATGGTCTTTTTGAGTGGCCTTGTTAATCTCTCTATAGTCAACACAGACTCTCCATTTTCCGTTCTTTTTCAGAACTATGACAAGCAGACACACCCACTGGCTGTGAGAAATGGGGTAGATGAAATTAGCATTAAGGAGTTTCTACAATTCTTCTTTAACTATCTCCTTAAGTGTGGGGTTGATTCGGCACTGTTCTTGTCTAACTTGTTTGCAGTCCTGTTTAAGGTAAATGCGGTGAGTGCATAGGCCAGGATGGATTCCTTTCATATTCGTATAGTCCCATCTAAATTTTGTTTTTTTATTTCTATAACAGCTGTATCAGAAATCCGTTTTGTTCAGTAGTCAGGTTAGGATTGATGTTTAAACATTTCCCAGGTTCAATTTCAACGGGACTGTTGATAGTATGTGGAGTTGTTTTCAAATGTTCAATAATTACATCATCTACCTCATCTTCTTCTCCCAAATCTTTAATGGAGGAAACAAAGAGTGAATTAATAATAAAACCATTAATGATATCATCCTTTTTTTCATCCTTAACATATTGTTATTTTCCAAGCGTGAGAAGAGGTAGCGAAGATCATATTCAAGTGCAAATTCGTCCCACCAGGGACTACTCAAATCCATATGAGGTTTTGTTGGGGGATAAAGATTCATGTTCTGAGTGGCCTATCCATCTAAGATCACCATAGATATGGACATAAACCTGTTATATGTGTCTGCAATGGCCAGCCACGGTCTTCCCAAGATTGGATTTGGTTTGTAAAATGAGAAAATCAACCGGATAATTCTAGGAAGCCACAGTGATAACCACATCTTCTATCATTCCCTCGGGCTTGAAACGAGACCTATCTGCTAATTCAAGCATTGTGGGTGTAGGTCTAAGTCCATGAAGTCCTAGAGAGATGAAGAGGTCTTTAGTAATGACATTAATAATTGCCCCTAGATCAATCAAAGTATTGGTTATAGGCTGATTGTCAATATGGACAATCACTGTATGGTTCCCTAGGTCATTATATTTAGTCAACAAAGGCTAATCAATCATGAGATCGGAAAATTTCCCCATGACATGGATAGTAGTGGGGTCTTTAGGTTTCCTTCCAAGTCTTTTGATGCATAGATCCCTCACTGTTTTAGCATAGATAGGTACTTCCTTAAGAGCTTGTAACAACGGAATTTTCACATACAAATTTTGCAATTACTTGAGGAATTCAGATTCAGGTTGTGAGACCAACCCAGTTTCAGTTAATCGTTGAGGGTATGGAGGATTCTGAATTCTAACAGCTGAGTCAGCTATCACAGATGCACCAGCCTTGCTCAAATTGGTTGTTGCAGAAACAACAGATCCTCCCGAGTTGGTTGTTACAGATGTAACAGTGGGTGTTGTATCAGTTGTTACATGTGTAACAACTACCTCGGAATCACCCATGTCCTTTCTAGGTGACTCACATTCTTCAGTAATAATGGGAGTATGCTCAGATCTGATGAATTTCCCTGATCGAAGTTGAACCTCGTTAAGTCCAATAGGAGTAATAAGATAAGTCTGGAGGGTCACCAAAGCATCCATGCTTTGGGCTGCCTTATTATTTGGATTGGGGTTAGGTTTCACAGGTAGTTGGGGTCAGAAAGTAGGTGTAGGATTTTGAATAGAAGGAAATTGTAATTGTCGTTGTTGTATTGATATTGGATGGGGTACTAGACCTTGGCCATTACTTCTCCACTTCTGACCCCAGGGATTGGGTTGTGATGGAGGATATTGCATTGGTGGAGGAGACGACCACTGGTTCCATGGTGAAGGAAATTTTGTTGAGGAAGGAGTAGGATACTGCCATGGGTATTGCTGACTATTATAAACATTATTCCAAAGATAAAAAGAGGAAACATCTGATGGCATAATTGTAGGTCGCGGCTGCCATGGTCTCTTTGATCCGATGAAATAAGAAGATTGAACATCCTCACTTGATTCTTGAAGTACCACCTTTAGTCTGGGAAATTCAGGATATTGATTCATAGAATGCACCAACTCATAGATGTTGCACAGGCTGACACTATTCAGTCCACATTCTCTTTCCAGATGTTTCTTTTTGCATCGGGGACAGAATATTGCTAAGGTTGCTTCAGATTCTGCTTGTGATTTCTTGACTTGTACCGTAGTGATCTGGGCAGAGAGAATGCTAACAAGGTCGGTTTTAAAATCCTCAAATAAATTTCCAATCTCTGCTTTGGTTACTCTGCCACTCGTGGATTTTTGTATCTAGACTGAACAGTCCCGAACTGAAACTCCACAAGCCTAATGGTAGTGAACCCTACACATTTCTACAACACCAGAGGCACTGGGTATGTTATATTTCAAGGAGAGGAATCGTTAACCAAGTCATTTCTTGTTTCACCTTGACTTTTCTTTGCCACTTACTTTAAATATTAGGCTCAATATAGATAAAGATCAAGGGATACACTTAGCTAGGAATTTAATTAAAATAAACCAAGATCTTGCATCTCACCTATGTCATAGGATTTGTATAGCATATAGGATAGTTTAGTTCTTACGCAGTGGTTGTTCATCCAATCATTTGGTCCTTAATTGATATGTAGCAAGTAGTTGACTCCATAAGGCATTGGTCTCATTAATAATTCAATCTAATCCCATAACTTGCTAAAATTAACCAAGCGGCTAGGCCATTCAACCATGTCTCCCAGACTTTTTGGTTGCCAACGAGTCTTTCATCCTCTTATTTCATAGGGACTACCCCCCATAGCCTACTTTTGGGAGACATGTAGAACAGAGAGGTCGGGGATCAAAGTGACAACCCCCAAATTGAGTCATCGCACCATGGCCTATACAATCTGAGTGACAACAAGAACCACTCTACATTTTAATAATTAATGGTAATGTTTAAAACTTAAGTGATACTGACATTCTCCTTTAAGAATTTAGCATTATTATTAATTACCAAAGTCACAAACTCCTCAAAGTTCTATCCCCTATATTTGTATCTATCTTCATGGGTTGTTGGACAAAATATTTAGGGAAGGGAACCCAAGTGTCCCTTTTCTAGGGGAGGGGGATGCCTAGACATCCCACTTTTGGGGAAACACATCCCTCACGTTGGGAAAATATTTCCCCATGTATTTCCCAAGTTTTCTCCAAAAGGGGATGTGGGGAAATGTTTCCCCAAGTGTCACCCCATCCCCAAATCATGGGAAATGTGGGGGGTGCACCCCCCATCCTAGAGGATGCATCCCAATGGAACATTGTATTTTATTGATGTGTAGTACCTTGTAGGGCCCTCCAAGATTCATTTCTATATTAATTTCCAACAAGTACTTTAATAGTAAAGTTAAAAATTTAAGCAAAGGTGGCATTCCCTTTAAGAATTTAACATTAGCATTAATTACCAAATTTACAAACTCCTCAAAGCTCTATTCCCTATATTTTTTCTTTATTCATGGGTTTTTGGAAAAAAAATATGGTGGGGGGATAGTGCCCAAGTCTCCCCCTTCTGGGTAAGGGAGCATCCAAGCGTCCTCCTTTTGGGGAAATGCATCCCCTACCAGGGAAATGCTTCCCTAAGTTCCTCCAAAAGTGGGACATGAGGAAAATTTTCCCTAGGTCTTGTGAAAATTCTACTGTAGTATCATGGTTTACTTCTCCTACTTGTTTAAATCATACAAGTTATCTTCATAAATTAGATTCAGAAAATACCGAAGTAGACACAACTAATAGTCTACACATGCAGATCATTTACATAATACTACGCTCATTCAAACAAAGTGACACAGTGATTTTTGGACATAAGTCCCCAGAAAAACCGAAAGTGGGAAAACCGGTGCAACATATACGAGGGTTTATTTTATTAGGTAGTATCTGAGTACAACAAATCTAGGTTCCAGATATGGAAACCCAACATAGAATAAAATAAATCTGCAGCTAACCTGTGGTTCCAAGACCGAATATCTGACTGATCCACACCCTCAAGTGGGATTTACAAGACTCGGCCCGGATTTGGCCCTAGAAACCCCAACGTTGCCCCTGAAGCCCCAGCATCAGCCCTGCTAGGCTCTACGTGCCATTGCGCTGCTCAGAGAGGGATTGTGTAAATCCACAGAGGGTGACGTAGTCCTTATGCTGCCTCTAGAGGCCTCTGCATAATTCTGAAGCTCTCTGAAGCTGCAGTGATGCCCCTTCCTGGGCTTGCATAGCACCTGCGTAGCAGCTGAAGTCTCTACGCTGCGTAGTTACTGCTACTGCTCTTTACTCCTTTGCGCTATCCTTGAAAGCTTCTCCTCTACCTCTTGCTGACTCTTGGCTCCGAGATCAGATCATCCCCTTAGCCAATACTACCCCTCACTGCAGAAAACTCCTCCGGAAATTCTTAGCAAACCTTGCCCTAGAATTCTAGATCAGTCTGTCAACTCTGCATCCGTGTGTGTCTCCAACTAACCCTCAAGCCTTTCTCTTATACTTTTTCAATGATCTGATAAATGCCGAGATTAAAACATACATCAACGGCTGAGAGTAAAAAACTGCTTGATCCGTGTCTTTCAGAACATTTCAACACATGTGTTAATTAATTCACTTTAATTATTTAATTTTCCTAAGTTTAGACTTAGGAAATCCATTAAAATAATTAATTATTTGAATAACTAGAACACCATCTGAAATTTCACCAAACACTTTCTGGGTTTTGGATTTCAAGTGTGTCTTAGCCCCTCCACAAAATTTCAGGGCTAGAGCACACCCAATACTAAACCAACTACACAAAATCCCAACACTCCCTCTTAGCACAGAGTGTGCTATAGCAATACATCCACACTATGTTACTCCAAGATCCTGATGTTGGTTTATGTACTACTGAGGCTTGGCCTGCTGCCCTCCATCCACTGAACTGCTACTCTCTGCATTGCTTCTCATGTCACTACCACTGACACTGCCACATCTGTACTACAGCTCCCTCTCAAATTGTTGCATCATGCTACCCATAGCACTGCCACTGCTAACTGTTGCACTGCAACTCAGTTGCTGAGAAGTAGGAAATTGAAGGACTCTTTCCCAACTTTTGACAGACAACTCAGGTTGCCCCCCATCATTGAAGCTCCCTTGGTTGTTGATTTACGTTGTCCTCTTGAAGCCACTGTGCTGCTACAACACTACACTACGTGAGCTCAGCCTCTCTGCGCTGCTGAAGTCCAATCAACCTCTACGTTGCTGCCTATACGCTCTTGTTGCCTCTGCATTACGTTGCTCCCTCTTTAGCTCTCCCTTCTGCTTCATTGTGACCTTCTACAACCATCTCCTGACTCATCCTACTACCATCTTAAGGCTCCCATAGCTCGTATGTGATCCAAGAGTAGGGATAACTCAAGGATCTCGCCATTGTCTGTAGATTCTCTACAGATCCATGTCAACCCACCTCTTCTCTCGAGGCACATGAGCACTCATGGTTGCATCATCATCGTGACCATCATCCTTTGTTGTTGGAGCCTTGGAATCAAAAGCTCCTTTGTCCTTCTTCTTCGGACAAGTACTGACGAAGTGTCCAAGTTCGCCACAATTAAAGCACCGAACCTTGGAAAGGTCCCTCTTCTTCTTCCCTTGTTGTTTTCTTTTCCTTTGATGCAAGGGTTGCATCATCTTCCTCTTCTTTCTTTACGCTAACTGTCCCACTGCTGATATTTTGCTTCTTGGTGATCCTCCTGATCTCCTCTTGGTGGAAGATTGGCCACATGTCTGCCTAGGATGGTAACGCTACTCTTCCTAGTATACTGTGGACAAATGTTTCCCATTCCTCGAAGACTACATTCAAGGCAATCCTTTCTAAGAGTCCTTCGTCTAGAGTTGCACCCATTCCAACCAGTTGGTCTTGGATGGTCTGAAGTAGGAAAAGGAAAGGATTTATTTCCTCACCCTTCTGCACCTGGAAAAGCCTGATCTGGTTCTCTAGAAGCTTTTTTTGTTGGACAGATCTTCCTTGATACATCACTTCTAGAGCAACCCACATATCATTTTCCATGTTCTTATCGACAATATGTGGTACTACGTGATCCTTCACTCCATTCATGATCAAACACTTGGTCCGCGCTTGATTCTCCTTAAATTTCTTTAAAGGATCAAGATCTGCATGCATAACTATAACACTTGTCGCATGGTCCTTGATTTTGTACTCATCTAGGAATGATAGGATCTTGGCCCTCCAGATGACAAAGTTGAACATACTGTCCAGCTTGTCCTGATCTCTCAGCCCATGAGAAGCCATCTAGCTCAAATTTGACAAAAACAATACTCTTCTCCCTCTTTCTGTGTCTACACAAAAACTTTGGATCAGGGTTTATTGGTGATTGGAAACCCTCTAGCAACTACTTCTTCTGAAAACTGATTTCCCACCTGGAAATATTTCAGCCAAACAAAATCGTACAGTACTCTTCGATCGCTCTCCTGATCGAATCTTAGATCTGTTTGGATTAGATTTGATGAGTGTATGTCTTCCTCCCACTCTTTGTTGACTTAGCTAGGCACAATTCTGCACTCGCAGAATCTCCATCACACCAGCACTACTGAATATCTGAATCACTACTTCTGGATCTTGGTAGGACTTTTCTGCAACAGGAAGAATGACTGACCGTGTCTTACTTACTGGCCCAACGTAGCCTCATCGCTGCTCAGAAGTGGATTGTGTGACCCCAAACTTGGTGACGCAGTCCTTACGCTGGCTTGGGAAGGCTCTGCGTAAGTCTGATGGCCTTTTGTAGCTACAACGTTGTCCCTTCCTGGATTTGTGTTCTCCTGTTGCCAATTTTCCCTTTTCATACCTTTGCTGCTTCTGTTGCCACCCTGCAGAAAACAAATATTCTTCAGCTGATTTGTTGGAGATTCAGAATTATCTGCTATCGCTCTGATACCATGTGAAATTCTACTGTAGTATCATGGTTTACTTCTCCTAATTGATTAAATCATACAAGTTATCTTCAGAAATTAGATTTAGAAAATACCGAAGTAAACACAACTAATAGTCTACACATGCAGATCATTTATTGAATACTACACTCATTCAAACAAAGTGACACACTGATTTTTGGACATAAGTCCCCCGAAAAACACAAAGCGGGAAAATCAGTGCAACAGATACGAGGGTTTATTTTATTAAGTATAATCTGAATACAACAAATCTAGGTTCCAGATCTGGAAAACCCGACGGAGAATAAAAGAAATATGCAGCTAACATGTGGTTCCAAGATCAAATATCTAACTGATCCACACCCTCAAATGCGATTTACAAGACTCAGCCCGGATCTGGCCCTAGAAACCCCAACGCTGCCCATGAAGCCCTAGCATTAGCTTTGCTAGGCTCTGTGTTCCACTATGCTACTGAGGGACTGCATAAACCTAGAGTGGGTGACACAATCCTTATGTTGCCTCTGGAGGCCTCTGTGTAAGTTTTGAAATCTCTCTAAAGCTGCAGCGTTGCCTCTTCCTGGGCCTGTGTAGCACCTCCATAGCGGCTGAAGCCTCTGCGCTACGCAACTGCTGCTGCTTCTCTTTACTCCTCTGCGTTGTCCTTGAAAGCCGCTCCTCTGCCTCTTGCTGACTATTGGCTCCAGGATCAGATCATCCTCTCAACCAATACTACCCTCGTTGCAGAAAACTCCTCCGGAAATTCTTAGCAAACCATGCCCTAGAATTCCAAATCAGTCTCTCATCAATGCATCTGTGTGTGTGTCTCCAATTGATCCTCAAGCCTTTCTCTTATACTTTTTCTATGATCTCATCAATGGTTGAGATTAAAACATTCATAAACGACTGAGATTAAAAGGTTGCTTGATCCGTGTCTTTTAGAACATTTTAGCACATGTGTTAATTAATTCACTTTAATTATTTAATTTTCATAAGTTCATACTTAGGAAATCCATTAAAATAATTAAGTATTTGAATAAGTTGAACACCAAATGAAATTTCACCAAACACTTTCTCGGTTTTGGAGTTCAAGTGTGTCTTAGCCCCTCCACAAAATTTCAGGGCTAGAGCACACCTGATGCTATACCAACTACACAAGATCTCAATAGGTGTCCCATGTCTCTCAAGCATGGGAAACATCAGGTGGGAGGCGGGGAGGCACCCCCCACCCTAGGGGAAATGTCCCTGTGTAACAATATATTTTATTGATGAGTGCTACCTTCTAGGGACCTCCAAGATTCATTTCCACACTGAATTCCAACGAGTACTCTAAAGGAAAATGTAGCAAAATTATTTTCTTTTCCTTGAGTTCATGTAATTTAAAAGGGTGAATGTATCAAATATATTGTTCACCATGAGGTAGTTGGAGGAGGAAAACAAGCCTTTCATCACTAGAGTCTTTCATTGAGATAGTTGTGAATGTCAAGAATCGATTCCTTCCATTTATGTTGTACTTTATGACTCCATTAGCCCATGGTTGATAGCATTGGTTTTCTTTCATCACTCTTCATCCCTTGTTCATCTCCTTCATTTTCCTATCCAGACCTTATCCATTTCCATTTCCATCACATTTTGCTAAGGCTTAACCTTTCTATATCACCTAGGGCCCCTTCTCCATAGCCTTAGCAATATTATTTAGAGATAACCCCTCAAATTGGAGAAGAGCCAAACAAAAGAGAGATGAAGAGCTACTAAGCTGATAGTACCCTTTCTAAGTTGCATAAGAATATCTCCTTGATGCTGGGGACATCACATCATATAAGGTACAAAATTTTGTTGTAACATTCATCATCATAGGATTTTTTTCTTTTTTTTTCCCACTATAATCATCATCATCATAGGATTTTTTTCTTTTTTTTTCCCACTATAATCATCATCATCAGATTCTCTTCACCAAATTCACTAACATAGAATTCCATTTCTGTTCACAATTTAGCAAAAATATATTGAGTTTAATTTCTCCTCCTAATTCTTGTTTCTTCCATACATTTGGCCATTATAATTTAGCAAAAATAATTCACTTTCATTCCATGCATTTGGCCATATTTATTATTTCTCTCAAATTTTTTATCATAATTAATGATATTAAAAAACACCATCCAAACTGTCTCTGTTTCAACCACCTCATTAATTTGAAACACTTGCATAATAAAAATAAAATAAAATGTTTTACATATCATCTTATCTCAACTAATATAGCAGAATTCAATGAACTCTCTCGCATGTTTTATCATCACTCTTCATCTCTTGTTCATCTCCTTCATTTTCTTATCTATTCCTTATCCCATTTCCATTTCCTTCACATTTCATATATTACAACAACTATACATTTTGCTAAGGCTTAACCTTCCTATATCACACCTAGGGCCCCTTCTCCATAGCTTTGGAAATCTTGTTTAGAGATAAACCCTCAAATTGGAGAAGAGACAAACAAAAGAGAGAGGAAGAGCTACTAAGCTAACAAGTACCCTTTCTAAGTTGCACAAGAATAGCTCCTTGATGCTTGGGACATTACATCATATAAGGTGCAAAATTTTGTTGTAACATTCATCATCGTAGGGATTTTTTTTATTTTTTTTTCGCACTGTAATCATCATCATATTCTCTTCACCAAATTAATAAATTCACTAACATAGAATTCCATTTCTCCCCACAATTTAGCAAAAATATATCGAGTTCAATTTCTCCTCCTAATTCATGTTCCTTCCCTACATTTGGCCATTATAATTTAGCAAAAAATATTCGCTTTCATTCCATGTATTTGTCCATATTTATTCTTTCTCTCAAAATTTTGATCATAATTAATTATATTAACAAACATCATCCAAATTGTCTTTGTTTCAACCACCTGTTTAATTTGAAACACTTGCAAGATAAAAATAAAATAAAATATGTTACATATCTCAACTAATATAGCAGAATTCAATCAACTCTCTCTCATGTTTTATCAACATAACCTAATAACATCTTATTCACATATTTAGATAGGAGAAAAACAAATCTTTATTAAAATCGTTAATTATAAATACTTTTGGAAAGAAAAATAAATATTTTAAAAATTTTAATTATAAGAAAAAAATATTTTTAAATTTTTAAATTTATCATGTAAAAATATTGTGCAAATAATTAAAAAAAAAAAAAAGACTATCAAAACTTTAAAGTAATTATGTCATTATAGAGTGGAAAAAAAAGGCATATAAAATTGACTATCAAAACTGAAAAGTAAAAAGTTGTGACTGAAAAGTAAAAATGTCAGGATAGACAGGAAGAAAAGGGCATATAATCTTTTATATGACTTCAGTATTGCTAACTAAAGCTAAATTCACAAATCTAGGTTTGAAAGACGAATCTGCCTTCGTACAGAAAAGTCTGGAGGCAGCTATGTAGAACCACAAATTATCTCGAGGCAAAATGATCCAGAAGTGGAATGAAGATTAGAAGGTGAATAGCATTGCCTTGTAAATCCATGGTACATACCCTCCCATCTGATAAAAAGCTTCCAAATGCTTAAATCTGTGTTGAATCCGTACTTTACCTTCACAGTATCTCAAGGACACTGAGCCAAGATGGAAGGAAATATACTAAAAGGCAAAGACAAGGTCAAATTTAATTGAAACTCTGTTCTAATAACTGAAAGAAAATAGCGTTATTTATACGAACATGTCTCTAGTTTCCCAGAAGAGAGCATAATTCTTAGCTCTGAACCCAAAGAGAGGGCATGTCTTACAAGTAGGTAGGTAGACCTATTTTACCAAAAGAAATTCGAATGATCGCAAACATCAGTGGAGTAGGAAGGTGTCCAAACAATGGGTTAACAACACCTCCATCTAAATCACATAGAATGTTGAAGGCAGCTGAAGGATGAGCTCCCTAAAGCTGAAGGTATATGTAACATATTCAACAAAACTAGAAATGGCCACATCATGACCAAAAGTGAACTGTCAAGCAGAAATTTTAAAATGAAAGACGATGGACTCACTTAGTGATAGTGGCATATTTTAATAGGCTTTTGCTATGTCCTAAATATTTGGTATATCCGGCTTACCGGTTATTGGATATACTCTTGGTATTATAGTGGCAGCTGCCAAATTTGATATTGGGCCTCTTCCAGATTACTCTAATGAGTTATAATGAGTTACCATTCACCATGATTAAAAAAAATAGTACTAAGGCTCTGCTAGCATTATTGGTATTATTCAGAAAATTGGCATTATTCAGAAAATAGGAAAACACAATAATCACATCATATGATGATAGTCACGGAAAATATTTCTCAGAATGAGAGGAAAAATTTATACCAGATGACATACCAATATAACCTCTTTAATGGACATCAACTTTGTGCACACACCCTCCCCCAACGATCCTAGCACACACATTGAATGCCTGTTTCCATACACCATTGCAGTCTATCAACAACTTGGATGTGTAATGTAATGTTAAAATAACCACAAGTCCATTCTCGTTATGAGACAAACCATTGCTTATTAGCAGGCTGTTCTAGGAAATGACATAATCAAATGCCCATTTGCGAACCCATCAACTATTCATATTGTTCTATCTGATTACTCTACAGTTTGCAACCCATTTCAACATACTCAGATATTTGGAGTGACAATATATATTAAGAAATTGTTATTTACCGCGTCCAAAATATGCATTATTAAAGCGCCAAAAAGGCTTATAACTCCATATGCTACATCCCATTAGTCGTACCTGCCAATCAATCACCCTCTACCACTCCAAATGCACATAATAGGCCCCTCATTTCACAGCAACAAAAATTGCGTACCAGATCAGATGCAAAATGAATTTACAGAGTAAAATGATTTGCTGATTTGCCAAAGTGCGTTTAAGAGGCACCTGGTTAGCATTCTGTGCATATGCATCCGAGGTTGAGAAGTGAAAAATTGGTGAGCATGGTGCTGAAAGGAAGAAGTTTTGATGAAGTACAAAATACATTCTGTGTATGAAGGAGGATTTTGGTAGCATTGAAAAATTTCACCACATTCAATTCCACTCCGAGCTAGTAAATGGAGGCTAAATCTTCTAGCAAAAGATCCCTTTTTCAGGGATGGCCTGAGTTTCGCATGATCCAAGTTCCATGCATTACAAAACCTTGCCCTAGGGTTTTTCCTCATTACGAACTGAACCAGATGCTCAGAAATTGATTGTAGTTCCAGATTGATTGGATATTTAACTTATTAGGTCCCTGAATTCCGACAAAGGAGGAAAGATTGCTCCAAGTTTAGCCTATTCCACCAACTCATTCATTCAAAAACCTCTCAGCAGACATTAATTAACAAATAGAAAGTCTTAACACACGGCCCTATTTTTCAAGGAAGAATGGCTGAAGACATCTTACTAATCCCTCACCCTCAGGTGCTAAGGTATTCAGAAATTCTTATTACGGAAGAATTTTGTTTCTTTATAGAAGGTCAAAAATTATTAGATTGTGCCATAAAACATGTTGGTGTCCATGGAAATTCATACTGGCACCTACCTAGAAAGTTGAAACACTTATTCCAAAACTGAAAACCATCAATAGTGAAACATAAAATTTTCAAGCTCCAATCCTTCGGCCCTGAAGAAGGTCAACATATGGCTTATCTAGAGAATTCAGCATTTTCCCAGGTTTAATGTAGAAGATTAGGGACTGATTTTAACTTGGGGATGGCATTTTAATCATTAGACCTAACTTGGGGATTGCATTTTAAGACATAAAAAGGTCGTCTACACTTCAGTTTGCTTGCCTAACGCCTGCACATCATCCTGTGATAGAGGATCATCACAAATTTAACCAGGGAGGGAGAAAGAAGCAGTGCTAGAAGTTACAACCTAGAATCACAGAAGAATAATAAGGTTCCAACCATGACATGAAATTCCTCTAAACTAGGCATCAAATCCATCCCATAATTAATAGTTTACTAGAAAATACTATTAGGAAGATGATATTTAAAATACTCGGTGTAGCATACCTGATTGAGCAGGATACATTTTACATATCAGAATGAAGTCTCTAATACTGAAATGACTTATTTCAGATTTCAAGGAGATTTGGAAAGGGAAAATTACAATTTATTGGGAAGGAATTCATAATTGATGAAAACCATATCCATATTGCAGCTCAAGAAATCCACACGGGAACCTAAAAACCCTTAACCCAAAGCCTAAAACCCTTAATACGTAAGGAATGTTGCAAGCTCCAACCTATGATGTCTTCGAGCCCAAAGAATCCCAACATACATATACCTACTGAGGGAATTGATCATTTACAGAGGTTTAATGTATTAGGGACTGATTCTAAAATACCCTTGCGGGTTAGAGAGAGAAAGAATCATACTTTCACATGGGGCTGACATTTCAATTATTAAACCCGATTTACTTATTTCATTCTTTGACATAAATATGTAGTCTAAACCCATTCTCTAAATATTGAAACATTGGGACTGTCAAAATGCTTGGCTAATGCCTACACATCATCCGTTGTAATAGACGACTATCGTAAAGAAAGAATGTTCGATCCAAGAAACACAAAAGAATACTATTACACCGCCATGGTATGAAGGTCCTCGAGTTTAACCTTGAACTTCAAATAATAATTAATAGTATCAGAAGTAGGAAGCTGATATTAAAACACCTACTGTAGCAGACCTAGTTGAGAGGCCAGATGTATATCAGAATGAAGTCTCTCATGATAAAACAAATTAGTTCATTTTTCATTGAATTTTGGCAAGGTAGATGTTACGAAAATCATATTTGTTGAAAACCATATCATTATTGTGTCTCAAGTCCTGGAAATGAAAGCAAAATATGGGACTAGGGTCGGAAGGGGGATCGATCATGAATTTTCTAATATAACCTAAATTTTCATGAAACAAAACCAAAGTTGACAGTGCATAATATATTTTCAATTAAGTCTTTGGATACAGATTGGCAAGGCCTGGTCAGGGTACTCTTGAATAAGAAGCACCATTATAATCCTCCTTTACCACACCTGGCACCACCATCATAAACCTAGGCAGGGGTGGAAGAAGAAACAAATGGAGGAACCAAGAAACATGGAAGAATACTATTCCACAACCATGGCACGGAGGTCCTCCAGTTTAACCTTCAAATTCAAACCACAATTAATAGCATCATAGGTAGGAACTGGAAGCTGATAGAAAATCACCTCATGTAGCAGACCTCATTGTGAGGGCAGGCTTTTGTTGTATATACCAGAATGAAGTCTCTCATGATAAAACCAGTTAGTTCAGTTTGCAAGGAATTTTCGCAAGGTAAAATCACAAGTAGATGCAAAGAAAATCATACTTGTTGAAAACTATATCACTGTTGCATCTCAAGTCCTGGAAATGAAGGAAAAAATGGGATTGGGGTCAAAAGGGGACCAACCATGAATTTTCCAAGATACCCTGAATTTTCATGAAAGAAAAACCAGAGTGGACAGTCCATAGACTTCCAATTAAATCTTTGGATCCAGATTGGCAAGGCCTCGTCAGGGTAGCATCGCAATATCTCTTGAATAAGAAGCACAGTTCCACTCCTACACCACACCCCACCTATGACAACCCCACCCATGGTTCTCTCATAAAATGCATTTTAAATATTTTTACAAATATATGAAATTTAAAAAGAGGTATTGCGTCAAAGGGACACTGATTCCAGAGTTGGGGAGGATTGCTTGCTTTAGATGCAGGGGTTTTATTGTGCAAAAAAATTGAATTGTTGGACAGCCATTAAAATATGGTTGGTGCAAGAATTAATGGACTGTTTCCTAATTCAAATGGGCTGCAAGAGAAGGTACAAAGCCCACGTTTCTTGAAAACAGTCACAAGGAAAAGAGGATAGGAAATTAATGAGGACAACACCAGGCAAGGCAGCGAGGATAGGGATGAAGAATCCCTGCAAAAACAAGGAAAAGGAAAGCAGCGGGATCATTCGAGCTCATGCTCGGGATAAAGAGAGAGAACTCAGGCAGGCAGTGTAGAGCAAAAGAGAAAAGAGAAGGGGATTGGCTCTCAGGTTCCCTAGAGGCTGTGGGTTGAGCTGCTAGTCATTGGAGCCCTGTAACAGCTTGGGTTCCCTCGAGGCTGTGCATTGAGATAGGATCCCTAGAACCCTGTAACAACTTGGATCCCTGGAGGCTATGGGTTGAGACAAGGTCTCTTGAGCCCTATAACAACTTGGGTCCATAGAGGCTTTGGGTTGAGATGTAATGTCTGGAGCCCTATAATGGCTTGGGTCCCCTGGAGGTTGTGGGTTGAGATAATAAGCTCTGGAGCCCTAGATAACTTGGGAAGAAGCTAATCCTGAAGCAGCATCAAAGGAAGAATTGATTAAAGACCTCTAGCTATTGCATTGTTTTTACAATGGGTTCTAGACTCCATAGAAGGGAGTGAGTCACTGCGTGCTCACTTGGGGTTGGCGCTGAGCACTAACGTTTACCCGAAGGCCTGCAAGATCTCTGAGATAGATTCATGGTTGAAATAACCAACTTAGGAAATCCATGGTATGGTCAAGATTCGTTCTTACGACAGTTGTAAATATCGTTGTCCAATGCATTGCTTAAGGCAGGGTCAAGATCCCTTCATCAGGCCATTGTAAAGATCGGGTGCTAGTTTAATGTGGCGCAAAGAGGAATGCCATAAATTTATAGCACATTCCGGCTAAACCTCATCCTACCTTTGGAAGGTAACCCTAGACATGAAGGTCCCCCATTGTCGCAGCCAGATTTCCCCTAATGCGATTGGTCATGAGAGTATTCACGTGGCTCGAAGGTGGAACCCTTAAGGGTTATCCCGGGAGATTGTTATGGGAAGCAATGGGGACCAACCAAGATTAGCTGGTGGACACACCAACCTGGAAGTTCTGTGATTGGTTAGAGGTGGACCCTCATGACAGTTCGATTCGTTCAGGTTCACAACGAAACATTTTCCAGGGTGTAGGCGGGGAGAAGGTTAGGTTAATGCATCGGGATTACCTGGGCAGGTTGACGTGTGTCCAACAGTAAATCCATTGGGCAGAAGGGTGGACCACTGGCCAGGTGGCCCAGAAGTCTTATCCTAGTGGAATGTTGGAGCGAAAGAATTGAGTGCGTCGGGCAAGGTCTTGCAGAATGACGTAAGGTGGGTGCGTGGCAGGGGAAACTCCATTGTCGTGGTGCTATTTGTTGTAATTTGGCCCACCTACCGAGTCAACCCGATGAGTTCACCCCAAAATTATAATGCATGGAGTCCATAGTAAGCATCAGGAGAAGACTAGCAAGATGACGTAAGTCATACCACGCTAGTGGAGTGCATACCCGATTGGTGGAGAAGGGTCTTGTTGGATGTTGTGACCCTGAAATGATAGAGGGGCACAACAAGAGGAGTCACCATGAAGGTAGTGAGATGACATGGGGTAGGTCATAGTGGTAGGTCAGAGCGGAAGCGCGGACCAATGAGGAGGCGGCGACACGACCCCACCATCCTTGCAAGCCCGGAACAAAGGCCCCAATGGTAGTTAAAGTGCGTGCTTGGGGAAATCGTCGAGAGAAGGTAAGTGGGTTGGAGCATCTAGTGGCACCCACCCGGAAGGCATAAAGGCGTTGTGCTTAAAGGCGTTGAGCTGCAGTGAAGAGAGGAGGCTATTTCGTTCGAGAAGGTCGATAAATACAAATATAACTATACATGCGCACATATATATAAGCACACATATTACAAGCTCTAGGTTATGAGGCTCTTATGATAAGTCGAGAAGCCGATGTAAAGCACAGACTGCCTAAAAAATATAAATGTTTACGCCATTCCTCTAAAAGGACTTGAGGGGTATTAAACTTCTGAAATTGGAATCCTATTGCAGCAACTAGAAGTTATTCTCCTAATTGTTAATTTAATTTAACAATTTATTAGTTATTTGGTATGGAAAATACTGAATAATCACACTGAAATCTACACAAATAAAAAATGTAGAAGAATAAACACTAGAAGAATGCCAGCACACTCATAAAATTTACAAAATTATTTTTGGACAAAGGTCCCCGGAAAAACCCAAGTCGGGAAAACCGGTGCAGCAGATGAGGGTTTTATTTTATTATGCAATAGTGAAATTTGAGTACATCTATGGATGCCCAGCTGGAAATCCAAACAGCAAGAAAATCTGGGCAAAATATTGAAGGGAATTACCCTTCTCCCACAAGAAATCTCTGGCACGACTTGCCTTCAGCAAACTCGTTGTCCAAACCTCACCGTGAGACCCTCTGCATTGTATCCCACATGTGTGGCTTTAAATTGCCTCTGATGAAGTTATTTTTCCTTTGGCTTCTGAGGAAATCGTCTCTATGGCCTTCTAGGACCTCTGCCCGGCCTCTGGAACTATGAGAAAAAATTCTCACCACCAAATTGATCTGCTTACTGAAGCTCCTATGCAGAGCCTCTGCGCTGCCTCTTCGGGATAACTCAGCCCTCTTATTTTTTCCTCTCCGAATTTGGAAATATTTCATCCAGATCACTGTCCCTACTCAGACTGCTTCGATCACTCTGACTCTCTCTCCGACAACTGACTATTGCTACTTTGGAAATCGATCTGCCAATGAAATCGAACTGCTGAAGTGATATCCCCATTACCACATAGACCTCCTTTTATAATCCTCTGTTGGAGCACCAACGACCAAGATTAAAACCTAATCAGTGGATAAGATCATCTCTAGATCAATCTGTGTGAGTTTCTAGACTATTCTCGCCTTGACTTAATTAATACTGATTAATTAACCAATTTTCCTAAGTTTAGACTTAGGAAATATTAAAAAATTGGTTAATAATCTAATTAAGTCACTTCTTGGCAAAATTTCCATAAACGATTTTTGGGTTCTATAGATCTCATGTATTCTAGCCTCTTCACAAGGTTTCGTGGATAGAACACATTCAATGCTAGAAAAACTAACATGTGTAAATTCTGAAACTAGAAATCCTATTGCAACAACTGGAAGTTATTCTCCCAATTGTTATTTTAATTTAACAGTTTATTTGTTGTTTGCTATGGAAATACTGAATAAATCACACTACAATCTACACAAATAAACACTGTGAAAGAGTAAACTTTGGAAGAAATGCTAGCACACAAAATTTACACAATTAATTTTGGACAAATGTCCCGAGAAAAACCCAACTCAGGAAAACCAGTGCAACAGATGAGGGTTTTATTTTAGTATGCAGCAGTGAAATCTGAGTACATCTATGGATGCCCCGCTAACAATCCAAACAAAATAAAATCTGGGCAAAATACTGAAGGGAATTACCCTTCTCCCACAAGCAATCTCTGGCAGGACTTGCCTTCAACAAACTGGTCGTCCAAACCTCATCGTGATCCCCTTTGCGATGCTTTTGCACTGTCTCCCACATGTGTGGCTCGAAACTACCTCTGATGAAGTCGTTCTACCTCTGGATGCTGAGGAAATCATCTCTTGGGCCCTCTGGACCTTTGCCTAGCCTCTGGAATTGAGAATTATTTTTCTTACCACCAAATTGATATGCTCGTTGAAGCTACTGCACATAGCCTCTGTGCTGCTTCGCTGGGATAACTTGGCCCTCTTGACATTGCCTCTCTGGATCTGGAAATATTTCCTCCAGATCACTGTCTGTGCCCCTCACACTGCTTCGATCTCTCTGACCCTCTCTCCAACAATTGACTATTGATACTCTAGAAATCAATCTGCCAATGAAATCAAATTGTTGAAGGGATATCCCCATCACCACATCGACCTCCTCTTATAATCCTCTTTTGGAGCACCAACAACCAAGATTAAAACTTAATAAATGCCTAAGATCGTCTCTAGATCAATCCATGTGTATTTCTAGTATATTCTCGCCTTGAAGTAATTAATACTGATCAATTAACAAGTTTTCCTAAATTTAGACTTAGTAAACATTAAAAAATTGTAGATAAATGTCTTTCAGATTAATTTTCTTCAATCCTAATGATGTGATTAATCCGAAAGACATTTATCTACATTATGGATCACAAAAGTCTTAGATCTAACATTCAAAAATTGGTTAATAACCTAATTTAGCCACTTTTAGGCGGAATTTCCAGAAACGATTTATGGGTTCTTGAGATCTCATGTATTGTAGCCTCTCCACAATGTTTCATGGCTAGAACAAATCCAATGCTACAAAAATTAACACTCCCTCTTAGCGAGGAATGTGTGCTAGTGTTGCTGCACACCTAGTGACAACAACCTATTTCTGCACCATCTCTTGTCATGTTGCTGATGTCTGGCTGCTGCTTCCCACCAATCACTGCACAACTATGATATGCGCTGCATCTGTGCTGCTGCTGACACTGTTGAACTGCTGCCAATGATGCATCTGCACTGCAACTTTGTTGTTGCTGCTACTACAACATATGCAACTGAAAAAAATCCAAAACTGAACCAACTATGTTCAGTATGATGAATCTGTCACCCGAGTCTTGACTGCTACTAGCAAATGCACTACTAAAAATTTTGTGTTGTTGCTGACTCTGCACTGTGCCAACTACACTGCTGTCAACTCTGCACTGCGTTGCTCAACATTTGACTACTACTAGTCTCCTACAACTGCCACTCTGGCATCAGCTGCCACTGGTCCATCCTGCTACTAAATATTGTGGGCCCCTGTAGCCAGGTATTGATCCAAGAGGTGGACTCCTCAAGGACCCCACCCATTTATATCTCTCTGGAGCTACAACTCCTAGTCACCCCACCTCATTCTTGGAGGTATATCAGCAATCATGGCGAAGTTTTCTTCCAACCTGGAGGACAACCTACCAATATTGGCATCAGTTGTTGCCTGGTCCTACTTCTCCTCCTTGTCCTTCTTCCTGAGACGACACTGGGTACTGTAGTGACCAAGCTCACCACATCTAAAGCACTTAACCTTTGACAGGTATTTCTGCTTCTTCCTCTGCTCCCCCTATCCCTGACTGGAACCCTTTAATGTGAGGGCCACATTCTCCTCCTCCTTCACTATCTTCGGTGACCGGTCTGCAGCTACTGCTGCCATTGATGGAGCTCTTTAGAATATCTCGCCTCAAATCTTCTTGCTACAAGTCAACCCATACTTTGTCCCACTCTGGTAGCTTGTCTCTACCCAATATACTTTGGACAAAGACTTGGCATTCCTCTAAGACATTATTGAGCACCAACCGCACTAGCTTCGATGCTTGAGGTGCTGCCCCAACAACCGAAAACTGATCCGGAACCTCCTAAATCCTGGTGAGGAAAGGGTCTATGCCTTCCCCTTTCTGCATCCAGATGCATCTCAACTTTTCCTCGAGGTATATCATCTGCTGCTCGGAAGTACCCTGATATAACATAGCGAGAGCATCCCACATCTGCTTGGCAGTATCCTTGCCAGCTATATGCGAGACAATATGATTCCAAACTCCATCCAAGATCAACCACTTCGCCCGTGCCATCTACTTCTTGTACTCTTTCTGTTGATCTACATCATAGTGAACCACCACTACTACATCAATATAGGCTATCAGACCAAATTCGTCCAAAAGGAAGGACACCCTTGTCTTCCAGATGACATAGTTGGAAGCTCCACCCAACCTGTCTTGATCTCTAAGTCCTACAGTGGCCTGTGAAAATTCGATATATCAAATATTACTGCGGCAACTGATATTATTTATTTTATTTGTTAAATTGATTAACCAAATTATTCGCATTTTTCTATGGCAAATATCGAAACATATACACTGCAGCCTTCACAAATAAAATACTGCGGAAAGTAAATGCAAGGAAAAATAATCGCACACATATAACCACAATGACACAGTTATTTTTGGACAATCGTTCCTGGAAAAACCCAATGTGGGAAAATCGGTGCAGCATATGAGGGTTTCTTTTATTAATCTTCAACACTAATTCATGTACAAGATACTAGATAGCAAAATAGAAGAGGAACCATTGAGAGAAATTTACTGATGAATTTATCACACTCCACAGCGTTTTTATGACCCCAAAGAGGACCTTCTACCCTTTTGCCAGCCTCACTGCATCACCCTCTGCGCAGTGCCTGCGTCACTCCTCTGCGCTGGTGATATGCGTCCCTCCTATGCGCTGCCCTTTCCAGACTTCTCCTCTACTCTCGGAGTATTGCTGATGCCCTCTCTCTCCCACATGCAACTTGTTGAAATGTGTAACTAGGTCGGTCTTCATGTTGACTATGTAATCATATATTTATTCAAAGAAGATGTCAAAAGACCTTGTAAAGAAGCTCACAAACAGTCCAAAAAGATGATGGGAGACAAGCTCTAAAAGGCATTGAAAGTCAAGCCTAGACAACCCTCCAACATGCTGGAATAAACACCTCATAAAGTATTCATTATGTCAGCATACAAACTGTGGACAAGTCGGCCTAAAGTCAATTTGGTGAGTCGGCTTGAAGACCAGGAAACATACACTTATATATAACTTCTCTACAAATCATTTGAAGACAAGAAAAATTCATATAAGTTCTGTGGGTTAATAAAAGTGCAGATCTGAAGGTTAATCGAAGTACTAAAGGATAAATTGAAATACTGAAAGATAAATCGAAGTGCTGAAGGGTAAATCAAGGTACTGAAGGTTAATCGAAGTGCTGGAGGATAAATCAAAATACTGAAAGTGATGAAGGTTAAGTACTGGAGGTTAAAATCGAAGTACTGAAGGATTGAAGGTTAATGCGGATTGAAGATTACAGATTGTGGAATATACAGGAGGGAGTAGATTGATGAAGGTACAAGAAAGTACAGTTTGCGGACAGGTACAACAAGGTACAGGATTGCGGAGTGGTCCAGCAAGATTGCGGATAGGTGCAGGTAGAGTACCATACAAACATCTTTGAGTTTGAAGTATCTAAGGAAATAATTTGTCAAATTCAAAGACAGTGATCATAAGAAGAAAGGCTTATCTAAAGGTGAAAGTAAGGAAGGTAAATTAGAGATTTACCTTCCTAACTACATTTCAAGAAATTCAGTTACAAGTAAAAATAATTCTGTCTCTACATTTGACTGAGTACTTTGATAATTGACTTGATGAAAGATTAACTAAGAAGAGAATACATAAGTAAGATCACAAGTAATTATCAAGAAGAGAATTTTTGTATTAATCTCAGCCCTATAGATTCTCAACATGGTATCAAAGAAAAGGTAACAGTTAACGAAGGACATCTAAGAGACACTTATGGGTCAAATTTCAAAAACATCTAAGCAATTAAAAGGAGGATTCTCTGAAAATTTCAAGAAGCAATCACAGTCTAAATTTCACAGTCAATAGTTAGGATCATATTGAGCTAATTTCAAGAGTATTTTTGACAAACTCAGTTCGGTAGTCTAACTACTATACTTCTCGACATACCTAGTGCAATTCAGAGTGATACTTCAGGTCTGGTATTATCTACATTAACATAATCACCCACTTTCATACTATATGGTGGTACATGATTCAGTGTTGCTACAATTAAGATGATTCTTGTGCAAACACCGCAATCTTTGAGAACTCACAGTGCAATCACAATAATATAGTGCTATCTTAAAAGAACGATTTTAGTATCAAAATGAGACCTCGGTTTCATGACAGAAAGAGCACAAGACATAGGCAACCAAAAGAAGGGTTAATCATCATTACAGCAAGGACCTAATCCTTACCCTTGAAGAAGATCATCCAAAGAGAAAGCACTAACACAGCTTTTCTCAACAACCATCAAAGAAGTCATGCTGAAGACTTTATCTTCACTTATCAAGTAAGTATATTTCATTCTATAATCAAATTTGGTTAAATGACTTTGTTTTTGCAGGGAGATCTATAAGCTGGTTAGGTTACCAAGAATCGTTGCATGAGCAGGATAGTGACAATCCTCGAAGAAAGCAAAGTCATGAAAAGTATAAGAAGGATTGGGGACATCAAGAAAATATATGATAAGCTGAAAGAACTATTCTATGCAATAAATAAGGTTATGTCACTTAGACCCAATTTACACAAAATTGAGGTATCAAAGAATGAAGGGATATATTCATAAGATTTCAACTGTGGGATCTGGAAAAGAGGATAAGATGGATAACGTAACAAATAGACAAGAAAATTACCTCATTCAACTTGTGGTCTCTATACTAGATGGAAAAAGAAAAATCAAGGGCAAAAATGTTGAAGGATAAAAGACTCAAACATTTACAGAAAAAAAAAAATAGGAAGTTGAGGAAATGTGGAAAACTTATGGACATTACAATAAATATGGTCCTAAAGGGACAATCTTAATAGGAGAAAGAAAATAAGATTCAAGGAAAATCACGCAAACTTATGAATAAGGAATTGATTTTTGTTGGTTATATGATAGGAAGAAATGTAGCATCCTGATCCAAGCATGGCAGGAGCTCCTGGTCAATCAGCTCCGGGAAAACCTCTTTGACAAACTTTAAGAAAGTAGTCATCAAGAGCAAGGGTCATCATAGAAACATACTTCTGGGATGTGATGACATATTGATGAAACAAGCCAAGGGAATGAAGCTATTCATTCCTAAAACTTGCTACAGGATGACTCAAGGGAAAAAGGGTATGAGGTATGTATATATTTATATGATAAAACATTGGATGTTGTGAAGTCATGTCATATGGATGTAGGTAATGAACTTCTATATTTAGAAGTATGATCTATGGAGGAGTATCTTTCAGTGCACGGACAAATGAAATCAACATAATATGTCCTCATGGAATATGAGGTGGTTGTATATGAACAAGAAACTAGAAAGGTTATAAGTTCCTGGGAATAAAGAATGTGCAGAGAGGAAGAAATCATGACATGCAACCATGTCAAAAGGCAACTATCATCCGAAAGCGAAGAAGATGTGACTAGGAGATCTCCTGGGAGGATATGTAGACTCTGACAGAAGTCTGGTATATAAGAAGACTCTTGACAAAACATATCATTAGGAGATGTGTCAATCTGTATGAAGGATGTAGATACCTACAGGAAGATGTCATGGTGAAAGATCGTCACTAAGGTAACTTTTGTTCTAAAAGTTCATATGTATATTTTTATTTGGATGAATTTGTGCAGGGCTGCCAATCATGGGAAAGGATGTATGATCCTTGGAGATGATTCAAAGGAAAGCAGCATGGCATAACAATGGACCATATAAAAAAGTCTGGTGAATCACCTTCTGATAGCTGACATGACTCAGGATGAAAGTGATGGATGATCTGTACCCTATGAAGCTAAAAGTTGGAGATTCCTCAATATCGAAATCCATGACATTGAGGATAGGAATTCTTCATGAGCAGTTGGGTGTCTCACCATTGCTGCTAGAGGTCCCTGGATAAGAGGGAGTCTACTGATAAGTTTCTTACTTGGAAGAAACTTGGTAATTCATAAGAATGAGCTTAGGTACATTCCGTGTTTAGAAATGAGTACATTTCATTGTGGAATAGGTCCTCCCTGGTTGAGAGGGAGAGATAGACACATCATTCTATTCTTGGGAAGACAGAATGGAGGATTAGGTAATCATCTTGCATTCCATACTCTTTGAGAATGTGATAGGGCATTCAAGATAAGAGTAGTTGGGGACCGATATTCTTGGAGGGCTAGATACCCAAGAGAAGAATAGTCCAAGAAGGCCATACTTTGGGAACACCCGGGTGGAGTATGTCCCTTGGAGAGACAATGAAGAAGGTATCTATAAGTCATGTGTCTCACCGGCATCGAAGCCCATTGTCTCGTTGAAGAGATGGGGCAGTTAGTCAAGGCCTTGCACTAGGATATAACTATATGAATACAGATGCGATTACCAATCCGATTTTTCTTATGAGATTCTTTAGTTTGAAAGTGATTATGTAACTATATGAATACCTCCCTATTTAAGAGGGAGTGTTGAAAAGTGTAACTAGGCCGGTCTTCATGTTGACTATGTAATTATATATTTATTCAAAGAAGATGTCAAAAGACCTTGTAAATAAGCTCACAAACAGTCCTCAAAGATGATGATAGACAAGCTCTAAAAGGCATTGAAAGTCAAGCGTAGACAACCCTCCAACATGCTGGAATAAACACCTCATAAAGTATTAGTT
This sequence comes from Pinus albicaulis, assembly GCA_034641835.2. Classification (NCBI taxonomy): domain Eukaryota; kingdom Viridiplantae; phylum Streptophyta; class Pinopsida; order Pinales; family Pinaceae; genus Pinus; species Pinus albicaulis. The sequence continues at coordinate 85,871 of JAXQQM020082317.1, read as the reverse complement.
ATGTTAGCATACAAATTGTGGACAATTCGACCTAAAGACAATTTTGTGAGTCGGCTTGAAGACCAAGAAACATACACTTATATATAACTACTCTACGAATCATTTGAAGACATGAAAAATTTGGATAAGTTCTGTGAGTTAATAAAAGTGCATATCTGAAGGTTAATCGAAGTACTGAAGGATAAATTGAAATAATGAAAGATAAATTGAAGTGTTGAAGGGTAAATCAAGGTACTGAAGGTTAATCTAAGTGCTGAAGGATAAATCAAAATACTGAAAGTGCTGAAGGTTAAGTACTGAAGGTTAAAATCGAAGTATTGAAGGATTGAAGGTTAATGCAGATTGAAGAGTACAGATTGTGGGATATACAGGAGGGAGCAGATTGAGGAAGGTACAGGAAAGTATAATTTGCGGACAAGTACAGCAAGGTACAAGATTGATGAGTGGTGCAACAAGATAGCAGATATGTGCATGATGAATACCATATAGACATCTCTGAGTTTGAAGAATCTAAGGAAAGAATTTGTCAAATTCAAAGACAGTGATCATAAGAAGAAAGGCTGATCTAAAGTTGAAAGTAAGGAAGGTAAATCAGAGATTTACCTTCCTAACTACATGATGCAGAAATTATGCACAAATCAAAATATTGCGCACAATAGAGTGTGTATTCTCTTAAACATGAAATTCTCATCCAAAATCTTCATACAAACCAATTAGATTCAATACAACTATATATGAAGAGAGAACCGAACAAAAACAAAATACTGGCATATAATAACAACAAGAAATATCAGATTCAAGCCATTTTGGCCGAATATTACAATTGTTGCCTTCTTGGCCCTCACCATTCTTCACACTGGCACACTATCCTTCTCTACATTTTTTCTCTGTCCTATTCCATTTTATATATCTATATTTCATCCTCATACAAAGCTCATATTTATACATATTTGTGGATTAATTGGAATCCATGATTTCCTCCATAAATAACTCAACCAAATCCTAAAATAGCTTTATCCCTCTTTTGACTCAACTAAGTTCCATTTAAGGAGTTCATAATACCTAAAATATCTATCCAACCCAACTCCACTCATATCCTCAATTTATTAAAATAATATTTACAATAAACCTCACACTCAGATTTTCCTCTCAATTTATTTAAAATGTGCATAATTTATAAAATAATAAAAAAAACATAACCCCCTAAATCACCAAATACAAAATGACAATTAAGAGGGATGCTCCTGCATCAAACTCCCCATGTAGAGAAGTTTCCATAGACTCCTGTCTATGAGGTCCGTCACTTTTATGTAATAATGCGACAACCACAAGTCTCAATGACTTGCTACCTCCAGGATTCCAAACTCTGTTTTGCCACTGGTCTTTTAAAGTATCAACTCCATTTTGTAATTTTGCACAAAAGTCCTAGAATAGTATTTTCAGAACACTATTGAATGTAACTCCCACTTTTCCATACCACATCATATTTATTTATGGAAATACAGACTGGCGTAGAAACGCTGATACCCATTCTTCTAGTCTCCAAACTTTGAAAGAATCTTGAACTAGCTTTACATCAGCATCACCAACATCACTCATTCTGTCAACCGGATTCCATAGGTCTTTACAACAATTGCTTCTGCCAATTCCTCGGAGTAATTCCTCTTTGTCAATTACATCAATACGATTGATGTTTTCTGTAGTGTTTTTTCCTCTTTCTGTTACAATTTCTCTGGTCTTATCTTCTTTGGTCTCTGGCTCTTTGTCTGTTGCTTCCTTCTCCAATTGCACTGAACACTCAACTTTCTGTAATGAAGGATAATCAAGAACTTCTTCTTGATCACAACTATTGTCATTGATTTCCCCTATAGTAACAAATTTCTCATCTGGTGTTGTACCTACATTCATCAACAAATTATTAGTTTTAAAAATACAAGACCTTTCGGCCTCTTTTGATGCTTTAAGCACCAACCTCCCATCATAGTCCTTTTGGATTTCGGTAAATCCTCTTTTGAATTGCTGGTTGCTTTCATAATTATCTTGTTGGATTAATACTTTTGTTTCCTTTATGTCTCTAAGGACATAACTTTCTTGCTGCTCCTGATATTTCATCTCATCTTCAAATACTTTCTGCTCAATTTCTCTGATTTCGACATCATATTTATTAATGTCGCCACCTATACCTACAACCACATTATTATTTGAAGAGTCAAAGAATTCACTTAACTCTATAAAATTTAGAAACATTTCCTCCTTATCATGCACGACAACTACAATCTCTTCTTTATCAGGTTCTGCAAGCTTCATTTCTCCTTCAGGTTTCTTGGGCCATTTTTCCAAGAACTCTATTTCCATGTGAAATCTTTCCAGCATTTCATCACAACCTTCATTCCCAGTTTCGTTCTTCTTCTGGAAATCCTCCTGAGTCATCCTATTTTTTGTATCATCACATTGCAAAATTATTTCATTAATTTTATTAAACAAATTCATTTGTTTACCTCCTTGGAATATCACTATGGCATTTTCATTATTCTTATGCTCCATAATAGCTTCAACTGGTTGTCTTACACCAAACAAGAATTCATCTATGAATTCTTTCAGCTGCAATAAATCAATACCTTCCTCCTCTAAAAGGCATTCTCCATCATACTTCACCTCAAGGGCTTCATTCATCTTTGTGACAGTTTCACCAGACTGTCCACCATCTTCTGCACATCCTGCAAACATACACAAACTATGAGATTTAAAAATACAAGGCTTCATAACCTCATCTGCTTCTCTTGTTAACATATCTTCAAATTGTTCTGAACTATTCCAATAGTTCACGAGATCTTTCATTATCCTCTTCACCCAAAATTTCAACCTCTTCTGGTCCACAAATGGAAACTTCCATTCTCATTATCCTCTTCACCCAGAATTTCAACCTCTTCTGGTCCACAAATGGAAACTTCCATTTCTAACTCAGCTCCTCTGAGTTCTTCACGCCTCAATTGCACACTCGTCATCTGCTCGAGCTTCCTCAGCTCTTCTATTAACTGCATATTTACCTATTGATTCCTCTTTTCTTGTAGTCTATGCCATTTCACTTTCTTCCTTATGGTCCAACCATATTTTTGGTCTTTCTTATTTATCTGCAACAATTCCATCAATAACTCAAGATGAACTGTTATCTCAGCCTTCTCCCTCTCATATTCTTCATCAATCAACTGCTTCCATATGTTATTTACCTTGACATCTTCCTTCTTCTTTCTTCAGTTGTGGCCTTTCTCAGAACCTCTGAAATGACTATCAACAGTCATTTTCTCCTCCTTTGTGAACTTCATATGTTCACTTGTGGATTTCATTCAATCCCCCTTTTCAGCAAGCCTTCATACTTGCCATCCAACAATGCAAGCTTTCTTCTGGTACTTGGTATCTTTCGGTTCTATGTCTTGGAATAATTTCTAGGAAACTCTCTTTCTTCTCTTTGTTGCAAACAACAACTGCAATATTTCTTGTTATACAATGACCAAACTCTTTGGGTGTCGGGCTTTGCTGATCATGCACCCAATTCCATTTAAACCTTTGACTTGGTTTAAGACTCTTTGACTCCAGACTTGACATCAACTCTTCATCTTGGATGAAAAATGCACCCTTTTGCACAATAACTCAATGGTTTAACTTGACTCAAGCTATACAAATTTCTTCATTTGACCTTAAAATATTATTTGACTTCCAAGCTCGACCTAATAATTACAATAGTGGATATTTTGACTTTAATTCAAGTTATACAATATACCAATGAACATCTACCATTAATACATTCTCATGATGTAAAATATTCACTCTACCAATTCTCTCTCATACTTCATTCTTATGATAATATTATAAGTCACTAATTATATCATCTCCCATTATCACTTGATTTTACTCACATGATACTTAAGCCTTTAAATCAAAATGCAATCCACTTTTTCCAGGATTTATTTTATGATGAAAATAAAATAAACCATTTAATTTTCAACATTTAAAATACCTTTTGAAAATGAATTTTCATACCTTACGTTTCTTTCAAGGTTATTTAATAAACCTTTTCTTTTCAACTTCAACTCTCCAGACTTCATTCCTCTATATCGTTCTTATCACTGTGAATATTTGCATGCCCTTCATCGACATTGTACAAAAAAAATACCATAATATCTTCAACACGCTCACCATCTTAGTGTAGATAGTTTTCCTGTACTTCCATGCAGCTCCTTATTTGCAGTGACGGTTCTCATGCAACACCATCTCTCTTCAATGCACAAAAACAATTCCTCCATAGGAATTTTCCAAATTTTTCTCTTAACATGGTGGCATCAACATATTTCTCTGCAACAACAAACACAAACCATACTATCTTCTGAACAGAACAATGTGAACACTTTCACATGCGCTACAAGCAACGATCAATCATGATTTTTAACTCATGGAAATCATAAATGCTCCTTTACAAGCTTGCTCCTCCATGTAGATCTCAGTTATCACAACCTCAAAACGATATGTCACAACCACACTCGAACCATATTTGCACATCAATTTCTGAGATGGATTTCAATTCTATTCCTTAAACTTTGGATTGATTTCACTCTTTCATAAAATTTACAAAAATTAACTTCTCAAGTATGGCAAGGGGAATTGAATCATCCAAAGATTATCGGCTTGCTGAATTGATGACAATCATGCCCAAGAAATAATTTACACTGAAGACAAAAATAAGAAAGAAATGCTCCACCGCAGGACCAGAAAATCAAGATTGATGTCGTAGAGGTTCCTTATTCTCACAAATCTAAGAAAGAATGCAGATCCTTAGTATTTTAAACTAGATCTGGAAGCTCACTACACTCTCGTTGCTTCTACTCAAAAATCAGCGTTTGGAGGTGTTACGAATTCTGAAACTTTGCACTTTTCCTGTCTACTAGGCGCTTGTCATTTTTTTCTTGCAGACCCAAAGACATAGTGGTCGAATATCCTGAGCTTTGAATATATTGAGCTTCTGATTGACCAATTTTACCAACAGTCTCAACCAATGATCTACCAGAACATTGAAATCACCAAACCACTGCTATCACTGCTACATGCCAAGGAGGTTGACCAAGCCACGCAGCCACGCAGATTCAGGTGCAATCTAGCAACCACTGCACTTGCTTCCAAAATAGCGTTCACTTTCCATTTCACAGTATCCACACCCACCTTATATCCAAGTTAAACATTTCGTTTGGCATTTCTTATGACAATCTAGGATTACACCAACTTTTATTTGTGGGTTACTAGATCGATTCTTCGATTGGAATTAATGCCATTCGCACATTCAATTCAACAACACTTATCCACACATATATATAATTGCATAGTCAAATAAACAACATAAAACATGGAATGATATAATAATAAATATATAAATTTCACATGGGCCAAATATTTCATTGGTTGGCCCTTTGCGCTTGCATTCTTCAAAACAGCACACACAACACACTCGAACCAATTTACTCCCACAACAGGCAGGCATCTTCCCGCTCTGATACCAAAATAATGTAGAAATTCTGCACAAATCAAAACATTTCACACAATAGAGTGTGTATTCTCTTAAACATGAAATCCTCATCCAAAATCTTCATATAAACCACTTAAATTCAATACAACTATATATGAAGATAGAACCGAACATAAACAAAATACTGGCATATAATAACAACAAGAAATTTCAGATTCAGACCATTTTGGCCGAATATTACAATTGTTGCCTTCTTGACCCTCACCATTCTTCACACTGGCACACTATACTTCTCTACATTTTTTCTCTGTCCTATTCCATTTTCTATATCTATATTCCATTCTCATACAAAGCTCATATTTATACATAATTGTGGATTAATTGGAATCCATGATTTCCTCCACAAATAACTCAACCAAATCCTAAAATAGTTTTATCCCTCTTTTGACTCAACTAAGTTCCATTTAAGGAGTTCATAATCCCTAAAATATCTATCCAACCCATCTCCACTCATATCCTCAATTTATTAAGATAATATTTACAATAAACCTCACACTCAGATTTTCCTCTCAATTTATTTAAAATGTGCATAATTTATAAAATAAGAAAAAAAACATCACCCCCTAAATCACCCAAATACAAAATGACAATTAAGCAGGATCCTCCTGCATCACTACATTTCAAGAAATTCAGTTACAAGTAAAAATAATTCTGTCTCTATATTTGACTGAGTACTTTGATAATTGACTTGATGAAAGATTAACTAAGAAGAGAATACATAAGTAAGCTCACAAGTAATTATCAAGAAGAAAATTTTTGTATTAATCTTAGCCCTACATATTCTCAACACAACTCACCCTCTGATTTGATTTTCTCTTGTCAAACTTCAGCCACTGAGAAAATTGATCTTCTTGGGCAACTGAGTATCTGCACTGGTGTGTTTTTCCAAGTGCCCATCGAGTTGCTTCTTATAATCTCTTGTTGAGATATCAACTGCCAATATTAAAACATAATCGATGGCTAAGGTTAGCTTAGACTTGATCCTCGTCTTTATCTAGAAGATTCTCACTATATTTAATTAATACACTTTAATTAATCACACTTCCTAAGTTTATACTTGGGAATACATTAAAAATGATTAATTATTTTAATTAAATCATCTCCAGTTGGAATTTTCCCAAATGATTTCTCCCACATGTGTGGCTCAAAACTACCTCTAATGAAGTCATTTTGCCTCCAGTTGCTAAGGAAATAGCCTCTCTGACCTTCTAGGACCTTTGCTCGGCCTCTGGAATAGAGAACGATTTTTCTCACCACCAAATTGATCTACTTGCTGAATCTACTACGTAGAGCATCTGCGCTGCCTCTCTGGGATAACTCAACCCTCTCATTGCTGCCTCTCTGGATCTAGAAGTCTTTCCTCCAGATCACTGTCCATGCCCCTCACACTGCTTCAATCTCTCAAACTCTCCCTCCGGCAACTGACTGTTGCTACTCTGGAAATGGATCTGCCAATGAAACCGAACTACTGAAGTGATATCCCTATCACCACATCGACCTAATCTTATAATCCTCTGTTGGAGCACAAATGGCCAAGATTAAAACTTAATAAATGGCTAAGATCATCTGTGGATCGATCCATGTGAGTTTCTAGACTATTCTCGCCTTGACTTAATTAAAATTGATTAATTAACTAGTTTTCCAAAGTTTAGACTTACGAAACATTAAATAATTGGTTAATAATATAATTAAGTCACTTCTAGGTGAAATTTCCAGAAACAATTTCTGGGTTCTGGAGATCTCATGTATTCTCTCCTTTCCACAAGGTTTTGTGGCTAGAACACATCTGATGCTACAAAAACTAACATGTGAAAATTATGAAACCAGAATCCTATTGCAACAATTGGAAGTTATTCTCCTAATTGTTAATTTAATTTAACAATTTATTTGTCATTTTCTACAGAAAATACTAAATAAATCACACTACAATCTACACAAATAAAAACTGCGGAAGAATAAACATTGGAAGAAATGCTAGCACACACTCATAAAATTTACACAATTATTTTTGGACAAAAGTCCCCGGAAAAACCCAAGTCGGGAAAACCAGTGCAGCAGATGAGGGTTTTATTTTATTATGCAGCAGCGAAATATGAGTACATCTATGGATGCCCAAATGGCAAGCCAAACAACAAGAAAATCTGGGCAAACTACTAAAGAGAATTTCCCTTCTCCCACAAGCAATATCTGGCATGACTTGCCTTCAACAAACTGGTCGTCCAAACCTCAACGTGAATCTCTCTGCGTTGTCTCCCACACGTATGGCTTGAAACTTCCTCTGATGAAGTTGTTCTGCCTCCAGCTGCTGAGGAAATTGTCTCTCTAGCCTTTTGGGACCTACGCCAAGCCTCTGGAACTGAGAACGATTTTTCTCACCACCAAATTAATCTGCTTGTTGAAGCTACTATGCAAAGCCTCTGCGCTATCTCTCTAGGATACCTCGACCCTCTTGTTGCTGCCTCTCAGTATCTAGAAATATTTCCTCTAGATCACTGTCCCTGCCCCTCACACTACTTCGATCTCTTTAAACCTCTCTCCAGCAACAGATTGTTGCTACTTTGGAAATGGATCTACCAATGAAATCGAACTACCGAAGTGATATCCCCATCACCACATTGACCTCTTCTTATAATCCTCCGTTGGAGCACCAACAGCAAATATTAAAACTTAATCAATGGCTAGGATCATCTTTGGATTGATCCGTGTGAGATTCTAGACTATTCTCGCATGACTTAATTAATATTGATTAATTAACCAGTTTTGAAACATTAAAAAATTGGTTGATAATCTAATTAAGTCACTTCTAGGCGGAATCTCCATAAACGATTTCTGGGTTCTGGAGATCTCATGTATTTTAGCCTCTCCACAAAATTTTGTGGCTAAAAAACATCTCATGCTATAAAAACTAACAAGGGGTTGGGGTACATTACACCATCGTCATAAACTTAGAAAGGGAGGGAGGAAGAAAATAATGTTGGAACCAATAAATGCAGAAGAATACCATTACACAACCATTGCACAAATGTCTTGCACACTTTAACCTTGAAATTAAAACCACGATTAATAGTATCATAATTAAAAGTTGATAGAAAAACAACTTGTGTAGCATACCTCATTGAGAGGGCATATTTTAACAGGCACACACACACACACACACACACACATATATACCAGATTTTAGAGGGCAGATTTTAGTCCCCTTATGACCAAGGGGACTAAGGTCAAAAGGGGACCAACCATGAGTTTTCTAATATAGCCTGAATTTTCATGAAAGAATACCAGAGTTGACAGTGCATAATAGACTTTCAATTAAGTCTTTGGATCCAGATTGGCAAGGCCTAGTCAGGGTAGCATCATAATATCTCTCGAATAAGAAGCACCATTCCACTTCTATACCACACCACTGTCATAAACTTAGGCAGGGAGGGAGGAAGGAAAAAATGTTGGAACCAAGAAACGCAAAAGAATAGTATTACACAGCCATGGCACGCAGCTCCACCAGTTCAACCTTGAAATTAAAACCACGATTAATAGCATCATAAGTAGAAAGCTGATACAAAAACATCTCATGTAGAATACCTCATTGAGAGGGCAGGTTTTTGCTATATATATCATAATGAAGTCTCTCATGATAAAACCAATTACTTCAGTCTGCAAGGAATTTTCACAAGGTAAAATCACAAGTAGATGGGAAGAAAATCATGGTTGTTGAAAACTATATTAATATTGCGTCTCAAGTCCTCGAAATGAAGGCAAAATATGGTACTAGGGTCAACACGGACCAACCATGAATTTTCTAATATACCTTGAATTTTCATGAAAGAAAACTAGAGTTGAGTCTTGACGGTACATAATAGACTTTCAATTAAGTCTTTGGAACTAGATTGGCAAGGCCTAGTCAGGGTAGCATCACAATATCTATTGAATAAGAAGCATTGTTCCACTCCTATACCACATTGCCATCATAAACTTAGGTAGGGATGGAGGAAGAATAAATGTTGGAAGCGAGAAAGGCAGAAGAATATTATTACACAACCATGGGACAAAGGTCCTCCAGTTTAACCTTGAAATTCAAACCGCAATTAATAGCGTCATAACTAGGAAGCTGATAGTAAAAACACCCTGTGTAGAGGACCTCATTCAGAGGGCAGATTTTTTCTCTATATATTAGAATGAAGTCTCTCATGATAAAACCAAAATTTTGGCAAGGTCAAATCTAAAGTAGATGCGAAGAAAATCATAGTTGAAAACCATAGCATTATTGCATCTCAAGTCCTGTAAATGAAGGCAATAATATGGGACTAGGGTCATAAGGTGATCAACCATGAATTTTCTAATATATCCTGAATTTTGATGAAAGAAAAACCAAAGTTGACAGTGCATAGTAGACTTTCAATTAAGTCTTTCGATCCAGATTGGCAAGGATTCATTAGGGTAGCATCATAATATCTCTTGAATAAGAAGCATCGTTCCACTCCTACACAACACCTCAAGTAAATATTAATTTGGAAGAAGGAAGAATCAGTGAAGTTGGCTATCCCACTAAAAAAATTAATACAACATATTATAACAAGATGGAACAACAAGAAGGAAATTACTCATATTCAGCTAACTCAGTTGTTGATTAAACAACTCTGCAACTCCTAAAAAGGAATAATAAGGAAGACAGCTCTAAGCACCACACCAACAAAGAAATCATTAAAAAGAAGCAAAAAGAAAAAAACTAATTTACCTTGAAAAATATGATGAACTATAATAAAAGGATGAAGAGGACAATTCAAAAAATATTGAATCAGAACAAAGAAAAATAAATGTGGAAAGTAGAGTGTCTTTGAAAGTGACAAATTTTGCAGAGACTGAAAATTAAAGTAATAGCCAATAAATAGTAAAGGGCCAACGCAGACATGGGAGAAACCTCCACCCACGAATAATAGATTTAGCATGATGTCGAAGAACAGTATGAAGGGATAGGATCAGTCCAACACTTAGATCAGACCATGTCCAGTATCACGAAACATGCACAAACAATCTGCAATTAATCATTGATCAGAGAAAAATGAGGATTGAATATGAATGAGCCAACCATCAATTTGATGAAGAAACAGTCTAATCGCAGGAGAAAGAAAAACAAACCATGAGGGGCTCATACAATCCCTACTTCTTGAGCAAAATATGATGAGGGACAAATATCATAAGCTTGCAAGGGAGAATAAATTCTCAAAACGTAGATCCAACACCCTAATGATAAGTCAGACACCAACAGAGCCAGAAAGTAAGTATAGTACTGTTTTTCTAGTTTTGTGTTTTATAATTTTGCCCAAGCCAATTGCAACATTTTCAGATACCTATTAGTGACTAACAGCGTTTGCTAAGTTCTAACCTAATTTTACTATGACATTGACTCAATGTCCTTAGCTTAGAATTTCTAGGTATTTACAAACAATCCCTACTTCTTGAGAAAAATATGATGAGGGACAGATATCATAAGCTTGCAAGGGAGAATAAATGCTCAAAACGCAGATCCAACACCCTAATGATAAGTCAGGCACCAACATAGTTATAAAGTAAGTATAGTATTGTTTTTCTAGTTTTGTGTTTTACAATTTTGCCCAAGCCAATTCCAACATTTTCAGATACCTATTAGTGACTAACACCTTTTGCTAAGTTCTAACCTAATTTTACTATGACATTGACTCAATGTCCTTAGCTTAGACTTTCTAGGTATTTACAAATAATACATTACGAATGATATGGACCAAATAACAAGAGAAAATACAAAAATTAAGGAGGTCAAGCTAAATCAGTCCAACACTTAGATCAGACAATGTCCAGTATCATGAAACATGCACACAAAATCTGCAATTAATCATTGAAACGAGAAAAATGAAGATTGAATATGAAGGAGCCAACCATCAATTCGATGAAGAAACAATCTAATCTCAGGGCAAAGCAAAACATACAATCCCTACTTCTTGAGCAAAATATGATGAGGGACAAATATCATAAGGTTGCAAGGAAGAATAAATGCTCAAAATGTAGATCCAACACCCTAATGATAAGTCGGGCACCAACACAATCAGAAAGTAACTATAGTACTGCTTTTTTTTATTTTTGTGTTTTACGATATTGCTCAAGCCAATTCTAACATTTTCAGATACCCTATTAGTAACTAACAACTTTTGCTAAGCTAATTTTACTTCGACATTAATGCAATGTCCCTAGCTTAGATGTTCTAGGTATTTACAATTGACAAGGATGACCGACCAAGACTTACTCTATATAAGTTGAGACAAAGGCCATCAAGCTAATAAAACATTCCACTTTTCGACAACAGTTAAAGAAAAATGATAGAAGAAAGGGTCAACATTTCTTCAAACCAAAATTCACTATAAATCTTTTTCTTCTTCAGACTCACTCTCGTACGTACATGATCCCTATGGAGTATATCTCACGGAAGAATTCTATGAAGTGCTCAAACCCTTTTGGCATTCACAAGTATGAAAAACTCTGCATCGCAAACCCTTTTGCCATTCACAAGTATAAAAAAACTCCGCTTCGCAAACTCTTTTGGCATTCACAAGTATGAGAAAACACCAGATCCAAAAAGGAGAAGGGTCAACATTTCTTCAAAAGAAACTCACTAGAAATCTTTTTCTTCTTAAATTCACTCTCCAACATGCATTTACCCAAAACCCCTGCTACTCAACTCACAAAATAATTTAATAATTTAAGAGATTATTTTCAATAAGTGGTTATCCAGTGTACTGATGATTATCCCCGGCCGAAGAATTCTCTGCAGTGATCAAAACGTTTTGGCACACAAATGTGAGAAAACTCCATATCACAAAGCCAAGGGGCTTAGGAAAAGATAATTAATTTCAGGGAGAATGAAATGGACAAAGGAAACAGAACGAATAGTTAAATCATCCTACGCGATGGCTCATCATTTCAATTCCCCTCCCAGTCCTACAAGCTTCGAATCGTCCTTCAAGGTCAAAAGTTCTATTATGCCTCCCTTCCCAATGTTGGGTTTCAGTTTACAGGTCCTACTTATTATCGAACTCGACCTCCGTACTAGAAACAAAAACAGAGCCTAAGTACCACATGGCCTCTCCAGGTCAAACAATCCAATTCATTTTTTCGTTAAAACTGCTTGTTACATTAATCTACTCGATATGCTGGCTCACTCCATACACTAGATTTTTTTCAACTTTCCTTCACCACCAAATAACAACAGTATAACTCAATCTAACCCGCTCAAGATCATGGATTTGCTTTAAAAGGTATTTCATTTCAGTGTGAATAGAAGACGACGCAGAAGTACTTGGTTAACCAAACAAATTCAGTTGATAACTCATGATTTTAATTTAACTTGGTTTTAAAATAGGAGTATATTTTAAAAATTGGAAAATTTAAGAGAGGGAAAATTGATACTGGTAAAAATTATGAATTATGAGTAGATACAATATGATTTACATATAGTCAAGTAAAATTATCATTTCATACAATATGATTTATCAAACCTGTGGGCAAGCCTCTATACTGATGTGATGTAGATATGTGTAAATTTTATATTATTTTTATTTATTCTAAAAGCTAATTATATATATATATATATATATATATATATATATATATATATATATATTAATTATATGAGTTTTATTTTATTAGAAGTGAAAGTATAGAAGTCTCATAGTATTTCTCTACATTTTATGGATGATAAACTAAGTAAACCATAAGCCTTAGCCAACAACAATTTTAAAAAACTTTACATATGCTTATAAACCACTTAAATAACAAGAACTCAACCAACTAAACAATCCGTTATATATAATTTTAATATACATATACTATTTTTTAGAATATTATAATAGAGTTTCCCCTATCGAGAACCTAGCTATGGCTAGGCTTCTGTTGTACAAGCATAAGCTCAATAGCATAGGAGACCATAGACTTTCTAAGCTGGCTTTAAATTCCAGCCAAAACCACCTAAGGCTTAAACGAGGTTGGTATAAAGACACTAGGGCCTAGTTAAACCATTGGGAGATTGACGAGAATGTTGCATTGCAAGACATCAATAACATTAAAAAAATTGTTACTTCTAAGTTCAAAGAAAAAATGTAGTGTGAGAAAGATCTAGCAACTAAAAGAAAATTAAGGTATTATAAGGAGGTCATCAACCCCACCTTAGAAGCTCAAAGGTATCTCTCTGTTTTAACTAGCTCAAAGAAGAAAATTAATATAGCCAAGATTAGAACGAACTCTCATGAGCTCCATAGTGAAACAGGTCGTTGGACAGTTCCTAAAACACGGACAGTTCCTAAAACACCATGGATGGAAAGGATTTGCCATATTTGTGAGAATATGAACATCGAGGATGAAAATCACTTCCTCTTAGAGTGCCCGCATACAACCACATTAGAGCTCAATTTCATAATCTTGTTGCAATACTGACATTTCTAGCCTTTTAAGATGTCAAAATAATAGTGAGCTCGGGAGACTTCTCTCCAAGCTTTTTGAGCATAAGAATAAAATCTTAAATCAAATTAAATAACTCTTTTCTTTAGGTCCTATACACCAAAGATTGGTATCAGTGAACCTTAACCACCACCACCATCATCATCATCATCAATTTTAAAAAATATATAGTTTTTAAAAAATATATATATTTTTTATTTTATAAAATTAAAATGAATAAATATATAATTTAAATTAATTTAAAAAATAAAATAATTAATTTTTTTCCCAAATTATGTATATCTTCAAAAACTAAAATCAATTAAGTAGATTATTTTTTGTAAAGCTTGACTCGGCTCTGAAGGTTGACTCGGCTCTGAACTGAAAGAACTAGTCACATCCAGCGTTGAATTCCAAATCGACAGACAACGAAATTTAGCTTAGACTTGTTGTGAACTCCAGCGATTAAAATGACAAAAAATCGAGAGAGCATTGATCCGAATTGACCGCTGGAAAATCTTCTACTGCATGCATTGAACACTGTTGCATGCGTTGGCAGAGTCTGCATGCAAGCAACCATGGCTTCCGGAGGGGGCCCTGAGACCATTCCCCCCATTTCAGACCTCATGGCGTTCAAAAAACTAACTGCAAGAGCGAATAAAAGAACGCTGACAGAGATGCAGCAGAAATTTGTTAAAAAACTGGATTGCATGCCTTCAGTCGAGCTACCAATCGAAGAAACTTGTAGATCTGCCCTCAATCTTGTAGATAGAGGGCTCATTGGTCAATTTACAGGCCTCTGGCCTTCACCTAAAGCAGTAGAGGAATGGGTGCAGAGGAACTGGTCTCCGCTAATCTCCGAAGGGATCAAAAGCCATTTCGTTGGAAAAGGCTTCTTCGTCTTTGTATTTGAAAGTGCAGAAGACAAAAACCTCATTTTCTGGAATGGACCATATTTCATGGGGCCACAAGGGTTGTACCTAAACAAATGGACCCCTGATTTCGACCCAACTCAGGATGTGTCGTCGGCTATTCCAGTTTGGGTCCGTCTCTCCCATCTTCCGCTGCACTATTGGAACCAAAAATCACTGCAAACTATAGGCAACTCGTTGGGAAAGTACATAGATCAAGCAGTGAGGAAAGATCAGTATTCCTGCGCACGGATCTACGTAGAGGTAGATCTGGAAGTAGGGCTCCCGGAAGCGATAAAATTAACTGTCGCAGACTGGATGCACATCCAGGAGCTAGACTATGAGCAGTTACCATTCAAATGCCGATACTGTCACGATTATGGCCACTTTGCAAGATATTGCAAAAAAAAGACCACAGAGGAACAGGAAAATGCAAAAGCGGAACAATGGACAAAAGTGCAGAAAGCAGGATCAACAAAAAATAGAGGCAAGAGCAATGCAAAAGAAAACAAAACCCCATTAGATCCCCAGGATCCTGGATCTGGGACCTCCAATCCCACATCAACAGCAGGTATACAGATCATAGATCCTAACAAGGAAGTAGAAACAAAAGAGCCGAACAAGGATAGCATGGAACAAGACCAGACCTCCCCCAGTGGTAAAAGCAAAGAGGTAGAATGGAAGCAGGCAACAACTCCAGAAATTACCCCTTCTCCCTCATATGCAGATATAGCTAGGAAGAAAATCATAGATCCACTCAGCTCCTCAGAGGAAGAGACCTTGGAGAGGCCTGCTAAAAGAGCAGGAAGGAAGTCGTGCAGAGAAGCAAGGGAGGAAGAGGCAGAGAGACAAAAAACTCAAGGAAGCTAGGCCACAATAGAAATGTCAATCGGAAGAAGCACAAGAACAAGGCCTCCAAAAGGAGGAATAAGCACTACTCCCAATAGTAAGTAATGATAATTGTCTCTTCGAACTGCAGAGGATTGGGGAACCCGTCAAATGTCAAAGCAGTCAAAGATCTTATGAAAACGGAACCAGCAGAGATCCTATTGCTCCAAGAGACAAAAATTGAAGGGGACACTCTTCTAGAAATCAGGGAAAAGAAATGGCAAAAGAATTAAGGTAAAACAGTGAGCGCAAGGGGTTCTGCAGGTGGAATAGTCACCCTATGGAAGGAGGACCAATTCAAGCTAGTCAACACATACACCACTCAGCACTGGATCTTCACTGAGCTGAAGCACATAGAAAGTAAGTTAACTATTGCCTTATTCAATCTTTATGTTCCGGTAACCTATGCAGAAAAAAAAAAATTGTTGGCAAACTGTAAATGAATTTTGGAACTTCAATCACCAAACAACATAATCATAGTCGAATATCTCAACATAGTGATGAAAGGAAAAGAAAAAAGAGGTGGTAGAAGTAGCAGGGATCAAATGCTACACGTGGTAGAAGACATAATACAACAATGGGAATTACTGGATATCAAACCAAAGAAAGGGCTATACACTTGGACAAATAACAGGACAGGTGCAGATCATATCTCAGCAAGACTTGACAGATTCCTAGCACAAATCACCTTACTCCTGGAAAGAAGGATCATCTCCTCAGATATCCTTCCAAAACTTACCTCTGACCATAAGCCCATCCTTCTCTCGATGGAGGAGGAAGAGAATTTGGGTCCAATCCCATTCAGATTCAGCCCGCTTTGGAGAGAAAGAAGTGGATTTCAAGAGACAGTCAGAAAAGCCTGGTCACTTTCAGTCATAGGCTCTCCTAGCTATATATGGGAACAAAGGTTAAAGAAAACCAAGAAGGCGCTGAAAGAATGGAGTAAGATTCCTACATGCACACCCAACAGTCAAAGAAAGGAAGCATTACAGCAATTGGGAAATCTGCAAAGAGAAATGGACTCTATAGACATAACAACAGTAGCACTGGATAAAGAGCAGTCAGCCCAATGCAACACCTTCCGCTCATTTAGGATAGAAGAAGACTATTGGAGATTAAAGTCTCAAAGTCTATGGTTAGAATCCGGGGATAGGAACACCACTTATTTCCACTGGCAATGTAGGGCAGGCCTTTCTCGAAACCACATTTATGAAATCTCAACCTCTGGTGGGACGCTTTGCAAGGGAATAGATCAAATTAAAGAGGCTGCAGGCATGCAATTCCAAAATCTATATAGTAAAGGGAATGAAGGCAATAAAGAAGAAAATGAAGAGTTCCTCAAAAACATCCCATCACTGGTATCCAAGGAGGATAATATAGCTCTCCTGAAGCAGGTCACTGAGGAAGAAATCAACAAAATAATTTGGGCCATGGAACCCGACAAAGCGCCCGGGCCAGATGGATTCACAATCCACTTTTATAGAATATGCTGGGAAATAATAAAAGCAGATTTAATCAGAATGATCAGAGGTTTTTTGCAGAAAGCAAAGATGGGAGGTAGCACAAACTCAATCTTCCTAGCACTAATACCAAAAGAAACCAATCCGGAAACTTTTGAAAGGTTTAGGCCTATTTTATTATGTAATGCATCATACAAAATAATAGCTAAGATCATCACTAACATAATGAAACCCCTGCTAGGCAATCTCATCTCCCCCTCACAAGGAGGTTTCGTCAAAGGAAGACACATCTTGGATAACGTCATCCAAGTTCAGGAAACTATACATTCCAGCAACACAAGAAAAGAGAAAGGAATGTTGGTCAAGCTTGATATGGCCAATGCATTCGACAGAGTCAACTTATCATTCCTTTATAAAGTTCTTCGGAAGAGTTTGTAGAATTGATAAAAGCATGCACTAGTAGGCCTTGGATAGCCCCAATGGTAAATGGGAGGCCAGCCAGCTTTTTCCAAGCCTTGAGAGGATTAAGGCAAGGATGCCCCCTCTCTCCCTATCTGTACATACTTCTGGCGGACACATTGAGCAGAAAGCTTGAGCTGGACAAAACAAATGGAAAGGCCCCAGGTCTGCGAATAAGGAAAGAGCTGGAGCCTATCAATCACGCCCTTTTTGCTGACGATTCACTCATGCTGGGCGGGGCTTCCTGCAGAATAGCCAATGCATACAAGTCCACATTACAAGCATACTGCAAAGTCTCAGGGGCCTTGATAAATGAACGAAAAAGTGCAGTCTACAATTGGAACGTTGAAGAAGCAGAAATTCAGAAAGTAGCAAGTATATTTGGGTTCAAAGGACATTCAAAATGGGACAAAATTAATTACCTTGGGCTTCCACTCACCCTGGGCATAAACAGGTGCGCACTGTGGGAGGAAATTTTGAGCAAAATCAAGTCAAAAATTGAATTCTGGGGTGGGCAGTGGCTCACCCACGGAGGCAAACTTATACTGATAAAAACTGTGCTCTCAGCACTCCCAATTTACAAGGCCTCGTTCTTGCTGGCCCCAAAATCAATCACAGGACAGTTAAACAAACTCCTGAGAGATTTCTTATGGCATGGAGGCAGGGGAAATCAGCGAAAACTTCACTTGGTGAAGTGGGAAACTGTAAAACGTTCACTCAGAGATGGAGGGATGCAAATCACAGATCCTGAGCAAGTGAATATAGCTCTTGGCTGCAAGATACTCTGGCACATGTTCATCGACCCTAATCACCCAGCCTGCAGAATGCTGAGATACAAGTACCTGCCTGGAGCATCGATAAGACATCTGGAAAACGCTGTCAAAAAACGTGGAACCCAACTGTGGGAGCTGTGTAAAAGGAGCATACCAGTCTTCATTAAACATCTCTATCGAATCCCTGGAAGTGGTAGAACGGTTAAGCTCTGGAAGGATAGAATAATGGGGAACGAACCACTTGAATTCAAGACAGAGTTCCCTGATCTGCGCAATCTGCTAAAAGAAAGAGGCATAAAATGACTTTCAGAGATCTCGGAGTGGGATGAACAAGGCAGCTGGCAGGCGTGGAGGCTCAACGACATTCCAAATCATCTAACCCAGTAAACAACCCGACTCAAAGCCGATCTGAAAGATGCAGCCCCTGTGCACCAGAACACTGCAGATACCTGGGGATGGGGGTCTTCAGGAAAATACACCTCTGCAAAGGGATTCGAAGCTCAGCAAAGTCAGCGCAACTGTATGCAACCCTCAGCCTTTTGGATGTAGGTGTGGGATGCAACGGCGCTCCCAAAAATCAACTTCTTTTTCTGGACAGTCATGCAGAAAAAAATTCTAACAGGAGAAAACCTTATGAAGAGAAATTTTGCAGGGCCGCATAGATGCGTCCTATGCAAACATCACGATGAAACAATTGATCATCTATTTGTAGCATGCTATTTCGCAGCTAAAGCATGGGAACTCACCCTCCATGGATTGAACAGTGCGACTCCAACAAATTTGACAGTAACTGAATGCTTCATGACATGGAAAGACCGCTACCCCTCGAGCATCAACAACAAGTCACTATGGGCTAGGGTATGGATCACTATTCCAAAGTACGTGTGCTGAAAATTGTGGTTAGCTAGGAATGAACAGATTTTTAATAATGTATGTTGGATTTCGACCACAGTGGCAGCCAAAGCAAAAGGCCTGCTCCTTGAAACCTTGAGCAACCAACCGTTAAAAGACGAATCCACACTATTGTCTGCTGAAAGGAAATGGCTTGGGACTTTTGTATTTCGAAACAGAAATCAAAGTGCAGTGAGACCCCACCAAAATCCAGAATGGAGACTAAGAGGAAAAGATGAAGAATTTCAGAGTTGGTGGCGAAAACAAGGAATACCGACGATCTTCTTTGACGGAGCATCTAAAGGAAATCCCGGTATAGCAGGCGCTGGAGGTCTCATTCTCTCCCAGGACAGATCTTCCAAAGAGACCTACAGTTGGGGCTTAGGATAGCGGACCAACAATCAAGCTGAAATCCTGAGCTTGATGAAAGCCTGTCAAATCGCCAAAGAAAGAGGAATCAGAGAAATCCAGGCATTCAGAGACTCTGAAATGTTGATTAAAAAAATCCATATGGAAAGCAAGTTCAATGACGCTGCCCTAAATAAGTAACTCCAAAGGCTTCGGAACATAATTCAAGAGTTTGCCACCTTCAATTGCTATCATATTCTTAGAGAATCGAACAAGGAAGCTGACAAATATGCCAACCAAGGCTGCACACTAGCTCAGGGAGAACTCAGCATAAACAACAAAGCGCCAATTCAAATATGTATCCCATGATAAGAGATAGAGATAGTAATAGAAACAGTAAGAAGAAATGTAATGAAGGCTGCTTTGGCTCAGGCCCAGCCTGATCTCATCTATAAATAAAAACACTATCCGTTCCATTAAAAAAAAAAAAAACAAAAAAACTAAAATCAATTAATTTCAAATATTATTTAAATATTTCTTTGTTTCTTAATAAATAACTTTCACATATAGACAACTCCCTTTTATAAAAAGTCTATAATCCTACCAATTATGTAAATATAAACATCTCTCTTTTATAATAACCTCAATTATGTATAACAACCGCATCAAACTGATTTAAAAATAAAAAATAAAAAATATTCTAAATATATTTTATTTAATTTGCTCTAACTATTTAATCTAGATTTGCATTGGTTTTTATTTTTATTAATAAAATATATAAATGTTGATCTCTACCATTTTTCCTTGATGTTTTTCTTTTGGGTTAATTTTATAAAACAACCTAATCAGCAAAATAAATTAATTAATTTAAAAGTAACTAAAACATCTAAATTAATTAATTAATTTAAAAATAAATAAAACATCTAAATAAGTTAATTGATTTAACAATAACTAAAACATCACGGAAAATAAATTACATTTAATATAAATTATATTAAAAAGCAACTGAAGAACACACAAAGTATTACTGAGAAGAATTTATATAAGAGTTGTCTAACCAATAATATAAATTATATTAAAAAGCAACTGAAGAACACACAAAGTATTACAGAGAAGAATTTATATAAGAGTTGTCTAACCAAACGGAGGAATTGTCTCGAATAGTCAAAATTGGCCGGAATCAAGACCAAAAATATTTAAGAAATCTTACAATAACAGATTTTCTTAAAATCTTACCGAAATTTTCATGATTTTCAAGGCAGTCGAGTTAAACTACGGCATTTATATAATTTAACAAAACAACAAGCAGCCAAAATATATATTAAAGTTTGATAATTATAACGTGCACTTACAAAAATTCCTGCCAAATTTTCTTAAAATCTTACCGAAATTTTCATGATTTTCAAGACAGTCGAGTTAAACTACGGCATTTATATAATTTAACAAAACAACAAAAGAAATTGAGCTTTTATAAAACCGAAGTTGATTGTTTTTTCTGCCTGGCTCCACCTTTTCGTGGGCTTTTTCCTGGCCCTCGACTGGGGAGTCAACTTGTAACCAGCAAACCCTAAACCCTAACATAAAACCCCATGCACCTCTTCCACACACCAATCTACCTCTTCAACAGTAACAATTCCAACAGCCTATGAAGAAGTTGAAAGCTGACAACCTTATGCCCCTGTTTCACACCATTCCACCGCTTCAACAGGAACAATTACAGCAACCCAGGAAGAAGTTGAAAACAGATAATTGAACATCTAAACAAAGATTTTATCAACCCTACTCGTTGCTTTTTTACTTGAAGGGCGCCATCTTCCTGAGGAATCGATCCTTCGGTATAGATCCTCAATGACCTGCAACATTCAGTACATACTGATTTCTCTCTCCCTTAATTCCATTAATAGACACATAAATGTCCAACAATGCCATACCAGCAATACATGCATAAACAGAAAAATTCAGAAAGGAAAAAAAAATACCAAAACAGAAAGAAATAATGAAGACAAATATCATTGAGACAATCTGCAAAATAAAACAGAAATAAATATCCCAATAAAAACCAACGGAAATCTGCAAAATAAAATAAAACGCAGAAAACTCAAATGAATAGTTGCAATTCAAACCAAAAGAAAATGAGCAGCCTGAAAAGGCTAAGCGTATAGAATGAAGAACAGTTGCAATTCAAATCAAAAGAAGATGATCAGCATGAGAAAGCTAAGTTGGCACTGCCGCTACGTGAATGGTCCCACTGTCATTTCCACTGCATCTCAGAAATCAGAAATCTTCTCATATTCCATCTCAGAAATTGTAATTTTCCAAAAATTACCATATCCACCTCCAATTCCAATTCACAAGCTGTCACCTAAAAATTGTATAAAGTTGTATGGGGTGATGAGTTACTGGTCGCATTTAATGAAAGAGGAAACCCCATTGTTCCCACGGCTACATGCAAAAAGCCTTTTTCAACCGTTGGTAATAATAATAATTATGCCACACAACTTCAAAATAGTGCCAAAGTGTGGATAATGTATCTGAAGTTAAAGTAGTGACTAAAGTGTGGATAATGTCTCTAAATTTATAAGAACAATAATGCCACACAGCTCCAAAGTAGTGAGTAAAGTGTGGATAATGCCTTTGAAATTCAAATGGCTGGAAATTTTTTTCCCAGGATTGAATTTAAAATTTAGTGAAATTCCCCAACGTTAAATTTAAAATTTAGTGACCATCAAACTTCACCGATTTACATTTTATAAATTTAAAATTATGAGTAATTTTGCGACTTCTATTGTAAATGGTTTTATTGGCAATCTTGCAAATCATCAGAAGAACAAAAGGATTTTTTATTTTTATTTTTTATCACAAAGATTGTGTGAGTTATCTTTCCATCAAGGATATTTTCATTCTATGCAGAATCTTATGTACCATTGCAGTGACATGTATGATCTTAGGATGAATAACTTTCCTCTTGTTGTTGCAACAACTACATTAAAAGAACTTGAAGGTCAAGGAAGTAAGATTGAGAAAATGAGTCTTACACATTAATCAAATCATTGAAAGAGTTAGTGGATGTTTACAATACTTCAAGCTTTGGAAAATCTATCGATTCTTTACAAAAGTTTGTATATACTAAGTTTCCAATAGTAGTGTTGGTACTCATGGTTTTGGTTGTAAAATAAAGACTAGACCTAAAAATGATGTACAAAAGCACCAACAATCTTGTTAGTGTCACGGGAAGAAACTTGCCACATTTTAGCACAAAGGATTTCAACAGAAGAAGAAAAGAAGGTTTCTCAAGTACAAATCCAACAATAAGGTACATTGTTTTCGTTGCAAGTCCTTTGGTCATCCACTTGCCCTTCGAAAGACAAAGGTAGTAGAAAAGTTAAAGCATTACTTGCATATCCTAACTATGTCCCTTCAAATTATGATTTCGTTGAGTAACCTGATTATTCCTCAAATGAAGAAATCACTCTCTTATGAGACAATTTCAATCTTTGTGATCCTTTGAAATGTGAGGACAATTATAACTTGCTTCATGTTTACTATGACTTTCCTAGTTCGCCCCTCTCTATATAATGTAGAAATTATGGTGTAGTTTTGCAACTTCTCATGAAGTTTTAATAAAAATCACAAGGCACAAACCTACTCTATTGATCTGCGGAATTAAATTCACAATTTAGAACATCAATAACAAACATGCAATGAGAAATAACACACATGCACACAATATTTTTTATAGGGGAAAGAAACTATTAAAAATCCCTTTGCCTACTTGCATTAATATGATGAATAGAGATGTATTACAATTTCTTTGCTCAACTAAGCACAACCTGCAAGTGAATAATCTATCTCTCTGCTCACTGAGAAGCTCTGACCCAAAATTAGTCAATTTCTGCCTGTGCTTGAGCCCCTATTTCCTTATGCAATTCCTTGATAAATTAGGCCCCTATTATTTAGGAATTTCTCCAAATTGGATTGTGCAATTCCCAAGGTTGATCATCGAAGTACATGCAACACCTGTACATTCAAGACTAGTCTACAACTGATGTTACGTTGCCTTGGAATCTCCACCGCAAATGAGGAACTCGAATTCTCTGCATGCACTAACTATTTTGGGTTGATTGATCGGTTAACTAGATGATCACTAAGTTTTATTGAAGTCCCACTACACAACTGACCTTCCACTAGTTCCTTCAATAGTTGGAACTAGTTTAACCGAAAACAACTTGAGATCACTGACCTTGATTGCTATAAATTAGAAATCACACATCCTTAACTGAACTCTAACTCCTCCAACTTGAATTTACTAAGTAAACTAGGTGACACAAGCCATGTCACACAAGTTAACTTCATCCAAGTTGTATGTTGATGCGGAAATTCGAATTTTATTAATTAATCAAGGAGAAATCAAATTGATAATTTCTTGTTGCATTTTTCAATGTATGAGTTGTAATCTCAATTCACTGAATTACATGAGAGTGTTGAAAGCATTCATCCATGGCATACCGAGCAATTTATTACTTCTTCCAATGTTATTTCCTCTCTTCAAGAATACATTAGCCTCCTTTCGTCACACTAAAACACATGGTATTATCTACTTAGTCACACTCTCCATTTATTCACACCTCCTCTTTCTCATGACAAGTCACAGTAGAAAGAGTAAAAAATGAGAAAATTAAGGCTAGATAGGCCACAAAATATTACAAAGAGAGAATCTCAAGCTCAAACAACAAATCATATCGAAGCAAGTTATAAATTGAATATCTGGAAATTCAAAATTAGTGGTTTGCGTCAAATTCCTATTAGAAAATTACAAAAAAATGAAGCAAAACCGCTTAAGACATAGTCAGATATACAAATGACACACCACCCCATTAAGCCAACCTGGAGTAGCATATTTTGAGATGAAGACTTAGCACAGATGCCAAAACTAGAAATTTTTTTCATTTGAACATATGGTTGGCCATAATTAGTTACACAACTAACAACCACATAAGAAAAAGCGGTTGATATACATTGGCACCATTACCTTTTGAAAGGTGGAAAACGGTGCTAATCAACATATACCAACCACTTTTACTTGTGTGGTTGTTTCTAGTTGAGAATTGGCATATGTGGAGAAGATTAATAGATCATGGTTGATTAGGGTTGAACATGGTTAACCATGGTTGACAATGGTTGAACGTGGTTGACTATAGGCAACCATGGTTAACATATGATCGACTATTGGTGACTATGGTAAACCACATTTAACATTATTTAACTATGATAGTCTATGGTTGGCCATGTTGACTTTAAGTTAGTGACCATGGTTGAGTATCGATGTCTCTAAAAGACAATAGTTAGCTATGTTTAACTATAATTTCCTATGGTTTATTATGTTTGACCATTGTTGATAATGGCTCACCATGGTTTAGTATAATTGAATGTGTTGACCTTATTGAACATGTTGATAATGGGGCAACATAGTTGTCTATCATTGACTATGGTTGATTGTGTTCAACATATGTTGGACATATGGTTGATTATAGGTGACCATGTTTGTGCACATTTAACGCTAGTTAATTATGATAGATTATGCTTAACCATATGACTTTAAGTGACCATGGTTTATTGTAGCTAACTATGAAAGACTATAGTTGGCTATGCTTGAATATAGTTTCCTACGATTAATTATGGTTAACCATTACTGATGATGGTTCATCATGGTTCAGTACAATTAAATATGTTGACCTTTTTGAGAATGAGGAAGTGTGGTTATCTATGGTTGACGATGGTTGAATTAGGTTTATTATAGTTGACATATGAATAATTATGAGTTGATATAGTTGACCACATTTGACCATGTTGACTATGGATCACCATGTTTGGCCATGTTGACCATGCTTGGCCATGTTAGGCCATGTAGACTACATATATATGACCACAATTGACCATAGTTGACTATAGTTTCTTATGAAAGGCTATAATTGACTATGGTTGACAACATTTGACAATGGTGACCAATGTTTCCTTCATGATCGTGATTGACTATGGCTGACTATAGTCAACCTTGGTTGACTATGGTTGATCAAGGTAGACCATGATCAACTATGGAAAACCATGTTGACCATGGATGAACATGGTTGGCTATGTACAACCATGATTGATTATGGTTGACCAAGGATGACCATGTTTGACTGTGGTTGACCATATTTGACCATGTAAAGTATGTATGGTCATATTTGAGCAAGATTAATTATGGTTGTCCATGAAAGGCTATAGTTGGCTATAATTGACAATTGTAACCATGTTACTCATTTAAACCATGGATGTCTATGGTTTTCCATGTTGTCTATGGAAGACTATATTGACCATGGGTGACTATGAATAACCTTAGTTGACTATGTATGATTATGATTGACCATTTTTTACTATGGTTGCCATGGATGACCATGGTTCCCTATGTATGACTATGTTTGACCATGATTGACCATGATTGCCCATAAAGAAATACAAAACATACATAAAATACCTTAACACAATGACAAAGGACATACCTTAACACAACTTCCTTGTCACTCATAATTTTCCTAATATTGTTGGATGCTTGAAAGTCCTTCTAGATCATCTACTAGGACAAAAGTTGACTTTGTTATTATAGTCTTTGCATTTTGAGAAGTGAGAAGTAACTTGAAATATTAATGTGCAATATTTGTAGTTGTGATTCCTCAAAGAGGTGTAAGTTGAAATTTAACATTTTAGATTATAATTTTTAATTATTATAATTCTTAATTGGATCATTATAATTTTTTAGCTGAGTTAACATCACATTACATTACTTAAAGTTGCATGAATTTACACCATATATAAAGATAAAGATAAAATATAGAGTGTCTCTAAGTGCAAAAATATAAAGATAAAAATTAAATGTTAATTTAATATCGAAAAAATCTAATTTAAGATGAATAGAAATTTAAATGAATATTAAATAGGAGATTTGTCAAAGGATATCAAACATAATGGTTTGGTGAACAATTTATTTTCAAGTTCAAGTATTTGGAGACATGTTGTAGCTATCTTTTTTGTGGCATTTATGAAATATTGTATCTAGTGTAATAGTGTGAGTAGATCTTTTAAAATTCCCAATTCTTCATATTTCTTGTTAAAAACAAAAACACTTAATAGTAAATTGTAAAAATTATAATTTTAGTAAAATTTTAGAGATATTAGTATTAATTTGGAGAAAGGGTTATAAATACAAGTTTTTGATGTACTTTATGCATCTTCAACCTGTAATTTTCATATTTATTAATAAAAATTATAATTTTTCCTTTTTGGAAAAAACAATTGGAAGATTGAGGAGAAGACGAAATGGCTAAGGTTTTTACAATGATTTTTATCTTGCCTTCGCCATCAAGCTTCCACTCGAACTTGATGTAAACGAAAATTGTGTACCGGGAGATCGATGTATCCAAAGTAGGTATGAAGAGGATTTTGCAGTTTCTATTATTGTTTTGCACGAGGATTGGATGTTGCCTTGCAACCCAAGAGTTTTCGTCGTTGTTGAGTTTACTATTGTGATCTCACTTGGGAGGTTGAGTTTACTATTGTGATATCACTTCGGAGGAAGGGACTCTTCAGGGTCACCCTAGAATTTTCCCACTTTAGTTGTAGATCTGATCCGTCATCTCTCAGATTTGGCTCACGCTTTGGAGGGCCTTTCGTTAAAATGTGCTTTCATGGCTCTTTTGACAGAGCCAGTCAAGAGGTAGGCTTTGACATTGAACCCTCGAGCGATGGCCCTATGCTCCTCTGTCATTTTGTTCGTTGACAGGGCTGTGAGGTTTATCCCAACCCCATGGCTCCCATATCCTATTTTTCTTTCAGATCCGGTTGAGGAACAATATGGTAAATCAGGTCTGATATGCTTCATGCCAAATATGGTACTAGAACAACATTCAATGAAGCTTTTCCAAACTTTTAGAAAGTCTCCAAGTGGAAAATCATTCCTCTTCGATGTTCAAGATTCACATCTAGTATGAAAGCTGAAAAATAAAGTGCAAAAGAGCTTGAGTTTTCCATCAAATTTTCAAAGTTTGATTTATGAAAAGCAAGTATTTACAAGACATACATCTATCGGCAAGATTATAATATCACTGGTAACTCAACCATTATCATAAATTTGAGATTGCTGGGTGTAAGTAGAAAAGTGGGAAGGTCTTCTCTCCACATAAACATTAATGCATATCCTAGGAAAACTAATGGACCTACTTCATTTAAGGACGCACTAAGGACGTACTAAAAGGGAAGAATTTCACTTTATCCCAACGATCTTCTTATTTTCCTGTCCCAACATGGTGGAGAAAATGGACACGATACAAGTTTTGGAATTTAAATTCCCAGATCTAAAGATTGATTTTGTCGATCTACAACATACAACATTAATATGTGGATTTAATGGCTTTTGGCTTAAACGAGAAGACCTATTTGGTTGGGTGTATTCTTCTTGGACAAAGAAGTGTGATATCTGTTTGTTCTAAAAAATTTTCTATGAGAGAAGTGTGATATCTATTTGTTCTCAAAAAGTTTCTTCATAGTAAATTTTGAGACACAAGAAGAAAGGGACAAAGCTCTCAATGAAGGTTTGTGGTTTTCCGGTAGAGTCCTAACTCTTTGTAACCCCCTAGTTTCCAAGCTTTGATGCAACAACTATGGTTGTAACAACAATGCCAATGTGGGTAAGGTTACCAAACCTCCCTCTTCTCTTCTGGAATCTTCCAGTATTTAAAAAAAAAACAACAACATAATTAAAGAAAATGATAAAATTAAAAATTAAAAAATAATTAAAATAATAAAATGCTAAAATACAAATAATTAAGTATGAGGGGTTTCCGCAGTGCATTATATTAGATATCATTTTTGGGATTCAACTGCGTTAAGTAAGTCATTCATCTATGACCATTTCCATGAGAGCTAGTCATAACTGACTAATTTCTCATGATTCTTGAATAGTCCACTTAGCACTCATTGCATCAGACTATTCAAGAATCATGAGAAATTAGTCAGTTACGACTAACTCTCATGGAAATGGTCATAGATGAATGACTTACTTAACGCAATTGAATCCCAAAAATGATATCTAATATAATGCACTGCGGAAACCCCTCATACTTAAATACAAAGAGTAAATGAAGCTCTACTTGAATGGTTCATGAGGCACAATTCTTTCTAAGGTTTTGCAAATGGGGTAGCAAGCTAAGTGGGCTTAATTGTGGGAAAAACTCCACAGTTAAGCGCATTTGAGAAAGAGGATTTCTAGAGAAGTCTTGGTTACCGGGTGCAAGCCCTAGAAGTGATGATTGACTCTATGTGATTCATTTCACTAGTTTCAATCCCACCTCTTCACCCCTGTGAGCATCACCCAATGCAATGAGTGCTAAGTGGACTATTCAAGAATCATGAGAAATTAGTCAGTTACGACTAGGTCTCATGGAAATGGTCATAGATGAATGACTTACTTAATGCAGTTGAATCCCAAAAATGATATCTAACACAAATAATTAAAACTCGAACAATTTAAATTAAAAAATTAAAATTAAAAATAAAATTAAAAATAAAATTAAAAATAAAACATGAAAATAATAATTTTAAAACAATAAAAATTTAAATTAAAAAACATTAAAAATAAAAATAAAAACTACGAAAAATACAACATTAAAAAAAAAAAAAATCGTTTTTTTCTTTTTAATTAAAAATACAAAAATTTTGAAAAAAATAAAAAATAAAAAAAACACATTTTTTAATATATATATATATATATATATATATATATATATATATATGATTAAAAAATTAAAAAATTAAAATTAAATTAAAAAAAATTAATAATAATAATAAATTAAAAAATGGGTTTTAATGGCCGCCCTAGGGTCGCGGCGCTCGGCCAAGTGTTGCTGCCCTTAGGGCGGCAAGGGTAGATTCCCAAAATCAACCCCAGCCGTCCTAGGGGCCGCATATTGAAATTTTTGACAAGAAACAATGAAATTGGCATCCATAAACAACACACACACTGGTGTGGGATCACATGTCACACAGTGATGGATCCTAACGACACATTAGTGTGCAACCAATTTTTAAATAAATTGGAAAATTAATTGTTATCTTATCTCATAACAACTTGTAATAGTTAACTAAGTGCGATAGACTTAGTTAGCTAAAGAATTTCGAATTTCGGGTTAAAGGATAGGCATGTAGAGTGATTCTATTATTAACAGGGTCCAGTTGCAGTTGTAGCACTAGTGTAGTGTGAGTGGGATCAATTAATTCACATTAATTGAGTTAAAATCAGTTTAACTAGTTCTAACTGTTTGATGAGCTAGTGGAAGATCAAGTGAATTAAAATAGATTTAATTCACCAGTAGTGATCTACCAAGTAACTGATGATTTACTATTTATAGCTACATGCATGCTAATTCTAGTGGAGACCCAGTTGAGACAAAGGTTCAAGGAAAGTAAACTATCAGTTGTATTTTTAGCAAACTGTCGAGATGCAGTTATATAACCACATGAAGCCCATGATGAATTGCACAGTGAAGGAAGGTTGATTATCTTATTTAATATGGATTAAATCTTGCCTATGGATTGCGTGCGCAAGGCCGGGAGAATGAGGGGTTGAGAATTGGCTAAGTGTTGGTCGATTTTGCCTAAGAATTGCGAGACATTTTTGAGCAGGATCAGAGTGAGACAATCAGGATAGTGCAGAATTTTCTCAATGTGAGAAAGCATTGTATTGTGTCATGATTCTTTGACTATTTACAATACATGATAAAGGGATTTTGAGTAGGTTCTTTCCCCAAGAACATCTTGTGTTGTGTGATTGATAGTTTCCTTTCTCTTACTTGCATGTGATTGAGCAATCGTGTTTTAAATTCCGCAAAAATTGTAGAAGGATTCTATATCTTGCTTTAGTACATTGCATGATCAGATTGAGTCCATTGATATAATTTCTACATGGTATTATAGTTGTGTTAGAGATTTTCTAGACTGCAGGGCTCGACTGACGGGCAGTGGGAGAGCTCAGCATTCCTGTCGCCCGCCGGCCGAGCCCCGTAGCCCCAGGGTGGCAACCAAACTCATTTGTTTTTTAATTATTAATTTTGTTTATTTATTTATTTTAATTTGTTTCATATTTTTTAATTTATTTTTATTTTTAATTATATATATTTTTAAATTTATTATTTAAAAATGTTTTTATTTTTATTATTAAAAAAAAAATTAATTAATTAATTTTTTAGTTTTTATTTTTTATTTAAAAAAAATATTTGATTTTTATTATTATTTTTTTAATCTAAAATTGTATTTTTCATATATTTATATACTTTTTTGTAATTTTAATTTTCTTTTTAAATTATTATTTTTTTTTCTTTTTAAATTATTTTTTTTAATTTAAATTTGTAAATTTAAATTATTTTTTATTTAATATTTTCTTTTTTCTTATTTATTTTTTATTATTGTTTTTTTAATTTTTTTTTTTAAATTTTAATTAATTTTACAATTTTTATTTTAATTATTTTATTTAATCTTTTTTTAATCATGTGGTTTATTATTATTATTATTTTATAACTTAAAAAAAAATGTTTTTCTGTTTTGGGTTAATTTTATTTTTTTTCTTTAAATTGTGTGTTTTTTTGAATTTTTCCCTTTTTTATTTTATTTTATTTTATTTATTAGTGGTATTTTATCTTTAATACCATGTCTAAAAATCATTGGATTTTATCTTCATGAACATGATATTTTATCTTTAATGTCATCCTTTGATTTTTAAGGCTTTCTAAAGACACGATAATAGATTATATTTAATATCATGCCTAAAATCGTTGGAATTTTAAGACTTGATATTTGATCTTTAATGTCATGTTTATCGTTGAAATTTTAAGGTTTTTCAAAGTCATGATATTTTATCTTTAATGTCATGATTAAAAGCTTTTAACAATTTACCCCGAAAAGAAAAAGACATTATTCTATCATCAACACACTTCGTTTTCAAGGTGTTTTTTGCACACAAAAAATTGACGACATTATTCCACCATCAACACTTTTCGTTTTCAGGTTGTTTTTTGCACACACAAAATTGACGATGTTATTCCACCATCAACACTTTTTGTTTCAAGGGTGTTTTTTCAAGAAAAAAATTGGTTTTTAGCATAATTTTAAAAAATGTTGAAATTTGACCCTAAAAAAATGCGTTCTTGAAGACACACTTTTCGTTTTTGGGTTGTTTTTTCATTTTTTTTTAGTTTTTTTGGGCCAGAGTTCTCTTTTTGAGGTAATAGTTCCCGTTTGATCGATAACTATGTTCAAACACAAATATAACATCAAAGGACAATATTGCTTTTGCTAGAATTTGTGTTGAGATGGACCGTAATAAGGGTCTTTTAGATCATCTCCTATTAAAACATGAAAGTTTTGAGTGGTCACATGTGCTCAATTATGAAACACGACTTTTAGATGCAATCATTGTTTCCAAACAGGGCATTTGCAAAATTCCTACCCTCAATTAAAAAAGGCTCCAAAAAAGAAAAAAATGGCAAGGTCCTAAGCAGAGGGCTTGGTAGTTTCGAAATAATACATAAGAGGAAGATGAAGAGCTAGAGGAAGATAATCAAATCCAAGAAGAATGGACTCAAGATAATGGAAGGGAAGAGATCAATAATATTCCAGGATCAAATCTCCGTGGAGATGTATGCCTGTTGTGTCTTGGCTAGAAGAGTAGGCAACCCCAAAGCGGACGTCTCGGCTCTTGTTGAAACATAAGTTTCATAGCTATTGTGTGCGGCTTACAGGCTGTTGCACCTAGCCTAGGTTTATAGTGGCAGCCAGTTAGATTTGATCCTGGGCCTTGTTCAGGAAACTCTCACCAGTTACCAATTACGCTAGATAATAAAAAATAAAAATAAAAATATTCCAAGAGAAGACATCCAAATGGGGATGGCTTCAAAGGAGATCATTATCTCTAATAAGACGAGTGAGGAAGTGCACTTAGAAAAAGAGGCAGGGGTAATAAAGTGCTCCCATGTATCTGAAAGTTCAAATTCGGTCAAAGAATTTCCTCCAAAAGCGTCAGAAAATTACTTGGAAATAATTACATCCACTTCCAACAAAGAGGTTTGGAGAAAAATAGAAAGGAAAATAGGGAAAAGGAGAAAATAAATTATTTGTATCATACTTAACCTCAAAAATTATTTTGTTGTGTTTTATTTTCTTTGCTTATATATTTATGATGGTTCTTTAGTTGTTTGGTTGATGTTCATTAAATGTCTGTGGGTATATACAGAATGTAACTTTGTCCTTTTAAAAAAAAATTGAATAGAGTTACAATTTTTTCTTTCGGAAAAAATAAAATAAAAATAAAAATAAAAAATAAAGAAAGAGAGAAAAATGTTGGAGATTGCAACAAGAAACAGTGAAGGAGGCATCCTGAAACATCATTCCTGATCCTAGTTGGAAAGTGATCACCAAAACTAGGTGGGGGCCACACAGGTGATTTTTGTTGCAAAGTCTATTTTTAAACTATGTTTATTTTTAGACATGTCGATCATATTCTATGAGTTGCAGGATGCTATTTGTGGATGGTTGGTCAAGTTGGAAAAATAGATGGATTTCTATTTTTAGACATATTGGGCAGAATCTATTTTTAGACTGCCAGTCTAAAAATAAGATGTCAAATATTATTAGCTCTTAATAATATTTCGACTATAAACATTATCTTATTCTCTCGAGCACCAGCTTAAGCGTACGCATGTGACATGGTGAGCCGGGCTGCAAGGAATTATGCTGTCTCGAGGGTTAAGGGATGTATTGCATGGATATTTCAAGAACTCACAGATTATTTGGTGGAGTCGTATTGAGGAAGTTAATGGAGTTGTGTTCAGTTTAACTAATCTAAGCATAGTTGAGCTATTTGTATCTAGTTTAACTGATTGATACAATTAGTGAGAGTGGTGTGAATTAATTATTAATTAATTCACTAATTCTAAACTCATTAATCAACTAAATAATAGATCAGTTAACTTCAGTGCATGGACAATTTTAGTGGAGACCAGTGCAGAGATAGGTGAAAGGGCAAGTATGACTATCATTTGTGACTATAAGTGATGCATGGTTTACATCCAACACTCAGTAGAGATGCCTATAAAGACTGTGTGAGCAAGGCTGGGGTAATTCGAACTCATCAAGAGGCATTCTTCAACATAGATTGCGCATTAGAGACAGGCTATCAAGTGGCAGAGATTGGAGCACGTGTTTTGCTA
This sequence comes from Pinus albicaulis, assembly GCA_034641835.2. NCBI lineage: Eukaryota > Viridiplantae > Streptophyta > Pinopsida > Pinales > Pinaceae > Pinus > Pinus albicaulis. Next base: position 51,818 of record JAXQQM020082317.1, on the reverse strand, counting down.
GATCTAGCTTGATTAGTGTGTAGCAGTTGGAGATTGTACTGAGATCTTGTGAGGAGCTTTGTATAAAGATTTTTACATGATCTCTATGACATATAATATACATATAGTTGGGGTTTTTCAGCTTTAAGCTTTCCCATTACATATTGTGTTCATATGTGTGAATTTTTATGGCTTTAATGTGTGCATGCAATTGATTTTATTTCCGCATGTGATGATCAATGGTAGAAGAGATTCTGTATTGTGCATGAAGTCAAATAGTGTGTGATAAGGAGAATCTCGGTGAATAATATATCAATTATTCAAATTTCTACATGGTATCAGAGCGATATTCATCATTGGAGCAATTGCAAAGCATTGAAGCGGTTGAGTTTTAGGATAAACTCAGGAAAATAAAAATGGAGAAGAATGACACTATTCCGGTATACTTGAAAAAAGTTTGTCCACTATAGGGATGAGCTTCGGAGTGTAGGAGTTAGTGTGGATGAGGAAGGACAAGTCAAGAAGGTTGGGATTTGAGCAAAGAATCTCTACAGACTTGAAGTAGATGGGATGTCTACGGAGCTTCCTACTGTTGGGAAGTGCAAGAAAGACATGCAATTGAAGCTTGAGAGGGAGCAGGATTTGCATGCAGGTAAGAGTGAACCTCGGGATGTGGAGCAGCCACAAGATGAGGATCATGGAGTGGGAGCAACCACTCATGTAGAGAAATTTCATGCTAGATGGGCAGAGGGAGTGCATGTAGCTATACCACCAGGTGTGAGGTGGGGCGACATGCATGAATAATCCCAAGAGGAGATTTCTGGGCAGGATTGATGGAGATAGTGTGGATCTCATGAATTGAACCTGGATACGAGGTGCCCACAGCGCAACAGTAGCATGATCAGTTGGATTGATGCAAGCAGATCAAAGTGACAGTGTCGGATACTGGAGCGCGAATCAGAGTTGACAGCAAGTGCAAGAGTGCATGGGTGCAAGAGTTCAATAGCATAGTAGTTCCTGATGACATGTGCAGTTGGTACCAGAAGAAGTCGAAGAATTTGGTGATAGATGCATCAGATTGATTGAGTTGTTTGGAGCCTATTCAGTTTCAGAGGAGTTGCAGAGAAGATGCATGGAGTTGCATGGCGCTTGTGAAGGTTGCAGGGCGAGTGCATGGAGTTGCATGTTGCATGCAAGAACGGAGTCCTTTCTTGTTGAGAGGTGTTGGTGCAGCAAGAAAGCGGTGAAGGAGGCAGCCACAAGCTTATCATTCCCGATCCTAGACTGGAAAGTGATCACCAAAACTATGTGGGAGCAACACGGTGATTTTGTCGCAAAGTCTATTTTTAGACATGTCGATCCATATTCATATGAGTTGCAGGTGCTGTTGTGGATGGTTGATTGAGTTGGAAAAATAGATGGATTTCTATTTTTATACATATTGTTGAGATCTGTTTTAGGCGCTGGTCTAAAAACATATATGTCGAATATTATTAGCTCTTAATAATATTTGGACTATAAACATTATCTTATTCTCTTGGAGCACTTCAATTAAGTGCACGAGATTAGTCCACGGGAGTTGTGGAAGGAATTACGCTGTCACGAGGGTTAAGTGGAGCTATTGCATGGATACTTCAATTATAACTCATGTGACAGAGTTTGGTGGAGTTGATTGAGGAAGTTAGTGGAGTTGTACTCAGTTTAACTAATCTAAACATAGTTGAGCTATTTGTATTCAGTTTAACTAATTGATACAATTAGTGAGAGTGGTGTGAATTAATTATTAATTAATTCACTAATTATAAACTCATTAATCAACTAAAGAATACATTATTTAACTTCAGTGCATGGACAGTTTCAGTGGAGACCAGTGCGGAGATAGGTGAAAGGGAAAGTATGACTATCAGTTGTGATTATAAGTGATGCATGGTTTGCATCCAACACTCAGTAGAGATGCCTATAAATACTGCGTGAGCAAGGCTAGGGTAATTTGAACTCATCAAGAGGCATTCTTCAGCAGGGATTGCACAGTAGAGGCAGGCTATCAAGTGGCAGAGATTGGAGCATGTGTTTTGCTAGATATAGCTTGATTAGTGTGTAGCAATTGGAGATTGTACTGAGAGCTTGTGAGGAGCTTTGTACAATGATTGTTACATGATCTCTATGACATATATAATATATAGATAGTTTGGGGTTTTTAGCTTTAAGCTTTCCCATTACATACTGTGTTCATATGTGTGAATTTTTATAGCTTTAATGTGTGCATGCAATTGATTTTATTTCCGCATGTAATGATCAATGGTAGAAGAGATTATGTATTGTGCATGAAGTCAAATAGTGTGTGATCAGGAGAATCTCGGTGAATAATATATCAGTTATTTAAATTTCTACAAAAAAAGTAAAATTTTAGAGAAATATTGAATAGTAAAGAGAAAAAACTAAAAATTCAAACTTAAATTAGAATACCAATCATAAAATTATAAAATTGAATGTTGCTATGGATACTTGGAGTCCTCGAAGGTCAGCGGGGGTTCGGGGCAGGTTCTAGAATCTTTGTGAAATTCAACTGAGTGAGTGGGAAAGAAGTGTTGTTGGGGCCTGTGGGTAGTATTGAGTTTGCGAAAAGGAATCCTGTAGGGAGGACTCTAGAGAGTCAAAGTCTGGACTGGATTGCATATCAATTAGGGAGTCTGTGTGGGGGTCTGGTCTTATGTCAGTCGAATTATCAATTAAATGTTGGGCCGATTTCCAACTTCAAGGCACCGACTAAGAGAACAGGGGTTCTCAAACTCGTCCAAGATCAGTCCAAGATAGATGGTTATGGAATGGATTATCTCAAGGAAAATGCGCGAGGTGATGGTTATATATGGCTGCATGGTATTAACAATGCTTCTGGCTGTGAAGTCCTTTCAGGTTAGTCTAATTCGCTTTCTCCTCTGCCTCCTGCTTTGTTGGTGATAGCCTCGGAGAGGGCACCAGAGAAACTACAACTGTTGGCATACTTTGATTTTCAAAGAATGAAGGTCGAGGCAGCGGATGGTAGGAGGGGCCGCCGTGGAAGTGGTAACTCGAGCAGAGGGAAAAGGAAGGCCCAGGCTTCCACCATACGTCCTCAAAGGAAAATAGGTAGGAGAACTAGGGAGGAAAATATGCAGAGCCTGTTGCACGCTTACAATGTAGGCTCTCCAGCATAGGTGAAAGTGTAAATTTCGAGATGGGAAACAAAATTGAATGCGAGGGCAACAAAAGATTTGATCCAAGCAGAAGTTTGGGAACCCTTAGTAGTGCACCCGAGACATACCCAAGGCAGGATTACCTCGTTCAAAAAGGTCATCCAAACCTACTAGATTATGAAAAGCCTCTTGGCGAGATCAATGACAGACATGCAACAACAACAAGAAGTACCTCACCAGCTAGGCCATCACCAGCCACTGTAAGAAGAGTCGAGCCTGTCAATCATTCGGAAGGAAATTCAATCAGTCCAAGTGCAACTGTTCCACCATAATGTCCGTCTCGGACACATGGAAAAATAATTGTAGAGTATGCAACAACACAAGATGGCGGGATCAAGTACTAAGGACACGACCCAAATGGATTCATCCAAAGATTTACTTCTGCAAGTCATGGAGTTTTAGGAAAATTTCAGTTGTCTTGTCTTAATGATTTTGGATAGCATTTACATTTACAGTAGAAAGAATAAGTGGACAGTAGACATGGTAGCTTTTAAATCTTGGTTGGACATGCTCAAACTATTTTTTTGGATGGCTTATGATGTTGATCGGTGGCTAAGAGACATGGCTTTCTACAAGCAAATTGTGGTCACCAAATACATATTTTATAACCTACTTTACATATGATAAATAAAAAAGTATTACCAAACTTGAAAAAAAATATTTATAATAAGTTTTCCATACAACCTATATTGATATTTTAATACTTAATTTAAATATGGTTTATAATTACCTTTTTATTTTTATCTAATTTTTTAATTTAAAAATTCAATTTTAAGATTTTTATTAAAAACCATCATCACCTAAGAAATATAATAGGTTTTTTAATTAAAAAATATTCAAAATTTTCATTTTAGCTTTTTATTAAAAAAACCATAATCATCCAATAAAAAAACATAATACCTTTTTATTGAAAAATAATTTATTAATAAATAATACATTAAAAACTAATAAAAATGAAGTGTTATTATGTAATATCAAGTTTATTACACATTAAACCAATAATAATTTAATTATAACTAAATAGTCTATACTTATTCTTTTTTAAGATATTTTTTCCCATAACATTAAATGAGTCACATCATGTCCATTTAGTGGCAACGACATTATCTGGTTTTATCATGGTTTCTTGCAGGGAAAGTGAATAGATGTGTAAAATTCGAATCAATATATATAAATATATATATATATATATATATATATATATATATAAATAAAATTGGCACTGTTTAGCAATTTGAGGGTCTAGATTGTTGTATTTATTATTTCCGTTGAGTCATAAAAAAAGGTTATATCAATTGTTTCAAAAGGTACAAAAAGAGGCTACTAGATTTGTTAATTTGGAAAATTTGTCTGAAAAAGACATTTGTATATATGTATGACATATGTTTTGTATTTTTGAAAGTAACAAGGTCAACTTTTGAAGATGAAAAGTCATACATTAAATTTTAGCTTTAATTAAAACTAACTATTACCCACACCCTAATTAAAAACCGTAAATTTTTTTTTTTATGTTTGTTTTAACGTTTATGCATTTTAATTTAAAATAAAGCTATTGTTTGGTGGTTTTATAAATTATTTCATTTTATGTAAAACAATGTACGTTGCTCATTCTCTTTTTTTTTTCACCTTCTAACTTTCATCATAGAATTTAAGTTCTATATTATAATAAATATAAAATATACTTAAAAAAAAATTTAAATATGATTCTTCTAAAAAAAATTTAGTTTACCAAATTTATTGTTATTATAATAATTAGCTAATTAACATAATTTTTAATTATTATTTAAGTCGTATAGCAATAATATTTTTAAATACGCTTTGGTTATTGTTTAAATATGAATCCATATGAATAAAATTTGGACGATAAAGTAACTAAAAAAACATTTTCTTAATTAAATTTGATTAAAAAACACAAATCTCCTCCATCCCATATTATTTCATGCTTCTCGTGATGCTAATAAAGATTGATTCAGTGATGCTAATAAAGATTGATTCATTGAAACTCGCTATCATAATTTTCATAGAGCATGTATAAAGTATTTATTTGGTGAGATATCATAATTAAAAAATACAATTAAAAAACTTAAATGCATAAAGCTAACTACCTAACTACCCTATGTGGTCAAAAGGTCAAAGCTAACTACCGAACTATCCTATGTGGTCAAAAATATGTAAATCGTGATCACAAGAAAAAAGGTACAAAAAAGACACAGATGAGATTTTTAAATTGGAATGTTGAATTGGAAAAGTTGTATTTTGTAATTGAAATATTGAGACGATGAAGGAAGGACATATAATTTACCATTTATTTTACCAACTAAATATTTAAAGCCATTGTGAAGAAATATTGATTTTCTAGAATGGACAATTTATACTAAGAGGAAACAAGGGATTACTTTTGCCTCATTTTAATAATTCTATGTTATTTGATTAAGCGAATTAAATCATTTATTTTGCCTATTGATATGATGACATTCATAATGTATAATGTATTCTTATTTCCATTTATATTCTCTATTGTTGTTGATTATCTCATTTATGAAATTATCTATCCTTGTTGTTTCTGGAAATTGTATCGAAGAAATTTAACAAATTTAAGAAACTTCTTTATTATTATGCATTAGGTATATCGTATTGATATATGGTTGACCTCTAAATAATCCTAATTTGACTAAAAAATTAAACAACCTTTTCCAAAATTAACATTATAAATTAATTGATTTATTTTTAAAATATTTTAATTATTTATTTTTTTACGTTTTGATTAGTTGAACCAGTTTGGGTCTTATCGTGTAATAATGCTGGTGTACTGATAGTTTTCAGTGCATAAAAGTTGTTACAACGATCGTACATTGATTTTAGCAGCGCTACCCAACAAATACCTGGTAAGTAGCACTGGAATTAACTTTCACAGCCTAGATTATTTTTAACTGCACATCAACGTCGACCTGACTACCACCCTTACTCTCTGCCCAAGCCCCTTCTTTAGGAATGACATCCACAACATCATAACAAATATGTTAGATGATCCAAAAATAAAATATTATCATAAGTTATAAATTTGGAATAAAATAATTATTAATTTAAGATATTAAATTAATAATTATTATTCTAGAATATTTAATTATTTAATGGAGACATTTAGAATTAGCATATTGTTGTAACAAGATATGACTCTCCAAATGTGTCATATCTTAGGCTTTTTGTTAGCTAGTTATTTGGAATAGCATTTAATGTAAGTGGACACTTGTTATTTAATAAGTGATCCATAATTAGTGGTAGTTAGGACATTGAGCATATAAATAGCTCATTGCAAGAGTGTTTTAGTTGTTCGGGTGTAAACTCTTGCATAATTCCAAATGTAATTGTTTTTCTGATTAATAAAATTACGTGTTTGAGGACACTTCGACTATTATTGTGGTATCAGAGCTACGGTAATGCTGCATTGGATGTGAGGAGGAGATTCCAGCTCTACAAGTTCTCGGAAAAATCCATTGAATTGATCAGCAAATGATTGGTATGGAATTTGTTAAGTTTTTTGTTTAAAAGAACATAAATTTCATTATTGATTTTAGATTTGTAAATTCTACAATCAATTTTATTAAAAATTTTGCAAAACTATGTGACTGTCTCTTCGGAAGAGGACACCAATAGGAAGTAGTTGCTGTTGTATATGTATATGTATTACTTCTGCTTTTACAGAAAACCAGTTATTGCAATACATGCACAATCAAGGCACCATTCTCAAATTATAATTCAATGATTACCCTTGTTAATCGTTGCTGCTAACCGTGTATACATTCTGGCCATTGAATGATACCTGAAAAACCTCGAATCTGGATTACGGCGATTCCGGAGATCATCACCAGATTGTAGAAGGTTGCCGCAGTCACAATGTATATAAAGCTCTCTTCAAATCCAGATTACGGTGATTCACTTTCCAACTGTCTTCTACAGCTACAGCTAGCTCGAAAGACCTGAAAAACAAGAAAACAATGTTGTTTGTCCGAGAGGTCTTCGGATTGATCGTTTGATGGAGTACCGAAGCAAGATCCTTAGAGCTACGAACTTGGTACAAGTGTTCTTCCTGAATGCATCATTGAACCAACTTTGAGGAAGTAACGACATTTAAAAAGACATGCGTTGAGCCACTTCTCCAAAGAATATTTTTAAAGGGTGTGTTGTATGAATTATTTAAATTTTCTTTTTACCTTTTAAAAAAAGTAGACTCATTCACCTTTTTGAGTGACTTGATAATGTGAATTCACTTTAGTAAAGGGACTCCATAAAATTCTTTTAAATAGGAGTTTAAAAGAATGCCATTAAATTTAATAATTTTTTTTTTTTTTTAATATGTCTACTCCTATTATTGATACAATTTTTTTTTACATGGAGGTCCTAGCCTCATAATATCTTGCTCGAAATTGCAGCAATCTATCAAAAAAGCTGATGTCTAGCCAAAAATTTTCAAAAACTGGACCTATTACCCTGTTCCGAGCCATAAAAACTATGGTAAGCCGCCCACGCAGGGGAAACTGGCTATGAGAAGACATAGAAGCAATTTTATGAGAATGTAAATTGAAAAAACTAAAACGCAGATGATCAAGCCCAGACGAGCGACTGTGAGGCAAAAACCTGAGAGTATAAGCGCGTTCAAGAATCATGAGAGTTAGAAGGCATTTCTTCAACAATGCGGCATCCATATTCATAGGGGTCTTCCTCCATCGCCTGAAGGTCGTCTTTGCCAACTGAGCCACTGCACTTCGTATCGCTCGGGCCTACAGGGAGGCTGGTGTCTGGAATCCCGCTGCTACAGGGCTCCTTACTCTGCCTACTGTCAGAGGGAGGAATGAGATGTGGAGCATTGATGTTCTTCTCCAAAGGCACTTCCGGAGCCAGGACTGCCTCAGTCGCTGAGTCTGCCTGAAAATCAAAGGTGATTTTGGCGATCATGGTGGAGTGGCAGAGAGCACAGGGAATGCGGAGCTGGGCGGTGTGGGACTGAACGGGGAGGGGAGGAGGAGAAATTGGAATGTGGGGGGAGCCCTGAGCATGAGTGGACTGACCAGACCCACGACCACGACCACTCCTGGTGGCAGGATAGCGGCAAGAGAGATACTCCGAGGACTGGGAAGTTGAGCTAGAGGTGGAAGAAGAAGACTATCGAGCAACCTGCCCACGGTTGGTACCTCTCCTGCACCGCATTCACTGACAGAGTCGAGGCATGATGCTGCGAGCTGGCAAGGAGATGCTAGGGTCAATTGTGCGAAGGTTGGGAGCAGAGTCCACAGAGAAATGTAGGGGAGCACCAACAGGTAGTGCTGAGACACAATCAGAAGGTGAATTGGACCAAAATTTGCAGAAGGGGTTGTGAGTATAGTGAAAGCCCGACATCAATTCAATGCAGCAAGCCAAAGCACACCGCAACCCAGTACTGGTCTGAGAGCGAGGCTCTGCTGCAACCATAGAACAGCGCGAGCGCAGAGGAGAGGCAACAATGAGTCTGGTCCGGGGCACCATAGTTGAAATGAAAGCTGGTTGGCGTCGAAGGAAGCGCTGCGTTATGGCAGCAATGAAGTCACTGTCATGGATATTAATGCTGTGCCTCGCGCGGAGCTGGGTGGTGGTGGTATGATTCCACATGCCAACCCACGCTTGTACACGCGCCATCGTACCATGCTCATCAAACACTCGCATCCAGGAAAGAATGCCATTATTTGAAATAGGAGTTTAAAAGAAATTAAAAAGTGGACATTTAAAAGGGTTAGTAAAGTAAATTTTTGTAATGGAGTGATAGGGTATATATTTTTTTATGTAATGTTATTGGAGTAATAAGGATTTTGTAATATTTGTGGAGTAATAAGGTTATTTGTAATTTTTTTGGAGTAATAAGGCGATTTTTTGTAATTTGTTTCTGGAGAGATAAGTGTGACTCAAATTAATTTTACTTTGAGGTGGGGTAACATTTTTTTTACCAGATTTTGCAAGAGCATCATTGTAAAAGTCAAATTTTGAAAGTTACATTGTAAATATTTGAGAAATTGACTAGAGCTAAGTGCAAAGATCAGTCATTTTTCTCCTGTTTCAATGACTATACGAGGGTCAAGGCCAAGCCTCGATAGATCTATTTTGCGTGGCGTGTGTCGTGGCATGTTTCGTGTGACAAGTTGCTCAATTTTTTGTGCTTGATTCTTTTGGTGCACTGCTTGAACACTCCAATGTCGAAATTAATTAATCTGTTCTCTGAAACTGATAAGCTAGAAGGAGTGAAATCTTATAAGACATGGAGACGTCTAATTGAAAGCACTCTTATTTTTAATGAATTATGGCATGACATTTGTGATGGAAACATTAAGCCATCACCAACACAGAAGCAACAACTTTACAGGTTTCAAGCTTTCTCTGAAGTGATTATGAAGATGCATGGATTCTTGATACAGGCGCAAATCAACACATGACATTTCGACGCGACTTCTTATAGAGTTTCAAAGAATGTCATTTGAATTCAATCTACCTTGCTGACAAAACCAAATATACTCCTTTAGGAAAAGGTGTAGTTAAAGTTTTTTTACCAGGCATCAGAGAAAGAATGATTTCAAATGTCTGGTATGTCCCAACATTCAAGAAAAATTTGTTGTCCTTAATCATGATTCGACAAGCAGGACATACAGTAATTATGGAAGATGGCTTAGTTAAAATCAACTCAGTCAAATAGAACATGCAAACAATACTCACAGGTTATGAAGATGGAAAACTGTTAAGGATGAAAGAGACAGTTATTCCAAGACATTCTGACTTTGCAGGCGCAACAAGTACAAATATTTCACCAATCAGATTATGGCATATCAGATATGGCCATCTCAACTTTGACAGTCTCTCTTAGTTACAAAAATAGGGCATGGTTAAAGGACTTCCAACCTTCAAAAGCGAAAATGCAGAGTGTAAATCTTGCATTTTTGGAAAACAACATCGAGAGACTTTTTCTACAAGTTCATGGTGTGCAAACAGATATTTGAAGTTTGTTCATAGTGATATTTGTGGACCCTTCCCAACTTCACTTGGAATTTGCAGATATTTCTTACTTTTTATTGACGATTTTAACAGGATGACTTGGGTATATTTCTTGAAGCAAAAGTCAGAAGCATTTGAAAAGTTAAAAACTTTTCATCAGCTTATTGAAAATGAAGTAAAGGAGAAGATTGGCACTCTTTGAACTGACAACAACGGAGAATTCACTTCAAATGAATTCAAAAAGTATTTCATGGATAATGGCATAAAACGACATCTTACCAATGTCTACACTCCGCAGCAAAATGGGGTAGTAGAAAGAATGAATCGTACCTTGTTAGGAATGGCGCGATCTATGTTAACTTTCAAAAAGTTAAGTCCTTCATATTGGGCTGAAGCCATTCATATCGCTGTCTACTTGAGAAACAAATCTCCCACAGCCTCTTTAGACGAAATCACACCTTATGAAGCATGGTTTGGATTCAAACCTTGAGTTAAGCATCTCAGATTTTTCGGATCAGTCTGTTATGCCTTAGTTCCAAACGAAAAACGAACTAAGATTGACACACGAAGCTTGAAGTGCACAATGATTGGGTATTCTGATGAAAAGAAAGGGTACCGACTTTTGTCGAATGGAAAATTTATTGTAATAAGAGATGTGATTTTTAATGAAAATGAGATTAAGAGTGTTGAAGAAGTTGAAAGTCTTCTTCAAAATTTATAAAAAAAAAAACTGATAAAAGAAATGGAAATTTACAAAGTCAACCAAATTCACCAAGTTGGTATGAACTTGAATTTCCTTCATTTGACAATGATTCATCCAGTCCGTCTTCTTCATCAGTGCCATCTAGGTCTTCTAGCAGTTCATCCAACTCTCCTAGCAGCATCAGTTCTTCTGAAAATGATTCTCCATCCCCAGAACCTGCAGTTGATCAACAAACATCAGTTTACATCAACCCTCTTTTTAATGATGGTGATTTTTCACAAGCTCAAACCAGTGAACATCAATTGCCGAAATGGGCAGTTCAACTTTTGAAAGATGTAAGGCCTAATGAACAAAATAAAACAGGAACAAGGGGATCAAAACAAAATGAAAGAAATTTTGTTTTGATAGAAAATGATTTTACTGAACCTTCTTCTTATCAAGAAGCAGTAAAAAATAAAGCATGGTTGATGAATATCAGGCAGTTCAAGACAACAACACTTGGCAACTTGTTGATTGTCCTCAACATGTTAAACCTATTGGATGCAAATGGGTTTATCGAATTAAGTACAAGCAAAATGGTGATATTGACAAGTATAAAGCAAGACTTGTTGCTAAAGGTTTTGCGCAGCAGGAAGGGACAGATTATGAGGAAACACTTGCTCCTACATATAAATTGAACACCATCCGCCTCACACTTGCCTTAGCAACTCAAAAAGGATGGAAATTTCATCAAATGGATGTAAAAAGTGCTTTTCTCAATGGAGATTTACAGGAAGAAGTGTACATGACACAACCACTAGGTTTTGAAATTGAGGGACAAGAACATAAAGTCTGCAAACTAATAAAGGCTTTATATGGGTTAAAATAAGCTCCTCGAGCTTGGTATGCCAAAATGGATGATACCTTCGCAAAGTTGGGTTTCATCGTAGTGACTCTGATGATACCTTGTATGTATGCCAACAAGGTAAAAATCTGGTGATTTTGGTTATGTATGTCAATGATTTGATCATCACAGGAAACAATGATGATCACATTGAACAGGTGAAAAAGAAGTTACATGTAGGTTTTAAGATGATAGATTTGGGACTACTTCACTACTATCTTGGAGTTGAAGTATTCCAACGTCCACATCAGATCTTCATTTCTCAGGGTAATTATGCAGCAAAAATTCTTCAGCGATTTGGAATGCAGGATTGCAAGCCTGTCCTTACCCCTATGGAACAAAAATTGAAACTTTCAAAATTTGAAGTGGGGGAAATGGTAAATGGCACTTCTTATCGATAATTGATTGGTAGCTTGATTTATCTGACAACTACTCGAACAAATATTTCTTATGCCGTCAGTATTCTTTCCCGCTTTATGCAGGAACCACGAGATAGCCACTGGAATGTAGCTAAAAGAGTTCTTCATTATATCCAAGGAACAAAAGATTTTGGTCTTCTTTACAAAAAGACTAAAAATTTTGTACTTGGTGGATTTTCAGATGCCTACTTTGCTGGCAGTATTGATGACAGGGCATCAACCTCAGGTTACTTAATGAACATGGGGTCAGATGTAGTTTCCTGGAGTTGTAAGAAGCAAGCTACAGTGGCCACTTCTTCAGTAGAAGTAGAGTACATTTCAGCATGGGAAGCAGCATGTGATATTGTTTGGTTACGTCGAGTTTTACAGGACTTGGGAATTCCTCCAACAGAAGCTACTTCGTTATTTATCGACAATCAGTCAGCAATAAAGCTTGCCAAGAATCCGGTTTTTCATTCAAAGACAAAGCATGTGGACACCAAGTATCATCATATCAAATCACTCATTGCAAAGGACGTCATCAAGCCGATTTATTGTCCTTCAGAAGATCAGACCTTCGACATTTTCACGAAACCTCTTGGAAGAATAAAATTTACTAAGTTCAAGGATGAACTTGGTATCTGTTGTAATGTATCTTTGGATCATAGGGGGGAATGTTAGATGATCCAAAAATAAAATGTTATCATAGGTTATAAAGTTGGAATAAAATAATTATTAATTTAATATGTTAAATTAATAATTATTATTTTAGAATATTTAATTATTTAATGGAGACATTTAGAATTAGCATATTGTTGTAACAAGATATGACTCTCCAAATGTTTCGTATCTTAGGCTTTTTATTAGCTAGTTATTTGGAATAGCATTTAATGTAAGTGGAAACTTGTTATTTAATAAGTGATCCATAATTAGTGGTAGTTAGGACATTGAGCATATAAATAGCTCATTGCAAGAGTGTTTTAGTTGTTCAAGTGTAAACTCTTGCATAATTCCAAATGTAATTGTTTTTCTGATTAATAAGATTACGTGTCTGAGGACACTTCGGCTATTAAAATAGTTGTTGCTTATTACTAAGTGATTATCATATGAAAAATTAAGAGCAGGGTACATGTAGGCGGACTATGCCAAAGAGAATACGTAAATGCCAAGTACCAAACGATGCCCTAAAAAAACAATACAATACAAAAATTTTGAGAATTCCAAAAAAGGCACTTAATTTTGAAAATAATCGACGCAATGCTGGCTCGCTGAATTGAACTTGAGCTCAGTTCAAATCGGTGGTTTTCCTTGAACGAATATAAAATTTAGCATCGATCTCTTCTCCCTATCCTGTAGGCGATTCTAGTGGTTGTTCCCACATGGGTCCCACTCATTGCTTTCATACTCTACATATGTAAATTTCTAGAATCCGATCTAGTTTTCTTGAACATTGTGCCTTTTAGTATTATATTGTAGGCCAACACTCATCTTGCATTGCCGGTAATGCTTCTGCAATGACACATGAGTAAACTAACCATGAAACATGATCATTCTGTGGTGTCAAGAACCTAAGAAGCCAATCCAAACAAAATAAATTTCATGATAAAATGAGGTAATGAAAAATAATTTCATAAATAAAGCCAAGAAATAAATGGAGAGAGCGACTATTGAACGCTTTATTTACCTTTGAACCAACTGCACTACGTTGTTATCTCCATATTTTTCCTTTTTTCACAATAGAGGAGTGGCTCATGCTGATATTTGGAAGATCTACTTTTGTTGCAAATACCAATCTAAAGGCCTTCATTTCCAAATATTTGGGTGCCCAAAAAAATCCGAGTCGTCAACGTGGGAGTGGAGCGCTCCATTATTTTTGGCATGTGGGAGTGGAATTCTCCATTATTTAATGGTAGCTAAACCTTTTCGGTGGATATAACGCGTTGGTAATTCCACACATGAATGCACACAGTTCAATTCATTTTCCACTTAGACTATTACTGTGGACAAATGACATGCATAGATACATAGATACTGTCGACATATGTCACACTTAAATAGAAAATGTAGACAAAAATCCTAGGTCAGTTATTCAAAAGAAAGGTCTATTGGCCTAATTAAGTCTCGTGATTACATGACATTCTTAATAAAAGAGATACTAGTATCCCTCTTACTGGCTGTCGAAAATATTTATCTTTTCTACAAATGACTTGCATGAGCGTTAATGCCAAAAAACGTGACGACATCTTAGTTACAGTTATGTTTAATGTAAATCTTCAAAATAAGTCAAATCACTTGGAAAACTAATTAATTATTTATGTACTTAAATTTTCATCTAGAACTATGTGAAGGTCATAATAAGAGCTTCAATTTATTGACCAATTATATATATATTATAAAATAAAAACTATACATATTCTATTTCTACCATTAATATATGAAAAATGGTTCAAATTTTTTGGTTAACTAACAAATAATTACGCCGATAGGCGTAACCCCCTATCGAAAGGAGCATGTTTTGTGATTAGGCTAATTAATCTTTTTGATCTGATGGTCTACATTGAAAGATGCCGGTATATTCTGGTCGTCGCCACTAAATCAATGGATGAAATTAAAAAAAGTAACTTCCTTGCATATCTAAATCACATGTTTAAACCATACTTAAATTATTTTTTTACAAAACATGATTAAAAATTTACTGTGCCATTTGTTGACTGCCACCTATCAAGATTAACCAGTGATGGTTCAAACTAAAATTCCACCTATTTGATTGTTCAAATTCTCAATTAAATGTGGCAGCTCATCCTCAAACATGGAGCGTGGAAGAAAACATGGCAGCTCATCCTCAAAGGTGGAGCGTGGAATGGGCCTTTTATCTTTGCTTGGAACAACAGGCAGCGCAGACGTTTCTCATGCAACATTAATGTTAATGGGTAAATGAACGTG
Source organism: Pinus albicaulis (assembly GCA_034641835.2). Lineage (NCBI taxonomy): Eukaryota > Viridiplantae > Streptophyta > Pinopsida > Pinales > Pinaceae > Pinus > Pinus albicaulis. The sequence continues at coordinate 36,668 of JAXQQM020082317.1, read as the reverse complement.
GGCGGAATGGAACGTGGGCGAGAGCGAGCAGGTGAGCGGCTTGTTGATGAAGGCGGATGGAAGTGAGCTGGCACAACGTTTCAGGTTCAAATTCATAAAGTTTCAGGTGAGCATATCAGCTTCATAACGTTTCCCAACCGTCGTGAAAATTTCGTGTATGAAGAATTTCAAGCCACGAACAATTTCCGGCAGCTTTCTCGGATTTCCGCCAGGGCGCGGGATCGATCTCTGTCGATATCCTGAAGCCCAGCGACATGCGGCACAATGGCTCGACACTGCATGAACAAACCTTAACCTTTGTGCTTTTGCAGTATCTCTTTAGCGCCACTTGAATCCACGGGATGCTAAGTCTCTGTGACATTCGTCAATTGAGTGCGTCGTGAAGGTATCTACTTATGATCTTCTTGAGTCCACATTCTTTAGCAGCAACAGTGCTTTGAAATATTTCGTTATTTACTGCGATCAAAGTGTAGCGCATCGACTATCCATTTTCTGGCAAGTTTTTGTTGATTGTTTAGCTTTAAAACCTAGTCTGTCGCAAGCTTTGAACGTATTTCCACGGGTTTTTACTTTTGCTGCAGGTTTATTAGTCGAAATAGAGGAGTATCCAGAGGAGGCAACGTCGTTTCAGGACAGTGCACTGGAGAAGGTCGCCGAAAAACTGCGCGGGCGCGACTCGTCTTCTTCTGATTCGAATGACAAGAAATCCAAGAAACTCGAGTTGTCTTTAATTTCAGATTTGAAAAAACGTCTCTTCGGCTAGAAGCCCGTCCATAAGCTTTTCGGAGGAGGCATTAAATGTAATATGTTTACTTTGTTTACTTTGTGATTTTTTATTTTTCAATTAGTCAGTCTAAAAGCCTAAAGGAAGTCTTCGTCTTCAGGTTTGGAGTCTGTGAGGCCTAAATTACTATTGTTTTGACCTCATTTTCAAGCATTTGAACAAGAGAAACGGTATTTGAAGTATTATCTCATCTTGATTTGAACTACTATCTACAGCTGTTTGGTGAATCTATCACGAAATATTCTTGATCTGATAGAATGCTGAAGCATATTTACAGAGTGCTGTACCAAATTGAAGGATATTTCCATAATACACACTATGAAATGTTATTTACGGCTTCTCCAGCTAGGATATTTGTTTTCTTGATTTTCACCTTTTCCTCGTCCTCACAAACAGCTATGCGCGCAGGGCCTGGATGTTCGTCACTCGGAATTGGAGCACTGGAGGAACTCAGACCTTTTCCCGTTAATCCAGATGGAAAAACGCTCTACTTCAATCCCTACGGATGGAACCAAGGTTAGCATTGCGCTGCTTGGGGTCAATTCTTACCTGATTATCTTCGTACTCATCTACCAGTCAGTCCTGACAAAATCGTTGAAAACTTACCTTTTATTTGCCACCAAATGTCCAATAAAATCCAATTAAATTAATGAAATTTCCATCCAAACCAATATTTTAAAGAAAAAGACGTTAGGGATACGTTTTTATTTCTATTAAACTTCTATCGTCTTAATGGGGTACATGTGCACAATAATTCAGCGGTGAGATCCGTCCCCAAGACAAAAAGATAAGGGAGCATCTGGCTATATATTTATAGTCGATCATTCAAAATAAATGTAATGTAATGAGTTTATAATTTGGGTATCGTCTTAATGGGTACATGTGGACAATAATTCAGCGGTGAGATCCGTCCCCGACACAATAAGATAAGGGAGCATCTGGCTATATATTTATAGTCGATCATTCAAAATAAATGTAATGTAATGAGTTTATAATTTGGGTCGGAAATTCTGGAAAATTTTGATAAAATGCGGTTGGAATTTTTGGAAATTAGGGTTATCGCTAAAAGAGTTTTGGGTGTACAAAGTTTTTATTTATGGGTGCTCACTCCAAAGATTCCGGCAACAAATTTACGGTCTAAGCAAAATTGTTGCGTTTGGCAGACAACGCCTTCAAAATAATGTTGCTTCATAATACTTTTTGTTTTTTAAAATCGGTCAATATGCACCCAATAAGGTAATCCTCTAGTGAGGCACGGATCAGTGTCAAAAGGTCCAACGCTCATACAATGCGGAAGTGTACTGAAAGGAAGTGGGCATTATCTAGGGTTTGGATTTCTCCAAATCGCATAGAATTTTGAACTGTCCATATTTTGAAGTGATCATATTGTTCTTAACTATTAAGCTTAATTAAATAATTAATAGATTATCATTAAATAATTTATAGTTTTTAATTTAATTAACTTATTGTCAATAATTTAATTAGGATAATTGAAAAAAAAGGATTATTATGATATTTTTATTTTTTATAAGATATATATATTTTAACTTTATTTATTAAATATAAGTGGGATAAATTATTTTTTTATAACATATATATATTTTAACTTTATTTATCAAATATAAGTGAGATAAATTATTTTTTCATAACATATATGTATTTTAACTTTATTTATTAAATAAAGTGAGATAAATTAAATTTATTTAGATTAAATTTTTTTATTATTTAAAATATTTATCTTTATGGAAATTAGATTTTTAAAAATGTGAATAAATTTATCTTAAAGTTTTCTTTAATTTGATTTTTTAAAATTTAAATAAATTTAAATTCAGTATAAATTTATTTTAAAATAAATTTAAAATTAATATGATTTTTTTTTTTAATTCACTATAATGTTTTTTTTAATTAAAAGATTTCCATTACTTCAAGAGATTACATTGTTTTATGGCTTTTTTTTTTTTATAAACTTGTTGGCGTCACATTTAGTAAATTTATTGGCTTCTTTTTGAATTTATTGTTACTGTCATCAGATTACAGTACATATCGAAGTGACGCCTCACGAATTAATGCATGTGATCCACTTGCCGAGCGAACCATTTTTCGATGTTACAAATTTCTTGGGCCCTCTTATCTTATCTTGAAAAAAAATCCATTTTATTTATATATGTTTTAAGCGCAATAATCTAACCTTTTTTTTTAACAAGTATGGCATCACTCCATATCCTTTCTGAGGTCAAGGCAATGAAGGCAATAGTAAGGGGAAAGTTTGGATAAAGTTGGTTATATAATATTGAAAAATTATGATATTATAATAAAATTTATTTATATATTAACAATATATATTAAAAAAATTGTACTTTTATATTAATAATATAAATAGTAAAGAAGGGATGTATTTTTATGATTAACAATTTTATCATATGTTTTATATATATATGAGTTGTAAATGAATTAGTTTGTGTGGAGTTTAGTTCAATCAAGGTTATAAGTTAGAATTTTATGGAGAAAAGTTGAGGATGAGAGATACATTTAGAAGAATTAAACTAGTGATAACATATTGAGAATATTTTCTTCGACTTAGCTTAGATTGAGAAAATTGTAATTTCGTTAATTTTTATGTTGTTTTAATCATGACAATGTGAATTCTATTGTGATAGATTTTTTTTTATGTTTATCATGGTTATATTCCTTTTAATCTTGGTATTGTGAATATCATGAATTAAGTATTTTAATACTTATCATGAATTGAATACAAAAGCCAAGGTTGATTGTGTTTTTTTTAGTTTTGTTTTCTTAAAATAATACTTTATTATTATAAAAATTAACTCATTTTAAATAACTATGTATTTAAAAAAATATAGACTGGAACAAACCACACTAACCCGAATGTACCATATGATTTGAAAACCATAAAATATAGTTTTACATTTGAAAGTCATTCAAATAAATTATAAATATAAATTTAATAAATAATTTTTTATATTAGATTTTATTTAGGAAATATTAATTTATTATTAATTTGTTTATATAATAATTTGGAGTGTTTTTTATTTTTAACATACAAAATTTAAACGAACTCTATTTCTTTTAATTTCAGGATAAATTTTAATAAACACTAATCATTATTATTAATTATCATTATTAATTTTTTTATAATAAAAAATAAAATGAAATTAATAATATAAATAAAACTTAAAGTTTACTTTAAAAAATTAAGTTTTTTATATCATATGTTTTAAATATTAATTTAGGAAAATAAAATATTAAAAAGTTTAAAAATATAAATTTGGTAGTATAAGTAATACAATCTTTATTATTTTTTTATTAAAAGTGTATGAGATGTGGAACAAATCATATGGTACGTTCGGGTTAGTGTGGAACAAACCACACTAACCTGAACGTACCATATGATTTGAAAACCATAAAATATAGTTTTACATTTGAAAGTCATTCAAATAAATTATAAATATAAATTTAATAAATAATTTTTTATATTAGATTTTATTTAGGAAATATTAATTTTATTATTAAATTTTTTATATAATAATTTGGAGTGTTTTTTATTTTTAACATACAAAATTTAAACGAATTCTATTTCTTTTAATTTCAGGATAAATTTTAATAAACACTAATCATTATTATTAATTTTTTTATAATCAAAATCAATAAAAAATGAAATTAATAATATAAATAAAACTTAAAGTTTACTTTAAAAAATCAAGTTTTTTATATCATATGTTTTAAATATTAATCTAGGAAAATAAAATATTAAAAAGGTTTAAAAATATAAATTTGGTAGTATAAGTAATACAATCTTTATTATTTTTTTATTAAAAGTGTATGAGATGTGTAATTTTTTTTATGCTTACTCTAGCTTTGACACATCTTTCCTAAAATAAAAATAAAATGTTCATTAAATTAAGAAATAATGTCAACTATAATGAGAACAAAAAAAATTACATATGTTTAGTTCATTTTAATTAAAAACATTATTGGACCAATAGATGCATTAGAAAAACCTATATGATAGAGATATCTAATTCCTTTTGTGCTCAATCAATAACATATTTTGATGGAAGAATTATAAACCATATTTCTCATTTTTAAATATATATATATATATATATATATATATATATATATATATATATATATATATATATATATATATACTAATTATTCTAAAATGTTTCATTCCCTAAACAAAACAAATAATTTAAATCAATTCCCTTGGGTTCACCAATTCCTTTGGTTTATAATATTAAACCCTTGGGTTTATTAGTTCTTTTGGTTTATAATATGAATAATCGATCAATGTCATCCATGATCAAATGTCGCATTGTAAGAACAATTGTCTCAATGTTTAAATCAATCCCCTTGTGTTCACCAATTCCTTTGGTTTATAATATTAAACCCTTGGGTTTATTAGTTCTTTTGGTTTATAATATTAATAATCGATCAATGTCCTCCATCATCAAATTGTCTGAATATGAAATCAGCCATGGCCAACCATGGTCATACTTGGTCCAACGTCGCATTCTGACAACAATTGTCTCAATGTTTAAATGAATTCCCTTGGGTTCACCAATTCCTTTGGTTTATAATTTGTGGGTAATTGTTTTCCCTTGGGTTCACCAATTCCTTTGGTTTATAATATTAAACCCTTGGGTTTATCAGTTCTTTCGGTTTATAATATGAATAATCGATCAATGTCATCCACGAGAAAATGTCACATTCTGACAAACTTTGTCTCAATATGAATATCACCCATGGCCAACCATGGTCATAGTTGGTCGAACGTCGCATTGTGACAACAATTGTCTGAATATTTAAATCAATTCCCTTGGGTTTACCAATTCCTTTGGTTTATAATATTAAACCCTTGGGGTTGTTAGTTCTTTTGGTTTATAATATGAATAATCGATCAATGTCACAATGCGACATTTGTCGCATTGTGAGAACAATTCTCTCAATGTTTAAATCAATCCCCTTGGGTTCACCAATTCCTTTGGTTTATAATATTAAACCCTTGGGTTTATTAGTCCTTTTGGTTTATAATATGAATAATCGATCAATGTCATCCATGATCAAATGTCACATTCTGACAAATATTGTCTCAATATGAAAATCACTCATGGCCAACCATGGTCATAGTTGGTCGAACATCACATTGTGACAACAATTGTCTCAATGTTTAAATCAATTCCCCTGGGTTCACCAATTCCTTTGGTTTATAATATTAAACCCTTGGGTTTATTAGTTCTTTTGGTTTATAATATGAATAATCGATCAATGTCATCCATCATCAAATTGTCTAAATATGAAATCAGCCATGGCCAACCATGGTCATACTTGGTCCAACGTCGCATTGTGACAACAATTGTCTCAATGTTTAAATGAATTCCCTTGGGTTCACCAATTCCTTTGGTTTATAATTTGTTGGGTAGTGGTTTTCCCTTGGGTTCACCAATTCCTTTGGTTTATAATATTAAACTCTTGGGTTTATTAGTTCTTTTGGTTTATAATATAAATAATCGATCAATGTCATCCATGATCAAATGTCACATTCTGACAAACATTGTCTCAATATGAAAATCACCCATGGCCAACCATGGTCATAGTTGGTCGAACGTCGCATTGTGGCAACAATTGTCTCAATGTTTAAATCAATTCCCTTGGGTTCACCAATTCCTTTGGTTTATAATATTAAACCCTTGGGTTTATTAGTTCTTTTGGTTTATAATATAAATAATCGATCAATGTCATCCATGATCAAATGTCACATTCTAACAAACATTGTCTCAATATGAAAATCACCCATGCCCAATTCCCTTGGGTTCACCAATTCCTTTGGTTTATAATATTAAACCCTTGGGTTTATTAGTTCTTTTGGTTTATAATATAAATAATCGATCAATGTCATCCATGGTCAAATGTCACATTCTGACAAACATTGTCTCAATATGAAAATCACCCATGGTCAATTCCCTTGGGTTCACCAATTCCCTTGGTTTATAATTTGTTGGGTAATGGTTTTCCCTTGGGTTCACTAATTCTTTTGGTTTATAATATTAAACCCTTGGGTTTATGTCATCCACGATCAAATGTCACATTCTGACAAACATTGTCTTAATATGAATATCACCCATGGCCAACCATGGTCATAGTTGGTTGAACGTCGCATGGTGACAACAATTGTCTCAATATTTAAATCAATTCCCTTGGGTTCACCAATTCCTTTGGTTTATAATATTAAACCCTTGGGGTTATTAGTTATTTTAGTTTATAATATGAATAATCGATCAATGTCATCCATGATCAAATGTTGCATTGTGAGAACAATTGTCTCAATGTTTAAATCAATCCCCTTGGGTTCACCAATTCCTTTGGTTTATAATATTAAACCCTTGGGTTTATGAGTTCTTTTGGTTTATAATATGAATAATCGATCAATGTCATCCATGATCAAATGTCACATTCTGACAAATATTGTCTCAATATGAAAATCACTCATGGCCAACCATGGTCATAGTTGGTCGAACATCGCTTTGTGACAACAATTGTCTCAATGTTTAAATCAATTCCCTTGGGTTCACCAATTCCTTTGGTTTATAATATTAAACCCTTGGGTTTATTAGTTCTTTTGGTTTATAATATGAATAATCGATCAATGTCATCCATCATCAAATTATCTGAATATGAAATCAGCCATGGCCAACCATGGTCATACTTGGTCCAACGTCGCATTGTGACAACAATTGTCTCAATGTTTAAATGAATTCCCTTGGGTTCACCAATTCCTTTGGTTTATAATTTGTTGGGTAATGGTTTTCCCTTGGGTTCACGAATTCCTTTGGTTTATAATATTAAACCCTTGGGTTTATTACTTCTTTTGGTTTATAATATAAATAATCGATCAATGTCATCCATGATCAAATGTCACATTCTGACAAACATTGTCTCAATATGAAAATCACCCATGGCCAACCATGGTCATATTTGGTCGAACGTCGCATTGTGACAACAATTGTCTCAATGTTTAAATCAATTCCCTTGGGTTCGCCAATTCCTTTGGTTTATAATTTGTTGGGTAATGGTTTTCCCTTGGGTTCACCAATTCCTTTGGTTTAGAATATTAAACCCTTGTGTTTATAAGTTCTTTTGGTTTATAATATAAATAATCGATCAATGTCATCCATGTTTAAATCAATTCCCTTGGGTTCACCAATTCCTTTGGTTTATAATTTGTTGGGTAATGGTTTTCCCTTCGGTTCACCAATTCTTTTGGTTTATAATATTAAAGCCTTGGGTTTATTAGTTCTTTTGGTTTATAATATGAATAATTGATCATTGTCATCCACGATCAAATGTCACATTCTGACAAACATTGTCTCAATATGAATATTACCCATGGCCAACCATGGTCATAGTTGGTTGAAGGTCACATTGTGACAACAATTGTCTCAATATTTAAATCAATTCCCTTGGGTTCACCAATTCCTTTGGTTTATAATATTAAACCCTTGGGGTTATTAGTTCTTTTGGTTTATAATATGAATAATCGATCAATGTCATCCATGATCAAATGTCGCATTGTGAGAACAATTGTCTCAATGTTTAAATCAATCCCCTTGGGTTCACCAATTCCTTTGGTTTATAATATTAAACCCTTGGGGTTATTAGTTCTTTTGGTTTATAATATGAATAATCGATCAATTTCATCCATGATCAAATGTCACATTCTGACAAATATTGTCTCAATATAAAAATCACTCATGGCCAACCATGGTCATAGTTGGTCGAACGTCACATTGTGACAACAATTGTCTCAATGTTTAAATCAATTCCCTTGGTTTCACCAATTCCCTTGGTTTATAATATTAAACCCTTGGGTTTATTAGTTCTTTTGGTTTATAATATGAATAATCGATCAATGTCATCCATCGTCAAATTGTCTGAATATGAAATCAGCCATGGCCAACCATGGTCATACTTGGTCCGACGTCGCATTGTGACAACAATTGTCTCAATGTTTAAATGAATTCCCTTGGGTTCACCAATTTCTTTGGTTTATAATTTTTTGGGTAATGGTTTTCCCTTGGGTTCACCAATTCCTTTGGTTTATAATATTAAACACTTGGGTTTATTAGTTTTTTTGGTTTATAATATAAATAATCGATCAATGTCATCCATGATCAAATGTCACATTCTGAAAAACATTGTCTGAATATGAAAATCACCCATGGCGAACCATGGTCATAGTTGGTCGAACGTCGCATTGTGACAACAATTGTCTCAATGTTTAAATCAATTCCCTTGGGTTCACCAATTCCTTTGGTTTATAATTTGTTGGGTAATGGTTTTCCCTTGGGTTCACCAATTCCTTTTGTTTATAATATTAAACCCTTGTGTTTATTAGTTCTTTTGGTTTATAATATAAATAATCGATCTATGTCATCCATGTTTAAATCAATTCCCTTGGGTTCACCAATTCCTTTGGTTTATAATTTGTTGGGTAATGGTTTTCCCTTGGGTTCACCAATTCCTTTGGTTTATAATATTAAACCCTTGGGTTTATTAGTTCTTTTTGTTTATAATATAAATAATCGATCAATGTCATCCATGATCAAATGTCACATTCTGACAAACATTGTCTCAATATGAAAATCACCCATGGCCAACCATGATCATAGTTGGTCGAACGTCGCATTGTGACAACAATTGTCTCAATGTTTAAATAATACTAAAATATTATATTTTATTTATATTATTTTTATATCAATAAATATTATTAATATATGTTATATATATATTATATATTATTTATTTAGTAATATTAATAATATTATAATATTACTAATAATCATTATTAATAAATATTCAAATATTTATTAATAATGATTATTAGTAATATTATAATATTATTAATGATATATATTAATAATATTATAATATTTTAATATTTATTTAGTAATATTAATAATATTATAATATTACTAATAATCATTTTAAATAAATATTCAAATATTTATTAATTATGATTATTAGTAATATTATAATATTATTAATATATATTATTAATAAATATTCAAATATTTATTAATAATGTTTATTATTAATATTATAATATTATTAATATATATTATTAATAATATTTTAATATTTATTTAGTAATATTAATAATATTATAATATTACCAATAATCATTATAAATAAATATTCAAATATTTATAAATAATGATTATTAGTAATATTATAATATTATTAATATATATTATTAATAATATAACCAACTATGATATAATATATATTATTAATATATTATTAGTTCTTTTGGTTTATTAATAATATAACCATCTATAATATTAATATATAAATAAATATTAAATCATTATATATTATTAATATTATTTTTATATTAATATATATTATATATATTTCAAGTTAATTTATAGTATGTATATAGTTAATATTTTTAATATATTAATAAATAATTTTAATATATATTATTAATACTTATTATAATATTATTAATATATATAAAATATTTTGTGATTTTAATCATAATTAATATATTTAATATATTAATATTCTTATTAATATATAATATATATATTTCAAGTTAATATAATAAATTTATTATATATAATATTTATTTATTGATATATAAATTAATGTGATGGGTAGTGGATATAGGCCTATCGGCGTATATCAACCACATTGGTAAATGTGGTTGTAAATATATTTTATATATGTCTATCGGCGTATATCAACCACATTAGTTTTTACTAGTGTGGTTGTGCTAGTAAATAACCAATGCACAACTCACTATTATATACCATTCCTATCTGCATGTATAAATATAAGAGGGGAAAATAGAAATGTTATCATCTACCTTATTCTCTGCCATTCAAAAATATCTTTGATCTAAATATCATAGTTGGGCATGTTTTATATAACATAGTTGATCAATAAACTGGTATATGATGAATGGTAGTTAGGATTTCTACTAAGAAAATTAAAAGATAGAGACTAGATGGAAACCCTAAATGCTAAAGGTTTGAATCAAAATTTTTCAACACTTAAAAAGTCTATGTTTGGAGTAAATATGAAAGATTATAAACAATGATATTTACCATTTATTGTCCACAAGGCTTTGAATACATTGTGAATGGGTGTATTTTTAAGACATTCCTTGCAAAAATATCACTAGTTCAAGTTCCTTCGTTGTTAGCCGATTAAAAAAAATAATATATTTACCATTATCATTATGGGTAAATTTGATCTATAACATATTCCATATAGATGTATGGATCTCCTCGTAAATAATTTATTGTATAAATTCCACACAAAATAAATGCAAGTTCTAAATATCATAACTTGAATAACAACACATAGACTAGATATAAGGCATGCTTACATTTTCTAGCATTAAAGAGGAACAAAGGATTCCACATGTACTTTCTAAAGTCAATATTGCCAAAGGTTATAACTTGAACATGGAATAGAGAGAAAATGCCATGTTCATCAAAATAATTGTGAAAGGAACTCCCAACATAAATACTTATTTCTTTGGGATTAATTGGGGAGTAATGGTACTAGGAAAAGAGAGAGAACTCAAAAAGTGCCCAACAGTTTATTTGTGACATGGATATTTTATTATCTAGGAAACTTTGTTAGTCCAAAATTTGAGACCTTTCCATTGAACTTCTTATCCATTAAGATGTTGTTGGCCTTGATGTCTCTGTGAACAAATTTAACTCAATTGGCTCATGTATATATACAAATCTACAATTTAACAAACCAATTAGTTAATCTTTCCAACCATTCATTGAATAAAATTCCTAGTAATAATGATGGTTCCTTGAGAACTTGCAATGCAAGGAATTTTAAATCGTATGAAAACTCAATGTGTAGTGTATCATGCTAATCAACATTGTCTTGTGCATTTTTACTCATATACTAGCATTTAAAAAAAAAAAAACACCTCCTTTCAAAAAACTAGGAGTTGATACCAAGTACCAAAGTAACAAAGGGAAGTTATGAGTAGAGATGTCAAATTCACCAAAAATGATAGAAAATTTTCAATAAATATTTTCTTTTGCATATTATGTTAGGATGTGAACATAAGTAAATTCACATAAACTATTTCTACAATGAAATGACAACTAACTTGTTGGATTCATTTTTTTACCTATGAATTCCTTCCCTGTAGAATCCAAGGAGATGTACTAGAATTTTGTGTCACACGTGAATGAAGTGAACTCACTCATTCCCAATCTACAAGACCACAAGGTGTAGTGAATAGATCCATTAGCTTAGACGGGTGATGTGTTTTACCTTGATAGAGGACACTGAGTCGCCTAATGGCCAGGCTTGTTACAAATATAGTAGGAACTCAAATGATGACATTGCTTTTACTTCTTTTAAATAGTGACTTTATCTCTATTAAAGATATTAAAATGGTACATATTTCCCATCATGCCTCTCAACTTAAAAATGAGATTCATGATCCCGAAACTCACTTTGCTATACTTATTGTTATACAATTTAAACTTTGTAAACAACTTGGATCTCATATTTCATCCCTTCTTTCTCAATATCACTCTCTCACATAACACTCTTTCAATATATTTCATTTTCAAAGTCATAGTTGAAGAAATAGATTCAAGATAAAAAGGATTTAATGGCTCAAAAGAAAAATTGATAAAAAAATCACGAATTCAATAAATGAAGGTAAAAGATAACTCAAGTCTTTCTTATGGATACTTAGGATAAAATTTGGAAGGATTATTTGGAAAGAAAATTATTGGAATGAGTGAATAAAAAGTATTGGATGCATCTGAGATGACTAGAATGCCATTAATTTGGTTTGAAAATGTAATGCGTTATATGATTATATACATAAAGTTAATGGTTATCACCAATATTGTTTAGATGCACAAATATACATGAACACTAAATTCTTGTGCTCATTGCTCTACAATACCAAGATACTATTAGCAACTCATTCAACTGTATTTTAGAGCTAATAATGGTACTCAAGGGTCCATTAAAGCCATTGCACTTGGCATTCCCATTTTGTTACAAGAAAATAAGGCATTTGTAGATTTGTATAGTTTTGATACTTATGCAAACATTTTACTTGGTTAGGATTTTGTGAACAAACACTTTCCTTGAAGATTGATCATGGATATGTCAATTTTAATATAAATTGTAAGAAGGGAAACCTCCTAAGTAAAAATGTTTATACCAATAAAGTTTCAAACAATCCTTCAGACGAGGTAGAAGATTCAGTTAAGAGGTTGGCTAATCTACGTAAGGTCATTAGACATATTGATCTACATAGAGAATAAATGGTAAAGTAAATAAAGGAGAAACTTGAAGTAGACTATACCTCAGATTAACCAAAATATCTTTGGATGAGAGAAAAGTACTTTGTGGATTTTCCTTATAAGGAAAATTATCAACCTGAACCTCAAAAGGATTCTAGTAACAAAATGTCTCCTACTAAATTATATCATTACAAACAATAAATTTTGGAACTATTGGGAAGAAAGTTAATTGAGCCTAATAAGAGCTCTTGGGCATGCCTTTTATTTTGTGTAAATAATCATTCTGAGAAAAATCATGAAAAACCTATAATGATAATCAATTACAGAGCTTTCAATGAAGCCTTCATGTCAATTAGATATCATCTTCCAACAAAATAATTTTTATTTTCCGATATGACAATTTCTAATGTATTTAGTAAATTTGACTTCAACGGTGGATTTTGGCAGATTTGCATCAATCCAAAAGATAGACACAAAATAAACATTGTTGTTCATTGTGGACAATATCAATGGAAATTTATGCCATTTGGGTTGAAAAATTCACCTTCTAAATTCCAAAAGAGGACGGAAGATATTTTTTGTGATATTTATTTTGTTATAGTTTATGTTGATGATTTGTTATCCTTCTATGTTGACATGAAGCGACACAAGAAACACCTATAGTATGTATATGATCAAGTCTACAAGGATGGTATAACCTTGGGTAAGAAGAACCTAGAGTTTGGAAAATATCTTATTGATTAATTGGGATTAATATTGTCCATGTGATTTATATAATTGCAAGACAATGTGCTTAAAAGTCTAGCAAGACTTCCAAATCGTATTATGGATGGCAGGTAGCTACAAAGGTTCGTAGGATTCCTAGATTATTTTAGATATTTTATGAGTGGTGGGAAAAATATGTAAAAATTATTTAACAAAGGTTGAAGGTAAATATCCCTTGGAATCATAAAATGACTCAAGTTGTATTGATAGTCATGAAAACGGTATAAGATCTCTGAAGATTCCACCTTCTAGATTTAAAACTACCATTTATTTTTTGGAAATATGCCTTTGGAGAAGCGTGGGGATGAATTTTGTTGCAAAAAAATAGAAGCCATGAACAATTGTTTATGTATGCATCTGGACATTCAAAGGCCCATAAATTATTATCCCTCATCTAACAATGTTACCGATGAAATAGGTAACCACAATGTTACCTAATTTTTTTTGGTAGCATAAAAAGCACCCGATTTTGAAAAGTGGTGATGCAGAATCACTATTTTTTTTTTTGGTGCACATTTTGGACACTCTAAAATTTTTATTTATGAAGTATGAATATTTGTTTTAAAATGTTAGTGATTTTCATGCTAATTTTGAAACGTATTGATGCAGCATCAACTTTTTTTTTTTAGAGCGGTGATTTTCATGCTAATTTTGAAACGTATTGATGTTGCATCAACCTTTTTTTTTAGAGCAGTGATTTTCATGCTAATTTTGAAACGTATTGATGCTGCATCAATTTTTTTTTTTAGAGGAGTGATTTTCATGCTAATTTTGAAACGTATTGATGCTTCATCAACCTTTTTTTTTTAGAGTGGTGATTTTCATGTTGGTAATAAAACACAAAACTTAGATTAAAAAAAAAATATAAAAACAATAAAAAAACCAATAAAAATGTAAAAAAAAACAAAAATAGCTCATAAAAATAAAAAATTTAAAGAAAAATAAATAAAAAAAACAAAAATATTTGAAAATTATATCAAAGGAAATGACAAAATTTGAAGAAAAAAAACACATAATTTAAAGAAAAAAAAAAAAAATTGACCCAAAAAAAAAAAAAAAAAAAAAAAAATAAAAAAAAAATCAAAAACATTTTTTTCTAACTTATTAAAAAAAACAATATATTAAAATAAATAAATAAATATATATATATATATATATATATATATATATTTAAAAAAAAAATTTAGAAAAAAAAAATTAAAAAAAAATAAAAAATTTAAAAATTTAAATTAAAAAAATAATAATAATAAGGAAAAAAATACAAATTTTAAAATTTACAAAAAAGCAAATTGAAAAAAAAAACAATTAAAATTTAAAAAAAAAAAAAACCCTATCATTAAAAAACAAAAAAAAAACCCATATCATTAAAAAACAAAAAAAAAATGAAAAAAACCACGTCTGAATTTTTTGAAATTCAAATTTAAAAAAAAAAAATCAAATTAAAATAAAAATATTAAAAATTTAAAAAAATTTAAGAATAAAAATAAAATAATATAAAAAATAGATGTATATATATATTTAAAAAAAAAAAAAAAAAAAAAAAACGAATTTTATTTTAAATAAAAATATTAAATTAAAAAGAAAAAAAATAATTTTTTGAAATTAAAAAAAAAAAAAGATTAAAAAATTAAAAAAAAATCAATTAAAAAAAAAAAGTGGTGGTGGTGGGGGCGCGGCCCGCCCGTTGGGCACCGGGGGCCGGCCCGGCGGCACCACGGGGGAGGCCCAGCCGGCCTCCCGGCCCCCGACGGGCGGAGGGCCGATTCTCAGCTGGCGGACCGCGCCCCCACCACCACCACTTTTTTTTTTTAATTGATTTTTTTTTTTTAAATTTTATTATTTTTTTTGTTTTAAATTTATTATTATTATTATTTTTTAATAATTTTTATTAAATTTTGCCGATTTTTTTTTTTATTTAATTGATATTTTTTTTCTTTTTTAAATTTCATAATTTTTCTTTGTTATTAACTTTTACGTTTAGTTTTTTAATATAATTTTATAAAATTCAATAAATTATATATATATATTTTTAATTTATTTGGATTTAATATTTTTTTTAAATGTTTTACTTTTTATTATTTTTTTTTTTGTTAATTACATAAAATTTTATATTTTTTTATTTCAATTAAAATTGTGTATTTAAAATTAGATTTTTTTTTATTTTTATTTATTTATTTATTTATTTATTTACTTTTTTTTTTTTGATTTTCCATTTTTAATTGATTTTTTTAAAGTTTTTAAGTTTTAGTTTAACAATGTTTTTTTCTTTCTTTTATATTTAAA
Organism: Pinus albicaulis; assembly: GCA_034641835.2. Classification (NCBI taxonomy): domain Eukaryota; kingdom Viridiplantae; phylum Streptophyta; class Pinopsida; order Pinales; family Pinaceae; genus Pinus; species Pinus albicaulis. The sequence continues at coordinate 20,501 of JAXQQM020082317.1, read as the reverse complement.
ATTTATTTTTTCTTTCAAAATTTATTTGTTTATTCATTTATTTATTAAAATTTAATATTTTTTTTTTTAAATTTAATTTGTTATTTTAATATTAACTTTTTTTTTTTTAATTTAATAAAATTTGATGTATATACCTATTTTAATTTAAGTTCATATATATATATTTTATCTTTTATAATTTAAATTTAATTTATTATTTATAGTTTATTTGTTTTTTTAATATATATTGTTTTAAATTTAATATTTTCATTGTATTTTTTTTTTTTTTCTAAATCAGACTAATCTTTTAATTTAAATAGTGTGTGTGTGTTTTTTTTTTAATTATAAATTTTGATTTTTTAAATTTATTAAAATTTAATATATTTCCTTAAATTTAATTATTTGTTTTAATTTGTTTTTCTTTTTTTTAAAATTTAATAAGCATTTTCTTTTTCTTTTTTAAATTTAATTTCTATATTTTATTTTTTATAATTTCCTTCTTTTTTTAATTTTTTTTTTTTTAAATTTAATATTTTTATTTTGTTTTATTTTTATTTTTTAATTTCTATATTTTTTTAAATTTTAATCTTAAATTTTTTTTGTTTATTTTTTAATTTTTTTTCCTTAAATTTTAGGTTTTTTTAATGATTGAATTAAAATTTTTACTTTGTTTTTATTTTTTATTTTTTTATCTTCATATATTTTTAAATTTTAAGCTTTTAAATGTTTTTATTTTTTAAATTTATTTTTTTTCTTAAATTTTAGGCTATTTTAATGTTTGAATTTTAAATATTAAAAAATGTTATTTCTATTTTAAAAATGTCAAAAATATGACACATTTTTTTTTTTGTTATTCCAGCATCAACTGCTTTTGTTTTGAGGGTGTTTTTTCAATCCTTTTTTTCAAGAAACAATTTTGTTTTTAGCATAATTTTATAAAATGTTGAAATTTGACATTCAAAAAAAACCAAGTGCGTTCTGGAATACACTTTTTTTGTTTTTGAGGGTGTTTTTTCAATCATTTTTTCAAAAAACAATTTTGTTTTTAGCATAATTTTATAAAATGTTGAAATTTGGCCTTAAAAAAAAAACCAAGTGCATTCTGGAATACACTTTTTTTTTTGTTTTTGAGGTGTTTTTTCATGTTTTTTGAGACTTTTTGGGCTAGAGTTCTCGTTTTGAGGTCAGGTTACCTATTTGATCGGTAACAGTGTTATCTCGGAAAGAGATATATGTTGTGAAGAATGGTATAAAAAGATTTATACTTTTCTTGAAGTCAATGTTTCAATGTGAGAACTGATCTACAATATGTGAAAGGAATGCTTGCTAACCATAGAATATTTCCCATAAATAATGAGTTTGCAGGAATCCAAAATAAATAATTTATTCTTTATCTTAGTGATGATATTCAAGAAGAGGCTAAGACAAAAATTTGGTTTTGATTCGGGCTAAGACATACATGTAATGATTTAGTCTAGATGCATAGCCAAGACAGATCTCGATATAAAGTAAATAGCACATAATATGGATATGCATGTCTGCTAGATAATGAATATGATCGCTATCTATTTGGATCCCCGTTGTATCATTGTCTTAGAATCTTGCCTCCAGTGGACCCAGATATAATATCACCATCAAGATATGATATCGCATACACATCCTTTGACGATGAATATAACATGGTGGACCCTACATAATCATGTTTAGTTCACCAATAGTGAAGCCAATTTTTTTTTTGTGGATTTATAGATAAACACCCACAATGTACTTGTAGCATCCCTTTTTTGTAACCAAATTTTGTAAAATATAATTAAGCTTCATAATGTTGGATGATTAACATGGATATTTTTGTCGAATGGATATATATATATATATATATATATATATATATATATATATATATATATATATATATATATATATATATATATATATATATATCCAACACGGAAACATTGAAACATTACAAAACATTATAACTTTGTTAACATTTGTAAGAGTAGTGATAAATACATTACATAGCATGAGAATTTTATAGGATGTAATGCGTAAGTCCTATCACATCACACCATATTTTCATTTAATGTGATATAGAGTGGGAGAGTATACCCTTATCCAGGGGAAATGAAAGTCTAGAATACATGATATCAACCAAAATATAAAATTTGATATAGATGCCCCCTAAAATAATATATATGTATTTGTTTTTCTTTTTCTTGTCACTAACACATATAAATCAACCAATTTTGCAATATTGGCTCTTATATCAAAGCTTCATAATCCAATTATGAATTTTGACAAAGGTGATGGTTATTGTTAATCTCTAACCTTTATTGCCATGGAAAAAGACATGGAGTTCATATGTATCATATCTATGAATGTTTTCTGGCATGTGATACACAGTTTGAATCATATCATATGCTTCAAAACTTTACAATCTTGCTAAATGTGAGACCTATCTTGATTTTTATACCTGTAAAAGGCAAGTTATATTTGTTTTTATTTTGGTTAAAAGATTTCTCAAATTTTTAAATAGATTTTATGAAGTTTATTAAAGTTTTGAAAAAACTAAATATTAAATTGAATATTTTGAAAACTAAAAAATATTTTTTGATTTTTTAAAATGTAAACTATTTGTTTCTAATTGATTTCTGACTGATTTTATGTGGTTTTAAATTGTATTGCAAGGTATAAGAATTATATTAAAAATTAAAAATTAAAAAAAAATGTTTAATTACACCAAGTGTCATAATAATGATTGCTATTGCAGACTTTACACAACATAATGCTATGTGGATAGTTGTCCACCATAATTTAAGCAAATAGTTTCATAAAAAATAGATAGGAACATGATGCAAACAAGTGTAATATGAAGTTCATTAAGCTCTTATTATGTTAAATTTTTATATTAGTTTTCAATATTATATTAGTTTAAATTTATATTAAAATATGTTTAAAATTATCAATAGATTATTATTATTATTATTTAAAATTATTAATCACTTTTTTCATAATAACAATCACTAGCAATGCATATTAAACTTGTTTAGACTTTGTAAATTTGAGGTAAGTATATAACTCATGTAAAACTATAGAATGACACAAAACTTGAGTCTATCCCATGATGTATAGCGTCATAGCATATAAAATTTCTAATACAATTTGGAACTCTAAGAATGAGACACATCTCATCTCAAAAGTATGTCTGCGAAACATACAACACACAATAAGTAGCCATGTCACGTGAAACTTAAGAATGGATGTGATATTAGTTGAGATTTGAATCATTATGTGCCCACTGGAACTTGTTGGTAGGGAAATTGGGTGGAGTTTTCACAAATGAAAATGTTTTGTGTAGGGAGAGAGACACTCAATCTTTCCTTTTTGCTTTTGAGCATGTTTGGATTATAAGCTTGTTCTTTATTAAATAAATAATTAAAAAAAAATGAATAATATTGATATAAATTTGCGAGGCTGTAGTGAAATACATGGGGTTTACATCTTCAAAGTTTAGAATAGACTAAAATCATGCTTTCTTGAGTATAAAAGACCTGACAATATGACTAATTGAGCACAAAATTATAAAAACTACATGGTTAATGTTGGCCTCTGATTGCACACAAAGTGGAGAATGAGAAAGGAAGGGAAATCCTACCTGTCAAAGAGCTTCAAATGAATCTATCTGCCTTTTAATTCAGTTGAAAGAGGAAAGTGTCGTTGATTAAGTGTGATGGTGAGAAAAATACATACTTCTCTTATTCATTCCATCTACCCCCTTCCTACCCTTCATTTATCATAATTTTTAACTCCAACGCTCTAAATACCATTTATCCCTTTTCATTTTTATTTTCCCTAAGTCATTCCCTTTTTATTTCAAGACCGCACACTCAAATTGCTTTTCGCATCGGCTGAATCCCAAAATCCTTTAATTTTTGTCTCCTACAAACCTTCCGAAACGAAATTTGCGATGAAGTGGGACCCATTCAACCGCCACAATTCCTTTCATTTCATTTCCCTTAAAAATCATTAAACCTTACCTTTCCACTTCATCTTTCTACATTACCTTTTTCATCGCCATATCTTTGTTTTCACTTACCGTTTGCCTTCCTAATTCCCTGATTGTGATTAAAGTGGGGCCATTTCTCCATGACACGTCACCCTTTCCCCCACCATCCATCGCACATCGCTAAATATAAACTTTGCAGATCGGTGATTATAACTTTTCACGCTTTGCACAGTTTGTAACTTACCTTTTAAGTGCCTGCAAATTATTATGTTTAAATTGCGATACAGGGCTCCACCTCCATCTGCTACATCACCACTTCAGCACTTCACACTTCATAGGTTTTAACGTTTAAACTCCGCCTAATCCCACATAAAACTTGTGACCTGCAATCTGCGGGCGCGATCCCACCACCGTCTGTGCCATGTCACCTTCCTTGCACTTCGTGCATCACACTCTTTACCTTTTACCTTTCGTTGTGCGCATATTAAACTTGCGATTTGGAATTTGAGGGCACGGGTCCCATCGCCTTGCAATGTCATCAATAACCCTCTTGTGGCCCATCTTTCACCCACTTCAGTGATAAAATGTCCCACTAAATTCATTCCCTCTTCCTCCATTCATGTCCCCTCCAAAATCTGGTTCCGGTTTAAAATTTAAAACACAACATGGGATTTTGGGTGGAACTTGCAGTATGGTTTATTCAGTTTCCACAAGATAACCTCCGCTAAATATTTTAGCATGCACAACACAACTGGATATTCCACAATGGGAAGTGGAAATCATGAGCATTAGAGAGTGGAGGTCTTCAAACAACAGGTGAAATCATATGATGAAGGTCGGACCGCTCACCTGTTCTCAGCCATTCCTCGCCACTCCTTTGAAGATTCTGGAATTTGGCCTTCTTGGCCAATTGTTTTTTTCTTTTTACAGATTATATAGTGATGTTTTGCTGGTAAAATCCTGATTTTACCCAATTATGTTTTGATTTTTCTGTTGCAACAGTGATTGCTTGATGCACACTCTAATAGTTTGTTAGGATATTTTTGGTTTCACCTATGGGGGTTGATCATGACATAATATTTGATCATAAACCCTCAAGGAGAACTCTATATGTAGTGAGTTCTAAGATGAAAGAAAGGTTTTGGAATTTTGAAGAAATTTGTTGTAATTTTGTATGATTGTGCTCCCTGTGCTCTGAGAGACATATTTGGGAGAGCTGTTTAAACTTAATATGATACAGAGCTGTTATTTGGATTCCAGATGGATCAATGAGTAGTATTTATATGGTTCCTTCTGTTATCAGTAATATCCTTTTTATGTGTAATCATCTTTCATGTTATGCTGCTTTGATGGTTCGTGTAATGTAGTTGCCAGTAGTCTGTAATATTATTCATGAAGTTGTGTCTTTATATTTCTCAGGTGTTAACGCTCATGTATTAACCTTGTTGCATTCCCTTAATTCACGCTCCACGAACCTATGTTGCTGTCCATATCTCATTCATATCCGTTTCCTCTGAGTTCACATGAGACACATTCTTAATCCTCTTAAACATGTCTCTTGTTGGTTCCTTCTCCGTTCTTTCTCAATGCCTCTGCAAATTTTTAAAGTTTCTGCTCATTGTTTTATACTTGGCCCATTTAAAATCCATCTAGCCTCATAACCTCCCAAGTATCTAGCCAACAACACAACCCACACTTGGGAAGAAATGGAAAATTTATTCACATTGAAATGGGGAGAAAAGAGGGACCATGGATATGTCCTCCAGGGAAAATTTTAGGGGCGAATTTTAGCCCATGTGTTATAATGCTTTGGAATACTAACAAAGACAGCGTTAGCCAGGGTAAAGTTCTTCTGATGGCCAAAAAGAGCATAGGAATAAACTCTGTGAGCTTTTGAAATGTTTACTGGGCATAAAAGCAGGTCAGAAGGATCTGTGAATAGAGGAAAGAAGGAAGGAAACAATCCAGAAACTTGGGGTTAACATCCTCAGCGGAGTCGCCAATTCTGTTATAGGGTAAAATACTTACGGTTGTTGTTTCTCAAATATTCCTCTCAGGGCTTTTCGGTGCCCGAGGCAAACAGTAAGATTAGTTGTATAGTTCACAAAGAAGATACATACATGTTCATATCAGCTTAAACAACTTGATGGAATAGGATGGAAGATTACCTCTTTAATGATCTTGAACTCTCTTAGAGAGCGCTAAGCAGCAAAGCAGGGATCCTTCTTCACCAGGTCCAAATCTCGACCCTGTGATCAATCAAAGCACTCATGTAATCTCTACTACAACATACATTTCCTATCAATTAAGTTAATATATGATAAACATTTAAACTATGCACATCTAAGCCATTCATCTCATGCTATATAATTAATTGAAGAACAATAACAATATCAACACATAGAATGGACAAAACAAATACAATTTTATTGATTTATAAAAATGAGGATTACAACCTTCGGTTGTACGAAGCTCTCCTCAGCCTTCCAATCTCTCTATCTCTCAATGTGGTGATGTCTTGATCAACAAGTTCTAAATGAACCTCTTTGAATTTTGACCTTCACAGTACAACAATAATGCTCTGCTTCACAACTATTCAAAAAAAATTAATAATCCTTCGACCTTGAACCAAGAGCCTACATCTCCATTTTATAGGAGATGAAGAGAGAAATCATTGCCTTTCTCCTTCCACCAGTTCTAAATAGAAAAAACCAAGATGTTTCTTCAACTTCCCATGCTTTTTCCTTCCTTGAGAGTTCAGTTGTTTTTGGCAAGGCCCAATAAGAGACTAGTGCTTTGCAGTTTCTATTTTGTACTAACTCTCTTATGAGAAAAAGCTGGAATTTAAAATCATTCTCCACTGGTTTTTCCTGTTTCAAACTCAAAACACGAGTAACACTGCCCTCTACTCTAAACAGAGCATTTCCCTAGCCACTAATGCGACATTTTCATTGATCAGGTGCGTTATAATGCTCTTTTTCTGTTATAGGAGTGTGTTGCCTTGGCAAAAGTAGGTTTAGTTTAGGTCTCCGTATTTCTTCCATATTTATCTTCTCCTCTGAGCCGATGAGGAGGTTATTTGACCTGTAACAGTCTCCCTCTCCCCCCTTCTCTCCCCCTCTCCCTCTCTCCCTCTCCATATCTCCCTCTCTCTCTCCCTCCCTCTCTCCCCATATCCCCATCACCCCTCTCCCTCCCCCTTTTCCCATATCCCCATATCCCCTCCCCCTCTCGCTCCCCCTCTCCCTCACTCTCTCTCCCACGCCCCCCTCACTCTCTCTCTCCCCCTCTCTCTCTCACTCCCTCTCTTCCTGCATCCCTCCCCATCTCTCCCCCCATCCCCTCCACTTCCCCCACTCCCTCCCTCTCTCTCCCTCCCCCCCCTCTCACATTCTCCCCCCCATCTTCCTCCCCCACTCCCCTCCCTCTCACATTCTCCCCCCCGTCTTTCTCCCTCCCCCCGCCCCCCTCCCTCCGTCTATCTCTCCCTCCCACCCCCCTCCCTCCCTCCCTCTTTCCCTCCCCTCTCCCTCCCTCCCTCTTTCCCTCCCCTTCTCACCCTCCCTCTCCCTCTCTCTCTCCCTCTTGCTCTCTCTCTCTCTCTCTCCCCCGCTCTCTCCCTACCTCTCTCTCTCTCCCTCTTTCCCTCTCTCTCATTCTCTCCCCTATTTCTCCACCTCTCTACACCCCAAATCTCTCTCTCTCTCTCTCTCTCTCTCTCTCTCCTTCCCTTGATCCCTCCCTCTCTCCCCATCTCGCTTCCCCCTCCACTTGTCTCTCTCAACTCTCTCCAAATCCCTCTCTCCCTCTCCCTCTCTCTCTCTCTCTCTCTCTCTCTCTCTCTCTCTCTCTCCCCCGCCCTCCCTCTTCCTCTCCCCTCCTCTTCTCCCTCTCCCATCCCCCCCTCTCTCTCTCCCTCTCTCTTCCTATTCCTCTCTCCCTCTCCCTCTCCCTACACCTCCCTCCCCACCACCTCTCACTCCCCCTTCCTCCCAGTCCCTACCTTGCTCCCTCTCTCCCTCTCTCCTCCTCTCCCTCTCTCTCTATCTCTCCCTCTCTAGCTCTCTCTACCTCTCTCTCTCCCCTCTCTTTCTCTCGCCCTCTCTCCCCCTCTCTCTGCCCCTAATATCTCTCCCCCGTCTCTCCCCCGCTCTCCTCCTCTCTCTCTCTTGCCCCCCACTCTCCCCCTTTCTCTCCCTCTCCCCCTCCCCTCTCCCTCTCCATATCTCCCCTCTCTCACTCTCTCCCTCTCTCCCTCCTTCCATCCCTGCATCTTCCTCTCTCCCCCTCCCCTTCCTCCTCCCCCCCGTTCCCTCTCTCTACCTCTCTGTCTCTCCCTCTCTATATGATATTATATATATTATAAAAAAAGTAACTATAGAAAATATGACCAACATTAAGAATGTTGCAATGTAAGACGAAATTAACGTCATAATTGTCACACAAGAACATGTTATGGTATAAAGAAGTGAAGAATTCAGCCTTGTAGCTATTCCACAAGAACCAACTACAATGTAAATTGGAGAAGGCCCCCCTAGTTCCCTCTCTCTCTCCCTCCATCCCACCCTATCTCTATTTCCTCCTCTCTCCCATATTTTTTTGCTCCCCCCTTCGGATCTCTCTCTCCATATATCTCTTTCTTTTCCATACTACCCCGCATTCACCCTTTCCCTCTCCCTCCCTCCCTCCTTCATCCTTCTCTCTCTATTTTTATCTACACATTCCCCATCCCACTCTTTCTAAATAACCTTTTATCTCTATATCTCTCTCTCTCTTTCTCTATCTCTCTCTCCATTCTTTTCCCTCTCTCTCTTTCCATCTCACTCTCACTCTCACTCTTCCCTCTCCCTTACCTTTCTCTCTTTCACTGTCTGCCCCTATCCTCTTCCTCTCTCCTCTCCCTCTCACCTTTTCATCTCCTCTTCCCACCTCCAATCCTCTCCCACACATTATCCTCCTCTCTCCCCCTATCCCTCCCTCCAAACCTTCTCTTCCTATCTATCTCCTTCCATCCCTCCCTTCCCCATCGCTCACTCTCCCCTCCCCTCCCAGCCTCCATCCATCTGTCTCCAAATCTCTCTCTCCCATTCTCCCTGCCTGTCCCCAACCCCCTTTTTCCCCTAACCCTCCTCATGCCCCTCCCCACTCACCTTGCCCCCCTCTCTCCCTTCATTCCTCCCTCTATCCCTCCATTTTTAGAATCCTGTGTGGGTAAAATTGAATTTCTTTGGATTAGAATGGCAGAAAATCCATGAAAAATATTTTGTAAATCAATATTCAATAATAGGTAATAAATGGAATTTTTATACTTGGAAATGAGGAACCTAGAAATGAGAGTCTTTCCAAATAAAAGCTCAGTGGTAATGAGATTTGATAATTCTTTGAAGATAAGAATTCTAGATAAAATTCTAGAAAAGCTTAACGAATGGTCGATAGATTTACATTAAGTTTCTCTCTCTCTCTCTCTCTCTCTCTCTCTCTCACCCCCTCTCCCTCCCTCTCCCTCCCTCTCTCCCTTCCTCCATCCTTGCCTCTCTCCCTCCCCTCTCTCTCCCCCTCTCCCTCTCCCCTTCTCTCTCCCCTTCCAGTATCCCATGCCCCACTCCCACTCCCCTCCTCTCCCTCCATCTCTCTCTCCCTCTCTTTCCCCCTCCCTCTCTCTCTCTCTCTCTCTCTCTCTCTATATATATATATATATATCATGCTCTCCCTCTCCCCTCCCCCTCTCTCTACCCCCTCTCCCTCTCGCATCCTCCCCTCTCTATCTCCCTCTATATCCCTATCACTCTCTCACTCTCCCTCTTCCTCTCACTCCACCTCCCACTTCCCCTCTCCATCTCTCTTTATCTCTCCCTCTCTCCATATCCCTCAATCCCGCTCCCTCCCTCTCTCTCTCTCTCTCTCTCTCTCTCTCTCTCCATCTCTCTCTCTCTCTTTCTCTCTCTCTCTCTCTCTCTCCACCATCCCCCTCCCCTTCTCACTCTCCCATCAACCCCTCTCACTCTCTCTCTCTCCCCCCCATCTCTCTCTAACTCTCCATTTATCCCTCTCTCCCTCCCTCCCTCCCCCTCTCTCCCTCCCTCCCTCCCCATATACCCTCTCCCCCCTCTCAACCCCTCTCTCCCCCTATCTCGCCCTCTATCGCCCTCTATCTCTCTCCCTCCCTCTCTCTCTCCACATCTCTCTCCCTCTCCCTCTCCCCTCCCCCTCTCCCTCTCCCCTCCCCCTCTCCCTTCCTCTCTCTCTCTACTTCTCTCCCTGTCCCTATCCTTGTCTATCTCCTCCCTCCCCCTCTCTCTGTCCATATCCATATCCCTCTCCCTTTATATTTCTCTCTTTCTTTCTCTCTCCCCCTCTCCCTCCTCCCGTCCCCTCCTCCTCCCTCTCCCTCTCCATCTTCTCCCCTATCCCTTTTCCCTTTCCCTCTCCCTCTCCCCTTACCCTCCCACTCACCATCCCTGTCACCCTCCCTACCCCTCCCCCTCTCACCTTCCCTGTCTCCCTCCTTCCACCTCC